>JAOXNR010000030.1:10944255-10980183 GCA_028571225.1 Parsonsia alboflavescens
TACAATAATTCTAATATATATATGATTATAGATTTTATAATTTTATTTAAATTATATATTAATAATATATTTTAAAATTGTTTTACAATAAAAAAAATCATATTAAAAATTAAAATAAATTTAAAAACAATTCAAGCCGAGTTGAGCTTGAACGCCGATTCTAAAAATTCATTTCAATGCATCCGAATTCAGTATGTTTATTTCAAACCTTAGCGAGGCTTGATATGTATAAATATAAATATAAATATAAATACGGTTTTGCCAAGACAAGCTTCGGTACGCACTTCAACCGTTACTATAACGAAATTGTTGATACAGTGCTCATGCAGCCAACCAAACAGAGCAACAATTCCTTTACGGTAACGGTTGGAACGCGCCTTAATAAGTCCGTATATATATATATATATATATATATATATGAGTGTTAATGTGTGTGGCGTTACACATCCATCTGTGTATGATACGACATCTTTTTATTATGAAAAGAAAAAAAAAAAATAGAGAACAGGGCAGAGCAGTGTGAACTTGAGTAGCCACCAGAAGTACCATTGCCAGGCCACATTCCTTGCCGACACTAACCCATCTCCAAATCTGGTCTCCTCCATTTCCGTTCAACTAACAATACTCAACCCCTCACCTCCCTTCTTCCCTTTCCTCATTTCCATCACCTCGTCGACCCACACTCCTTGCCGATGCTAATCCATTTCCAGATCTAGTCTCCCTCGCACATAGCCCCTCCATTTCCATTCAACTAGCAATACCCAACCCCTCACCTCCCTTCGACTCCAAGCAGCCTCGGTGCCAACACTCCCTTCTTCCCCTTCCTTGTTTCCGTCGTCTCCTTGTTAGAACACTAAATCTTGTCCCACCCCAAATCCCATCTCTATCTGGCAACACCCAGCTCCCTCGAACACTCAGCCAATCCATACCGCACCCCTCTTTTCTTTCTTTAGCCCATTCCCCGATCCACCATCATCTTTGGCTCTGGTAGATCCCAATGCTCCAAATCACCAAGGAGGGAGGAAAATTGCAGCTGAGGAGTTGTCTAAATTTTCTTTTTTTGAAAAAAAAATTTTAGACACCATTGAAACGACATCGTTTCAACAGTAACAACTTGAAAAAAACTCAGTCGTACATGGGTGCTGTGTGTGACGGGGCACACCACAGACTTTCTATATATATATTTATAAATTCAAATTCAGCTCTATTGCACCTTAGAAAGGAAAGTTTAAAGAGGAGAAATCGATGAAAGAATTAAAAATATCTAATTTAAATTTTAAAAAAAATCTTCATAATTCTTGAACAATTCGAAGATGTAATACCAATATAATTAGGACCGTGAAATATTACTAATTATTTCTTTTTAAATCCATTCAGATTCCTGCTTGAAGGTTTAGACTGAGAAAGCTTGGAAAGAAGAAAGGGAAAAGAATATGTCGTCTCCAATAAGTAAATTTCAGACTAGACGACACCATCAGCGACCGAATCAACCAAATAACCTGCCCTTGTTGCTTCCAGTTTTCAGACTGGACGACACCATCATCACCGTTCTTGTTACTGATCATCGCATTTAGGACCGTGGCAGAAACACAGTGTACAATGCAACTTTTTAACCACTGAAAATGAAATAATTATTTTACCAAGAACTCATTCGTCACTATTTATACATCGTTTTGTCAAAAATTAAAGTAATATAGAGTCCATTTGGTTCTGTTTTTGTTTTTTTATTTTTTGGTCTTGATAATTGTTTTGTAAAACAATTCTATAAAACTATTTTATTAAACAAAAGAAAAAAAAATTGTTTGTCAAATTTTGTTTTTATAACAAATTTTTTTTTTGTAATCTATGAATTTTTTAAAATTGTCCTTGATTTCTTTAAAAAAAATTATTTTTATATGTAATCCTCAATAAAATTTTATATAAACATTTGACAAAAGAAAATTTAGAAAATCTATTAATTTATGAATTAAATTTATTAATAATAATATAATTAACTTTAAGTACAAATAAATATCATATTATTTGATGCTTAAACTCTTACAAGAGAAAATATTAAATATGAAATACAAAGGAAAGTAATTTATTTTTAGAAAAAAAATATATTTTTAAGAAATCATAATAATAGAACAAAATATTTGAAAAAACTAACATAAAACAATATAAATATATATTTTTTTAAAAAAAAAAAATACAAAATATTTTTTAAAAATCATAATAATAAATTTTTTTAAAAAATGTTTTTAGTCTGCAGCAGTAATGAGGTCTAATAATTTTAGCAATGAATTTATACCAGGAAATTAATTTTTTTGGAGCAAAAAACATCTAAAAGTTGGTTTCTAAAAGTTGTTTTAAAAACAAGATTTAGATAACTGTATTGTAAAATTGTTTTTCAAAACAAGAGTACCAAATGATTTTTTTTTTCTCTAAATTTTCCAAAACAAAAAATTGTTCTGGAAAACAATAATCAAACAGGCTCATATATATATATATATATATATATATATATATATATATATTAAAAATGTCTCTATTTGTAATTATAATCAAATTAACAACAATGACTAGAAAAAAATAACAGAGAGGAGGGGAATATAGCAAAAAATTAATCATTAAATGCTTAGTAAATGATGATTTTTATTTAGTTTCAAGGAAAGTGAGTTAAAGTCATTTATTATAAACATTGCAACCAATGGTGTGACTTAATGATTTGGAATGAGGCTTACATAATACAGTTAATGAATTCAACTCTCCTCTTTAGTAATTGACCTAGTTAATGTACAATAACTTGTTTTTAAGATTTGTTTAGGGCCGACGTTTTATCCAAATGAAATCATTAGTGGATAGCTAGGATTATAAACTTTTAATCATGGATAAGATCAACTTACCAATTAAATTACAGCCAATTGTCATAAGTTTTTCCGTATGACTCAAGATGAGATATATACATCAAGGTTAAAATTTATTATCATGGTAATATGGTATTATAATTTAAATCTTATTGTACCTTAGAATAAATCAATGGTCAAAGTATTAGAAGTTTTCTTTTGGTTGAATCTGGGTTCCCAATTTCATGTTATACATTTGTGTGACAATCCATATTATACTAATAAAATGTTAATAAAAATATTACACATAACCTTTAATTGTTATTTTTTTTTAATATATTTTATATACTAAATCCTATAAATACTTATTTTTTAGGAACACGTATTAAATTTTGATTGTTATAATAAGGAGCAACTCTTCATTTCGGGCAAGCATTTGACGAGTCACCATACTTCTGTCATTTTTGATTAATGGAATTCTATCTTGAGGGCACAAAACATCACCCTATGGTCGCAACTAGTAGAGGTTAAAAAGGATCCGAATGCAAGAATTTTGAAGATTTTTTGGGTATATAAATTGGGATATATCTATAGGTGTAGATATTCTAGAGTCGAAAACTGTACTTATTCTTAGAATAATTGTTGTCAAGTCTAGTTTAGAGGTGAATAGCAGTAGTTAAGATCGAAAGGTTTCAATTTTGAGACACTATGAGATAATTAGGGTACCACCGGTGATTTGATTCTCAGGGGTGTGGGGAGATAGGAAAATGTTTAACTAATAACGTGACCATTAAAATTGTTATTTTTTTCAGTTTGACTATTAAATTACAAAATTAGTCAATTTAACCATTGTACTTTACATTTTAAGATACTTTAACTACTCTATCTCTATAGTTATTCAATCAAATAACAATTATAAATGTAATCAATATTCATTCATAATATCATTGTACTAAGATACTTTAACTACTCTATCTCTATAGTTATTCAATCAAATAACAATCATAAATGTAATCAATCTTCATTCATAATATCATGCAATTTGACATGTCACTAAAATTTCTTTATCAACTAAATTAAATGTAAAATTTTTCTCCATATCATTTAAATAATGTGTCAATAAAAAAAATTAGATAGAGGAAATTAATAAAATGAAATGAAAAGAAAAAAAAATCTCTTAGCTAATATGAAAATTTTTAGTGATATGAAAAACCATGTGACATTATCACTGAAGAATGATTGCATTTGTGGCTATGATTTAATTGAACCATCCTAAAGTGGTTAAATTTTCCAAAAATGCAAAGTATAATGACTAAATTTTTTGAAAATCCAAAGTATAATGGTTAAATTTACTGATTTTGTAATTTAGTGGACAAACTGAAAAAAAAAAAAGAAGATAACTTCTAGGATCATATTGTTAGTTAAACCGGTAGGAAAAGAGAAACAAGAGAATAATTATTATTTGTAACTTCGTATAATCTCCTATTCGATATTGTATAAAATCCTATCTCATACCTTATCCCATATCCCTACTTGTCTTCTCCCTATTCTTTTTATCTTCTTCTATAGAAAAATATTCTAGAGAATTCGTTCGATAGTTTGCTTATTAGACACTTTACGTAGAGAGGCACCGTTCAAGGGAAAGCTCTGCCAGTAGAAAGTGGCAACAAAAGGGATTCGAGAATAAGAATATCGGGAAAGAAAGGGGTAGAGAATCTTGCAATTTGAGACGCCTAGGAGATGATCATTTATATATATTCCTAGGTGTTGGGACTTGAGATTGAATTCCTTAAAGGGTCTATTTGGATAAGGGTTCAATTTTGAAAAATTGAAAGATGGTTTTGAAGTAAAGTAATTGTTAGATTTTTTTTTTTTAAAAAAAATTGTATTTGGACAGGAAAATGATTGTAGTTTTCAAATATAACAATACACCCAATCCTCCAAATCCTACCCAATTCAAACTCTTTACTAACCCTAATCCCATTTCTCTGTCGTCATTCCATTTCTGCCGCCATCATCTAAATGGCCATTTTCTTGAATTTTGCAAGGAGTAAGGGGACGAAGACATGAATGGTTGATAGAAAATTCACACAGGACAAAGAAGAAAGGGATGGAAGAAACAAATGACAACAAATAGAAGAGTGAATAAGTGAGTGAAGGATAGAAGAAGAAGACGAAGACGAAACAAAACAAGAGAAAAGGAAGGAGATAAGAACAGCAAAGATGGAAGAGGTAATGACAGTGATGCATTAGAGAAGAGCCCGGTGGAGATGAATGCAATGCTTACCGTATGAAGAAAGAAAGTGTGTAGAAGAACAAGAAAAAGAAAGAAAGTTGTTGCGAATGGGATTTGACACCTTGATGTTCTTAGAGAAAAAACTCACAAAACATGTGCCGGTAGTTTTCCATTTTTCAGTCATTTTGACCCATTTTTAAAAAATTGAGCTTGATCAAAACTTGACCAAATGCATTTTCACAAACTTGCCAATTTTTATTTTTTAGAAACTGAGTTTTTAGCCCTGTCCAAATGCACCTTAGGATTGACTAGGTAGCCCCACCCTTAAACAAACTCATTATTCCATCACAGGGAATCTCGCTTACGAAGCTATTTTTGGCAAAACTTGCTGATCAGAAAAAGAGTTGTTCCAAGAATCCCAAGTTTGAAAATGGGGGAAAAGGATGGCACAATTGCTTAACAATTACCAAGACGAACTCTCAAATGGGGATACGCTGCACTAGAACAGAAAGCGCTGAAACATAGTGGAAGACAAGAACAAAGGGCTCGAATCTGGGAAAGGTTTATAATACTACTAACTCAGGACAGGAATATTGTTTCAGACACACTTTCATCAGGGTGGCATTATTTTCCAACAACAACTGAGCCAGGCAGGATTAGTTTCATTGTTCAGATGCCCTTTCTGTTTCAATTCAAATCCTTAAACAAACAAATACTCAATCAAACAATTATATGTTCAGAATAGAAAAATAGAACTTGAAACATAGTTGTAAAGAAGCCATTTGAATTGCAAAAGAAGCATAGTGAACTACAGTAAAGAATGTCTGATATTCTATTAGAACCAATTGACCTCTTGAAATGATTTATATCTTGCATAGAGCATTTTCCTTTTATTCTGCTACAAGAAGCATATATATAACCTTCACTAGTTACGTATTCTAAAATTGGTAGGACATACTATTGGGAGATACATGACTAAATATGCCATTGGGACATACACGACTAAGTTGATATCTGTACAAGAACTCACGTCAAGCTTAAGTTAAAAAAACATGCAAAAAAAAAGAAGACTGTCGCATGGAATTGAGTGACATTTACTCACTTCAGAATTCTTCGTGAAATTCCAAGCTTTCTTGCATTGTAGCCTCATCCACATTGACATCTTCAGGACTTACGAAACTTGAATACGTAGGAGCTTTGGAAGCAAAGGAATCTTCAGAAGCTTCCGAACTTTCAAAAGCATCAGCAGTCTCATAAACTTCTTGAAGGTGGTCATCTGTTTTGCTTTCTACTATTTGATACACCTGAAGAAAGTATTCTGCACCATTAACCAGATCATATACCATCAGCCCAATTCTTCCCCCAACCCAACTACCAAGATGGCTTCCAACCAAATAACCAAACCTCCCAAGAGTTTGCTCTCCAGTGAAACCCATGTAATAAGTGCCAAACAAGGTGCCAGTACCCCTAAGAAATCCTTCTGTTATTGTACCGCCAAAATAAAGAGCTTCAAAAAAATCCCACCCTGAAGAAATTATAGGGCCTATAATGCGCTTGGCTTGCCGAGTAGCCAGTTTTGCAGCCTTTGTCCCCTCCTTTTGGGCATGTTTGGCAGCATCTTTGGCAGCCATTCCTTGTGACAGAGCATCAGCAACAGCAATCTCAATTGCTTTATTCCTTTCTCTTTCAACATGCAAAGATCTGATGTTGTAAAAGTAGAGTTTCACACCCTCCTTTACTAAACATGCAAGGGTTCCTGCACCCCCATCAAAACAATTCAAGAAAGTGAATTGTCCACTCTTGGATGCAGCTTCTTCACCAACCAGCTTTCGGCAATATTCCGCTGCAAGCCAGTAAAATGCAATGTCATTTTTACATTAGTCTTGAAGACAAGTAAGCCACCCAACCCCTAAGAAAAAGCGAACAACTGAAGGAAACATTCTCCTTTATCTATTCTTTCCCCTTTTCTTTCACTTGTAGATTTTGGAAATCTTCAACCAGGACACAGTCATGGACTTGATTGTACTATAAAGCACTAATAAAAAGAAAAAGGTACTCAAAACAAAATTAAGAATTTGAGATGAACAAAATATTAATATTGAAACTGAATAATATTAATATTCAACAGAAGCAGAAAATGGAAGCAACAAAATCTGAAATCTAATTATTAATATCAACAAAAGAATTTGAGAAGAAACGGAATAGAGTTGAACCTATTCATGAATGATTAATACACTCATTCATCTTTAAATATTAAGTTTCCCCTATCTTAGTTATTTTTTTGCAGATAATAACAATTAGTTTTTTTTCTGTTTTTGTTGTACCACCACATATTCATCTTATTAATCTGACTTAACTCAAATTTCTTTTATGCACATGTTATTTCTTGTGGCCAACGCACAAACTCATGTAATATAATTACGCTTCATTTATACTGCAAAACCCTTGAGCATCATCACAGCCAGTGTAATTTCAAACGTCTATATTTAATCTGAGAGGAAAACTATCCAATTATATGTATTTTGACCCTCAGTTTTATTATTTTGTGTAACAAGTATTATATTAGACTTCTGCTTATGATACTTCAGGCAAAATTGAGGGAACTGTTGCATAGAATTTCCTTTTTTTCCATGGTAACCCTACTTGTTCAGGTTGCAACCATTTCAAAATGAGAGAAATAACAATCAGCTAATAAAGAATATAAAAGAAAGTAGTTAGCATAAAATGATATTAAAGATGAGGTGATTGTTGATTCAAACCCATAGCACTAGAAACACACCAAACTGCATCTTCCAAGCTCCAATATGGCTATGACCGTGGGATGAATGTCCTTTAAAATCAGAATTTGTTATTCCCTCTTTTGCTACCTCTTTTGCTACCTCAAATGCACCTGAACATATCCTAAAATTCATTCTGCTATATGATTTGAAGGATGTTTTACATCATAATTTTCGTCCCACTCCAGATTTTGATCTACTGTTTTTCCTAGAGGTTCAGTACAAGGCTCAGTGAATCAAAAGTGTTTTGATATCTCCATACTACAAAGTTATTTAAAACCATTAAGGTCTCAAAAAAATTTCACATTTTCACATTCACATCAAGGTTAAAGCACAGGCTTCACAAAATATTTTTCTAAATTATTCATTGAGATAGCTTTTTCATTTTCCAACTTAGATATAGCCTAGGTGTTCGAAACTTCACTAATTGCAGGATGCTATATTGTCAGTATCCACTAGCTTCAACTGCTTCTGGACCTCATTACATCTAGCTATTTCTATTACCTCTATAAGCATGTATTGCAAGTGGCTTGGTGATGTTCTTAATATTGCAAAATTCAAAAACTTAACAATGATCAGTTGCTTATCATGTTGTCACATTAGCACTTTCAATTTCGTTTCACTCAAGTGCATGACTATAGATGCATTACTGCTTGAAGTATACTCATTTTTTTCCTTTTACAAAAATGTCACATAGTGGAATAGAATACCATGTGGAAGGTAGAAAAAAAAAAGAAAAAAACAGGGTTTGAAGCTGCAATTGGCCAGGAATCTTAAGGGTGGTGCAATTAATACACCCTTACTTTTCTATACCTACACTCGCAATATTAACCTACCAATGATTATATTGGGCAGCCGTGGATGAACGAATGTGCTATTATCCCATTAAGCCAGGAATCTTACGGGCATTGCGATTCATACAGACATAGTTTTCTAAACCTCCACTCACAACATTAACCTACCATGATTCTATGGATGAAAATGCAAGGTATCATCCCATCAAGTCATCACCTAAACGTGAAAGCACAATGGACGAGTTCAGAAATAATGGTACCTTGTAACTGTGAATGCCCTTATTAAATATGAAGCAGATTCACTTGACAAATTTTCTTTGAAGAGTAGTAGAAGAACATGAGCAAATATTTTAGAATAAATGAATCAAAATCCCTAAATGATTAAATGCAGAAAGGAAAGAACATGGTCTAGAACATTAGAAGGGTAAGAACATAATCATGACAAAGGAAACTAAATTGAAAGAGAAGTCAGAATGGAATGCTGGACAAACAGAAAAGTCATTTGATACAAAGAGCAAAAAAGTTCTTGTGAGCATTCATCTCTGCAGTTTTGTGGCTTGCAATTTTGACAAAGATCACTAAGTGAAGTTTATACACGTTGTAGTTTGACATCTAAAAAGACAGACAAACATCATAGATGATGAGGATGTCAGAGAGTGCAAGGCAGCTAGAATAAAGAGATTTCTCTGCTTCAAAGAGTATGTGGGATGAACCGATTACAGAAGATGATGAATCATAAGAAGTTAACATGGCTACTGAGAACAAGATCCTACATGAAGATAGAAGGCTCTAGTTGCCTGTTAAGAGAGCATTGATCTATCTAACCCTCTAGTTTTATGTATCAAATCTTTAAAGAATTTTAAAAGAATTTTAAGCATTGATCAAGGATGAGGCTTCTTTCAAGTGAAGAGATGAATCCAAAACAAAGGAAAACAAAAGGAATAGAGTGACAAGCTCTTAGCTTTTTAGTCCACAATTTCATTAGGCTACCTTGCCTCAGTTTTGAATTTTTGGTTCTTGAGGATGGTAGTGATGTTCAAAGCCTTTGACTATTCCCCATCTTTCATGGATATTTTTATTATGAATTTACCAGGTTCAAGTATGCACAGAATGGTCTAACCTAGGTAGATTATCATGAAACAACAAATCTACCAAAATTTCTAAATCAAAGAATGACTACCCTGAGAAATAATACTGAAGTGACTTCAGCGACATCCAACATTTCACATTTCAGGTTAAACCACTAAGAAACATGAAAATTTGGTAAGTACCAAGAGTTCACTCTTCAAAAATGACAATGGCAGAAGATGGAGGACACTTGTAGCACAGTCTGACAAAAAGAAATAGATCATATTGCAAATAATCTTATTTTCCTTTTATCTTGTAACTGACACAAATGAAGTCAAAAAAATTATATATGACCATCACAATGAAAAATGAAAAGGGAACTCCATATTTACTAACTCTAATGTGCTGAAAGTAACAAAAAGAGTATACCAAAAACAAAGAGGAAAGTCTGTGCTTATTCTTCTTTCATCCGTCAGCTTAAGGAGACATAAAGATTCCACAGATTCCTTTCAAATAAAATCAAATATTTTTTATTCCCAGGTGGTTTAACCTCTCAGAACCAGATTTCAGTTTGCAACTTTGCAAGAAATTTCAATAGAGGCCTGAGTGTACTTTTTTTTCCATTAATATACAAATGGAGATCCCAACAAAGAATGAGAATATCTTCATCACATCTTTCAAGGTCCATGGCTCCTAAAAACATGTCCATAGAAGTTTCAAGCACAAGCCCAAAAAATTTCCCAACCTCTCATGAAGTTTGTTAGCATAATTCATGTCAAATAGGTAAGAACCAAAGGATGAATACTAGATTCTGAGGATAGATCCAACTAAATGACAGGGCCTTTTTCTTTTTTTTGCTTTCAAATTTTTGGTAGGTTGACCTTCACTTAAACTCAATACTCAGTCCACCAGAGTAAAGAAGTACATGCAAGAACAAGGAGAGTAGAACTTTACAACTTTAAGCACAAGCTTGCTCCTTCATTACCTACCTCAAAAATAATCGTATTACCATTTAAATAATGTTACTGCTTATCTGCCAGATAACTCAAACAAGTGCAGTAAGATAAGATCACTTCGTGGGACATTTTGTTAGGAAAAAAGTACACTAATTGCAAGTATGCTCTAACAGAAATGGTGCAGCAGCACATTCCTTGAAAATCAAATACCACAAGAGGGTCTTGAACTAAACTACATGAAACTTGAAAAACAGAAGAAATTCTTCAATAGCAAGTCAAAAGCCAAAAATTCCCAAATTTCATTCAACTATTACTACGAAGGTTATCTCAATTAAGACTGCCACCAAGACATAAAGAATGTTTGAAAAAAAAAAAATCAAGTTCACATGAAATCTCAACCATAGTTCAAATAGATTAGAGTTTTAGACCCAGAAAGCCAAGTTTCTTAACACAACAACACAATTAGGTTACCAACAAAATCCAGTCTTTTGGATGTTTGAATGCATTTTACATAAAGAAACAAGACAAGAAATTTTACCAGAAATACTGAGACCAATGATCCCAACAATGAATAACAGAACGTGAACTCTTTTTTTCTGGAGAATCATTTTGGTGGGTTTTACTTATGCTGCTACTAACACAGCCCAATTTGTTCGATTTTGTAGAAGTCTGCAATTCAATGGTACTGATTGAACGATTATCTTCTTCCGCTTAATGGATTTGGATTGGATCTAAGAAAGAAAAAAAAAGATTTGGATTCCCAATTCCAGCTTCTGGATGAAGTAGCAATTAGCTTGTGGTCAAAGAAAAGAATGGCATTTTACCCCGTGTGACTGGAGTCTGGACTTATGACCAAAAACGAGGGGATATGGCAGAGAGGGGCGCTTGGTTGGGCTTAATTTTTTAAGAAAACACTTATAATTTTTTTCATAAGCGCCCACTGCGAAAAAAAATAAAAATTATGCTTGCTTAGAAAAAACTAGCTTATCTATTATATCATCACTAGTATAATATCCAAGCGATGCAAAGAAAAGTGAGAAAAGTAATTCAATGGATTATTCATCAACCATCTAAATTAATATTTTTTAAAAAATAAAAGTTCAAAAGATCAAAACATATTCTTTTTTAATTTTTTTGTATTATTAATAATTATTTTTAAAAAAATAAAATATTTTGTTTACCTTTTATATTATTTCAAATAGTTAAGTTCATATTAGTTAATACAATTTTAAATTTCATTTTGAATTATTACTTTTATTGTTAACTTATATTGTATGTAAATTATTTTATTTTGGTTATATTTCACAATATTATTTATTAATATGTTATCACTATTTACTTAAATAAGTTGAATGAATTTTTTATTTTTATAAATAAAATGAATATTGCATTAAAAATATTATATTCATTTTATTTCATAAAGAATACAAAGATTTATATTTATTAACTCATTAATTATTTAATTAATTTTATTCAAAATATAATTAATTGAATTTATTAAATATTTATTTATTTACAACTATTATTATCCTTTTATTTTGTAAACAATTCGATAACAATATGAAAAGTATTTTTAAAAAAATTATCTTTGGTTTATCCTTAGAAATATAATAAATTAACATAAAAACTTAATTGCAAAATGAAAAAAGAAAACTCAACATCTCATTAATAATATTTTTGAATTATCAATAATATATACTTTTAATTATATTATTAAAAATTTTAAATTAATATCATTAAAAGTAATACGACAGTCATTAATAATCAAGGATAAAGTATAAAACAAATCAAAATAGAAAAGTAATTAAAAAAGGTAAAATGATATGTCCTCACTATCGGTTCAAATTAACATATTTCAAAAATTAAAAAAATAAAAAATATTTATGTGTAATTTTCAATTATTTTTAGAAAAAATTAATCAATTATATTCACAATATTTAATACAATTCATTTTAAATTTCATATGATGTAATGATGATTTATTATAGATAATTTTCAAATATATTTATGTTAAGTCTACTTTTTTGTGTAATTATATTTTAAAATATTATTATTAATGTGTTATCCTAAATAAGTTGAATGGAGTTTTTTCTTAAAGAAATTTAAATGGTATTGAAATTTTTTTTTTTTTTGCACTAAGAAATATTATTATCACTTTAAATTATCCTTAGTGTATTACTAAACTAAACATTAAAAAAAAATTGTAACTAAAAAAGTAAATCAATATGATCCGCCACCTGTCCAAGTTATCATAATTTTTAAAATTCATACTATATATAAAAAAAAATCAATGAAGCCTTATGATTTCATGTTGTTATTATTAGAAATTATCTATTTATCCATATTACTATTAAAAAGACAAATAATTTTTACCTTGTTGGATGTCAAACTATAACTTAAAATATATATCACTTTTAAGAGTAGTGAATGGAAGTCAATTTTGTTCGAGCTGCCGTGTGATGGTCAAATTGACTATTTCAGCAAAGTAAAATGCTTAAGTTGACTCAATTGGAAATTCAGTGGTTAATTTAAAAAAAGTGTAAGTTTACTGGTCAAATTGGTACTTAAGCCATTTTTTTATTAGTGTACTAAAGTGTGTTAGATAAAAAGTATACTAGAAAATTTGAAGTTAAAAGAAACAGTTTAAAAAATAAGTTAGATTATTTTGCTTATAATATAAGTATTTTTTGAATTTTTTTTTTTTGAAAAGCTTAATTAGACATGCTTAATTTTTTAAGTAATTTTTATTAAAAAATTGCTATTTTTTGATGAAAATAAAAAACAAACATGAGCAAAATTGCTTAATTTTTTTCTTAAAAAAAAAGAAAAAGGAAAAAGAATCCACTTCAAGACTTCTGATGGAAAGAGGGAGCGATGGAAGAACAAGCCAGGGGATATAACTTAAAAGATAACTAGATGAAGGATCATATGTTGCGCGGTGTATTGTACAATATTAAACATTTAAATATAAAAAGTTTCATATTTTAAAATACATGATTTTTGCCTCTTTAATTCATGTTTGGTTATTTCATGTATGGATATTTTTGTTTTGCTAGAAATTTTATTTATTCGAGAAATTGATAGGTTTTTAAATATATATATTTTTAGTTATAATCGTTTTTATTTTATTCAAATTTTTAGATATGTATGGAGGAATTTAAGAGTTTTTGATTTATTTGTTTATGAATATTATGAGTAGGTCTTATCTAGTCTTATTTATTTAATTATGAATATTTTGTTTTTTTAAACATTTAAAAGTCTTTTGATAAATAAAAAGTATTTAAATATTTTTTTCTTTTATAAAAAAAAATCAATTGTTTCATGGAGAAATTAAAGAATAAATATTTTGAGATGTTATAATTGATATAGACATATTTTTAATGTGTAGGCACGCTAAAGAGATATATATATAAATATATATATATAGATATATATATATATATATATCTATATAAAAAAGAATGTTTAATAGTGAAGATGTATTTATTTATTTAGAGAAGAAAATAAATAATGATGATAAAATAAATAAAGAATTTTAGATAATGATAGGATAAATTAAAATTTTTAAGAAAATTGAAGAATGTTAAAATGAGATACTTTCAAATCCTTAAAAAGTCGTTTTGGCAAATGATGAGGAGCGAGTATACAAGAAAGAATGTTTAATAGACCTAGAGAAATAGGTGTTTACCTATTTAGAGAAGAAAGTAAATAATGATGATAAAATAAAGGCTTTTCGTCAATATAGTTCCACAAGTTTAGGCAAAACTATAAAATGGTCCTAAAAAGTTTTTGTTTTGTCATAATGGTCTCACGTGATTTTACGAAATGCCATAATAGTCTACATAACCTTTCTCCACCCATTTCCACAATGGAGTAGGTCACGTGTTTAGCACGTGAGGGCAAATATGTCATTTTAAAAATTCTTGTCGTCCATTTAGTCCTACATGTTTAGATAAAAGTATATAATGATCTCATAAGGTTTTTCTTGACCATTATAGTCACTCATGAATTTACGAACTGTCGTAATGGTCCAAACAATCATTTTCCAGCCATTTTCAAAGCAGGTCAAGTGTCAAGCACATGACTAACAAATGAGGGCAAGTATGCCATTTTAAAAAACATTCTCAATCATCAAGAATTCAAATGTAATTGAAATTTCAATATATATATATTTTTCTTCT
Source organism: Parsonsia alboflavescens (assembly GCA_028571225.1). Classification (NCBI taxonomy): domain Eukaryota; kingdom Viridiplantae; phylum Streptophyta; class Magnoliopsida; order Gentianales; family Apocynaceae; genus Parsonsia; species Parsonsia alboflavescens. The sequence continues at coordinate 10,959,093 of JAOXNR010000030.1, forward strand.
TCTTCTTTTTCTAAAATCAAATTCACCAATAAAGACAAATCAAAGCTTCAAGATATGGTATGAATTGAGAAAAAAACTCCTTTATAAATTATCGAGAATTGCTAATATATTGCTCATGTACTCCTCAAACTTATGCAATTTCATTCTAATTTCACCAACCACCGTTTTTCCTCTCATCTTCTCAAGCCCATTCAAACAAGTTTCGTCATCTTCCATTATAGCACTTACTCATGCCTCTATGTCACTGACCGATCTTCATCTTCATAAACACCTTTCTTATCCGTCAAATCATTTAGTTGGGTGAACCAGAGGTGTGTTCCCTACTTCCTCCTTGATAAACTTCAATCACTTCTTCCCATTCTAAAATTATCAAACAAACTTAAGCAACACTAAAAAGTTTTCTAATTCCTTTTGTCATTTTCCTTGGTAATCAACTCTTCTGGGGGGAAAGTTAGGTTGTCGACCTCTTGCAAACGAAATACTAAAGAGAGATTGAACAAATAAAGAGAGTTTGCCTTTGAAGGATTAATCAGGATGTATATATGAAATTGCAAAACATAGTAATCTAAATATATTGTTCTCAAGTGAGATTATCATCAAAATATTGATATATGTTATATAAATGACAAAGATGACATTACGCCATCAGATATCATTTTATAGTTGTTGTTGAGTTTCGTGGAATTTCTAAACTCATCTCAACTTTCCATGAATTGATTAAATTAGACTTGCATTATTTTCCTTCAACTCACTATATTGCTAAAGAGAAATTGAAGAAATAAATTCAAGATAAATTTGGATGAACAACATGAATTGGGATTCCAAATCACTGATAAAAAACGGGTGAAGGATATTATTTCTCTTCTTAGGATGACTCGATAGTTAATTTGTAAAAAAGCGCCATTACCAATTTACCTTTACAACGATGGTAGTCAAGATAATAGCAAAAGTTATAACTTGAAAACCTCAATACTATCACTGTTGGGTTGAATTAGAGTTGGATTCTTGAAAATTGTGAATATTTTTTAAAATGATATACTTGTCATCATTTGTTTGTCAGTACTTAACACCTAACTTGCTTTGAGAATGGCTGGAAAAGGGTTGTTTGGACCGTTACGGCAGTTAGGTAAATTCATTAGGGACTATAATGGTTGAGAAAAAACATGTGGGATCATTATATACTTTTGCCCAAAAATGTGGGACCAAATAGACGAAAAGAATTTTTAAAATGTCATGTTTGCCCTCACGTGCTTGGCACGTGACTTGCTCCGTAGTGGGAATAGCTGGAGAAAGGTTGTGCGAACCATCATGGAAGGTCATAAAATCATATGGAATCGTTATGACCAAAAAAAAAAAAAAAAAAAAAACTTTTGGGACCATTTTATAGTTTGCCTTAAACTCGTAGGACCAAATACATGAAAAGCTCTAAAATAAATAAAGATTTTTAGATAAAGATAGATAAAATAAATTTTTTTTTATAGGAAATTCAAGAGTGATTAGATGGGAATTTGTGACATGTAAATCAAGTATGTCTTACTAAATGAAGCTAGAGACTTCTCTTTGATAAAGCCAACATTGTTGAATAAAATTTTTGTTAGTATGGGAATCTCTTACTATGGCCTTTTTGTCCTAAGAACAGCCTTCATCCAACAATTCTTTTACCCATGAAGAAGGATAGACCGAGCTTGGACCTCTTTCTACTAAATCCTTCTCTACCAAATCAACATACTCTTTTATTAGTGGCACTAATCCTGCTCAATCTAACAAGGTGAAGAGGATCTAGTGTAATAAACTTCCACTTGGAGCAACTCCAATGAGAGTGCTTAACGGCAAGGTGGAGGAAAGAGAATTTAGGTGGGCACCTCACCCCAAAATGAAGAGGAAGGCACAATTACTCCAGAATGGAAGTGGTTGACACAGCAATCCATTCATTGCCCCACTGCCATCATAAAATGAATTATTTTTTTTGCTTTTCCGATTTCTTTTCTTTTTGCCCCCTTTCGTCTTCTTCTTCTCTTTAACTCAACAATTTCATTATTTCTTTTCTTTTTTAACTTACAAATTTTATGTTCATTGATTAAAATTTTTTTTGTCCTTTCTAATTTTATATACATATTCATAATATTTATTTGTTAATTTTTCTAAAAAAAACACATTTAATTTTTTAATTATTTTACTTTTATTTGCTCACTTTACATGTGTACTGATAATATCCCTTTTAGATTTATGTACTCATAGTTTTTATTATTCATTTTACTTTTATGGACCTTATCTTGTTATAAAAAAATTTCATAAGTTTATTAATTTTTGTTGTTTCAAAAAAATTAATTATTTTTAATTTTAATTTATTTTAGAATAATTAGATTTTTTAAAATATATCATTTTTTTTAATGATAAGTAAATGTAAAAATGTGGAAAATAAATTACTATTGATGATTTAACAAATAAGTTGGCATGCGAAATCCACTGTAGGTATCCTGGAAGGAAGAACGATTAAAGCATAAGTGCGATTAAGAGGAAGATGCCTTAAAATAAATATGTGACATATAGACTCCCCAATAAGGATCTTTTGAAAGGGTGTATCATTAGAGATGCCCTTAGGTTCCGTATATTGCCTTGGTTAGCAAGATTTGATAGGCTTAAAACTAATAGCTTTATTTATTCTCTTTATGTGCAACATGATCCTATATGTGATATTTGTGGTTGTGACCCTAATCCTCTCTTCCAACTATTTGGGAGGACAGATTTGGAGAGAAGAGAAGAGATTTAAAAAGAAATTAAATGAAAGAGTTCTCTTGTGAGGTTTTACTTGAGAAAGAAAATGAGAGAAATAGAGTGATAAGAGAAAAGAAACATCAATCCATAGAGTGATTTGCAGTCCGTCTACTTTCTGGAAGACACAATTTGTTGGGATGAATGCTAAACTTTGGTAAAATTCCTATAATACCCACCCATCAATTCCTTGTAATTTTTATTAAAATTATATAGGATTATTATTGTAAAACCATTGTTAAATAATTCAGCATTCCATTTATCTAGTAACTCTAAAAAAAAAAAAACCTTTTATTTTCTATTCTCTCTTAAACCATTCAAACAACATAAGATGTAATTTTTTCATCTTTTTTCTTCTCTCCTACCTTAAACTTCCTATTCTTTCCTCTCTCTTAAAATTCCCAAACTTGTTGTACATACTCTAAGAGATTGTCATGATACAACTACCCTCCTGAATTTGCTTGATCCCTCTTGTTTTTAAGAATTCTTTGACGCTTCTCATGTGAGTGAGTGGATTGATTTGAGTCTTTTCAAAGGATTGGATTGAACAAATATTAAATTTTATTGGAATTTTTTTTTTTTTCTGAGGGAATTCTTTCATTTGATATTGATGGGAAAATTGCATTCATGAGAATATGTTTACCTTCCTCCCCATAGGTTTAGGGGTTAAATTAATTACAATTAGGGTCTTTGAATTCATTCCTCTATGGATTAGCTTTACGTGTATTTTTGTATTTTGTTATTAATATAATGATTTATTTTTTGCAAAAATGATAAATTTATTTGAACTAATTTCATCGAAGAATATGAGTCAATGTGAAATAACTAATATTTCATCAAATTCAAAAGTTTTAATGAAAATAAGTAAGGGTTAAATGAGGTGATTCCAACTCAACATTAAAATCTAATTTGACACAAATTCATGAGTTGGCATGAAATTTGTTTAAATTGTGTCTTAGAAATTTCAAGAATTTTTTCATGTTTCAAATTTTAATAAACAAATACAATATATAATAAACAAATAATGGATAGTAGTAGTACTCTAGTAGATAGATTTAAATTAAGTAAAAAATTGGCAATTACAAAATCCCTCCAAGGGTTTAAGCAGGGTTTTGCCCAGAAAAGTCGAAAAAGACTGCTCCATTTTTCAGCTTCAAGAACCTCTGCCATGGCTTTTTACCCAAACTTCTAAACCAATTTCAATCAATAACCCTTATATTTCTGCTCAATTTCCTCCTTGTCTTAATCCCAATGTTGAAGGCTCTGACTTTCACATGTCTACAGACTCATCGGCACGTTTCAACGGCGTCGTTCAGCCCCCACCTCCGCCATGCACCGGAACCGAATTCACCATTGCTTCGGATTTTGAATTCCCTTAAAAGGTCCGGTTCCAGTAGAGGTACTTATTTTTATCGGAGATTCTTCTGCTCGGACTCCAGTTCTGGGTCTGACCCGGAACCGGAGGCTAAACGAGTTGAGACAGAAGGGGAGGACGCTGAATCCAAGTCTTCTTCTGCTATCGTCCCCACCGTCTTCAGACCTGAAGATTGCTTAACGGTTAGTTTGTGTTTAATCGCAGGTTTACGTCTCTACATTGATGTGTTTATGAATTGTAATGTTTTGGAGTGATATTTCAATTCTTGAAATTAAAGTTATACTATTGGCCTTTTGAGCTGCAATTGATTTCTTTTGTCTTTTGATCATAAAGCACCTAATTTTGATGCATTCTTGGTGTTGGGTTGGAGTTTGTGGCCTTTATTTTGTGCAATGTTGGATATTAATGCATGTCTGAAGATGATAAAATTTACTTGTAAACACGTGGGAAGGAATGATATGAACTGCTTTATGATTCTTTATTTTCAGAAAATGATTAATTACTTTACTATGGTTGTTTGAATGTAAAATATTCATTCGAAATTGATTGTGATATTTCAGTGGAGGGAGATATCTGTAAAGATGGATTGAAGCAATCTTCTTAAGTACCATATAAATGCTCTATAAGAGATACCTTTAAGGTTTGACATTTTCTCAGTATACTTTAGAGGATGGGAGCTTGTGTGAGATCTTCACTGATTGATAGTTTATGTTTATTCAAGTAATTGTTCAATACTGGATGTGTCACTAGATTTCTGATAGGGATAACCCCTCCCCCTCCCCCCCGAATGTTTAAAAAGGAAGTCTGAGCTTGGGCAATGTCATGCTATTTTTCCCTTTAAGCATGCGGTATATGCCTAGTGAGGGAGGGTCGAAGAGAAAGTTTTTGTTTGACTGACTGACAAGACCTCCACTGTCGTAGTGAGTTGGAAACTAGAAAATGTAGGTTTCTCAGTTGGTTTGCTGGTGATTATCAACTGTACTTTTTCCTTTTTTAAAATTTCAATTCTCTTATTCTTATGCCGTTAAAAGTTTCACCATTAAAAAGAAAAACCTTCCATGGTGTTTCCAAAGTCCTAATTCCCATAATTTTTTTCAGAGGCCAATTAGGATGCAGGCCATGATATATAATTTAAGTTGATTTTATCTTTGGATTTGGAATATTTAGGTTTTAGTTTGTACGTGTTACTTAAACTAATATATGTATTTTCTTGGCGTTTAATTTATTGAAAAATGAAACGTGGGGTGTTTATACCCAAACACTTCTCTGAACTATGAAGTCTTCCACCTTTTAGAACACTTTCTAATTTGCAAATTCTATCATAAATGAAACTTGGGATGTTTATACCCAAATACTTCTCCGAAGTCTTCCACCCTTTAAAACGCTTTCTAGTTTGCAAATTCCGTCAGGTACTAAAGGTTCACCTTTTCAAGTATTTTGGATGTAAATGTATTTCCTTTCCCCTGTTAGGAACTTTCCGAGTATTGCTGCTTGAGTTTGTATTTTGTACACAGTGTTCTTATGTTTGCACAATAAACCCCATCCAGGTCTATTCAGTGGATGAGAATGCTTTTTGCTAGCTATTCTTACTCTCAATTCATTAAGGTCTCTAGCAGTTACTCCTATGTTGGCCTCTTTGTTCTCATTTTTTGAAGCCGTTTCTGCATCAGATATCTTGTTTACTTCTTCCTGCATTTTAAAGGTTTGAAGTATCTCTGTTGGATTGAAGAGGTATTAGAAGCAGAACTAGCAGAAATCTATGAGGTTACCCTCATCTTAACTGGGAGAAATGTTCTTTAAGAAAGGGGGTGGGGGTGGGGGGTTGTGATTGTAGCCAAAATAGTGTTGCAACAGGGAAAGGTGCCTTTTGATACAAATTATTCTATTTCATTCCCTATTGTTCCTATTAAAGCTCTCTTTTTGTATGCATCACACTTGGGAGGAGAGATGCATCGACTCTCTTTGCATTTAGTCTGCTTTGATGTAAACATCTCAATAGGTCCTCTAATTTGAAGGCTGTGAATTAATTGATATGGAACTATAATATCTGAAGATGTTGAGTGACCTAGTTATTTCCTGTTCAAGTTTGACTTTTAACCAGCTTGTGAAGTGGTTGGTCTTTTTCTCTCCCCGTCTGAGGTATCTATTCCAATGGAATAATAACCCTTTTATTTTTCCAATTTTTTGGAAGCTTTTATCTCAGTGAACTATCTTTAGTCCCATAACTTAGAATACATTTTATCCATTGCTTGAAATCTTTGGATCTCCTTTCATGATTGGTGGTTTTTGTTTTTTTCTTTTTTTTTTTGGTGGTTCCAAGGCGAGATGCTGTAAGAAGTGATTCCCTTAGGACTTGCATGTGGGATAGGCATTCATCTCATTTGAAAAGTTGTTCAAAGCTATAGTAAGTGGTTGTGCCAATATATTCATGTTGTGAGGCTTGACATTTTTGATTAGGTAGTCTTGGGGTTGATGTTAAATCAATAGTTACAAAAACACCATTAGCTTAGTGTTATCAATGTCTTTGAGTGTAGTTAGCTTTGTATTATTAGGTGAATGAGGTTATTGGTAAAAGCTCATTGAACCCATCGTTTGGGCTCATGATAAATTAAAAGTTGCTCCTGCTAATCAGCTGTGACCCTTGAGCATTGTATAAAGACATAATATATAATAAATTATTATAGCTGGAGGACATAGTCTATGCGGGGGTATTATTTGATGGTAGTGGGAATCCATCTACTGATTTGATTGAGAATGAACTACACTATAGCTCACTCACTCATGAATTTTGTTTTGTTGTAGAAAATTCTTTGTCTAAGAAATCTGTTCTTTTTTTCCTCTTCAAATTATTGTTTGAACTTTAGTAGCAATAACATGATGACATGAAGTAGGAAGGTTCCATTAAGAAGGCCATAATTGAGAATGTATGTAATAGCAAGCATTTATGTTATTAATTTCTAAAGCATACCAAAAAGTAATAAAATCGAAAGTTAAGGGGAAGGCCAATCAAGAATTAATGGAATGTTGAGTTGATTCCAAACATCAAAAAATATAAAAATTCATCAAGGTTGAGTACAAGCAGTGCTAAGGTTAACCTTTAGGCAGAAGCAGCATGGTAATGATGGATGTATCAAGATTAACTTGGGATCTTTTGTTCCTAATGAAATACACGTACACTTAAAATTTTGCCTGGATCTTTCTAAAATCATGTTCCTGACTATCAGAGGACTTTTCTTTCAGTCGTCTATTTTAATCTGGATATTGTTTCTCCAGTAAGAAGGATTTATAAGAAATGAATACAAGAAGTTTAAGTCATACTACAATGTCAAGCTTGACGTATGATGAATTTAGCTTTTCAGTTGTGGGGCACGAGTGAATGTTTCTTAATTTAAGTTGTTTTTCTATTTAATTATCTGATATTAAGGGGTAACAGAATTGAAAAAAGGAAGTACTTGCAAAATCATTGATTGCAATGATCTGCTGAGAAGTATAAATGTTTGTGAGACTTCTTTTTGCAAGTATCAATATTTAGCAGGTGCAGCAGACTGAGGAAGAATTGTTAAATGTCTTTGTTTTTGTGGTGGATTTGTGCATTTGCTATTATTGCCTATTGCAGTTAGTTACTCAAGTTTATGTTCCTAAACTGTGTGTGAATCATTAATACAACTGGGCTTTAACCCGTGGTTGATTTTCATTTTTGTTAATATGTGAATCTTTTTTCTACTATTTTAGTCAGTGAAAACCAATAACTTGAACTATTGTTTTATTTGGTGTCCTTTGTGTGCAGTACTAATAGGGAGGATTTTTTATTTGCTACTGCAGGTTGTAGCATTGCCATTGACGCATAGACCGTTATTTCCTGGATTTTATATGCCAATCTATGTGAAGGTATGACATACCTGTCTGTTTTTTTATGTTTACCTGAATGAAGTGATTATTTTATGTCAGATTCTATGTATAATGAGAATTTTCTTCAGCCGTATATTCCCCTCAAATATGGTTAGTCAGGAATCACATTTCTCCTATTAGATCAGATGTTTACCTTGCTAAGTTTAATATATGTGATTTTTTATGAGAAATTCCTGATTGCTTTTAGAGGCATATAGGATTTCCACTGTTCTTTTTCAATATTCTTCAGAAGCTTGTTCTCTTAAGCTGACTCTTTCTAATTTAGTATTTAAAGGTCCATAGTTATGTGTAAGCTGAATTCTTAAGCATTGTGACTTAAAAAGATCTAAAATGTATATGGGAATCTGAATCACTTATCACTCTCGGCTATCTTCCTCAAATGGCATAACTGATATTTCTCACAATCATGGCCCTGTCTGGTCAAACCATTTGCCATTCCTTCCCTTTCCTTCCTAAAATGGCATACTGATATTTCTCACAATGGCCCATTTATTGTTGCTGGTCTGAAGACAGAATCTGTGAATCAGCATGTTTCTGCAAAGGCATATTACAGGATATGTGACTTATCTGCAGGATCCCAAATTGTTAGCAGCACTAGTAGAAAGTCGGAAACGGCAAGCACCGTATGCTGGGGCTTTTCTTGTTAAAGATGAACCAGGCACAGACCCTAGTGTGGATTCTGAGAAAAGCATATACGACATTAAGGGGAAAGAGTTGCTTAATCGCCTGCATGAAGTTGGTACGCTAGTTCAGGTAATATTAAGCTCATTTCTGTATGTTCTTCCACAACTCTCAAGGAAAAGATGGATCACCCAACACGTGGTGCCTTCCTCTGGTGACTTGTTTTACATAAAAGAAAATTTCCTTTCCCTTGTTACTAAACCATTGGATCTGATCCTCGACCTTGATTACAGAACCTTTTAACTGCATGTGGAAATTGCTAATACATCTCCTTACTGGCTTTTTTATTCCTGATTTGATCATTTACTGGTTTTATGTCCAGATTACAAATATCCACGGGGATCAGGTTGTTTTGATGGGTCATAGACGAATTCAGATTTCAGAAATGGTGAGTCGGAGACCTGTTCCATGTGATCTTGGGAAAGATAGTTGCATTATTATTATTTTTTTTCTTTTTCCCGTGCATATGCTATTACAGCTCTATCATTGTGTAAATCATCCTTTCTGATATGTGATGGTTTCTAAAATAAGCTTTCGTTTCCATGGTTGGTAAAAGAAAATCTATATTTTATTTTAGCACTGAATAAACATTTTAAGGGCTGAAGGACTACATGTACTCTGTAGGTTGATGAAGATCCCCTCACAGTCAAAGTTGAGCACTTGAAGGTATTTTTCTTTTGTTTAAACTTTCCTGAATGATGGTTGAACTTTTATCCTTGACAATGATGTATATGAATAGGAGGCATGCACAAAAAAGACTTTGTTAGTTTTGTTCTTTTCATTTTGCAGGAAAAACCATATGATAAGGATGACGATGTCATTAAGGCAACATCATTTGAAGTTATTTCAACTTTGAGAGATGTTCTCAAAACTAGTTCGCTATGGCGAGATCAAGTCCAAACCTACACTCAGGTATGAGCTTGTTTTCCTGTTATCTTAAGGTTTACTTTTCTTTTACATGGTCTTCTCCATTTTCTGTTTACTGTTGATTTCCAGTTTCTTATGTCGACTCTATGTTTAGTCTAGTCCTTTTACTGTGGGAATCAACTTCAGTGCATCTGTGTACTTAGGAGGTGTCAAGAAAAAAGAAGGAACCTTAACATAATGATATGTGAATGTGCTAATGGATGAGGAATGCTTTATCGTGGAAGTTTGATGTGTATGCTGCACTTGGCTTTGTAAGTTTGAGTTATTATTAGATATCTAAAATTCATCTATTTATACATAGTTTTAGTAAGTGTCATTCTTTTTGTCCTTTTGGGGACACCTCAATGGGTAGAGTGGCAAGGACGCAGACTATAGATCTTGAGTATGAATCCCACCAACACCCTCCTGGATAAGTGGAATATCAAGGTGCATGCAAACTGGTCCAAACACCGCAAAAAAAAGTGTCATTCTTTTTATCACTTAGGAGCTTTGTGAGATGAAAGTCTCACAGTTTTGAGTACCAGAAAGAAGTGGAGAATCTTAGATTGGAGCTCTCTTTTGAGTGTGTTGTTGGAATCTTGAATTTGTTGTCACAGAAAATAATGAAAAGAACAAAACCTTGAATGTTCTATTAATTATGACAAACAGTATTAGTACTATAGCCATGCTTTGAAGAATGTATTAGTCCTCCTGTGCTTTGGTGAAATATATATCTCTTTTCTTAGGTTACCACATGGATTTGTGACATAATGACATAATCTGATAGGCTCTACATTCAATTCAAAGGTTATTGTTTGGTTAATCAATGTCATCCTTAATGACCTTTTTTAAAAATCAGAATATGACCTTTTTTTTAATGGACTCTTTATAGTAGTTAATAGAATTCCAGTTAATCAGATATGGTTGATTTGGTTAAGTGCATCTTTATACATGCAGATGTGTTGTGTATTTACATCCTATTTTACAGTTATCTAACTTCTTATATCTACAGCATGTGGGTGATTTTAATTATCCTAGGTTAGCAGATTTTGGAGCAGCAATATCAGGAGCAAACAAATTGCAGAGTCAAGAAGTGCTTGAAGAACTAGATGTAAGTTATAGATTTTGTGTTTTTGCTCCTATCAATGAAAGAAATTGTCTTGGATCTCGATAATCTTGTCTTCACTGCTCCTGCTCAAAACTCTGGAATAATTAAAGAACAAAATTAAAAGGGGGAAAAAAAAATCCTCTTAGGTCCTGGCATCATTGTGTGATCTTAAATTTTCTCTTAATTGAATAATATAATAACCAAGATGATGGTTTAATTGTACATGAATCAAATATGTTTATTGAAAAGGAATGAGATGTTAGTTAAATGTGATTTTCTTTCAAGAATGTCATAATATGAAGTGGTGTGAGATGCCAATGTTATATTTGTAACAAATGAATGGGAACAAGCGATTTAAGTTCCAGTTGTATTTATTTCCTCAAAACTAATTTCATCAGGACTTGGTTTTGAAAATCTTGTATTCAAAAGTATATGCATCCTAGTAGTTGAAAAGAAATTGGTTTAATTTGTAACACAGTTGTACAAAGATGTAAAACTGATACAGGAGTATCCAGGATACTAAAAATGTCATTTTTTCAAAAATCTCTCACTAACTGCACATGATTCATCGGTCATTTCTTTGGTGCTTACCCAGGTTCCTAAACGACTTAAACTTACTTTGGAACTGGTGAAGAAGGAACTGGAGATTAGTAAAATTCAGGTACGGTGACATTCTTTTGACATTTTTTCAGCATGCAAGGTGGAAAAGTCTTCATGCATCTGTCTTTTGACCCCCTTTTAAAATCTTTTACTAACTAGGAATCAATTGCAAAAGCCATTGAAGAAAAGATAAGTGGAGAGCAGCGGCGTTATTTGTTGAATGAGCAACTTAAAGCCATAAAAAAGGTGAGGCAGTAAAAGTCGTAGCTAATATATGGTACATCCGTTCAAACCTTTGATATTTTTCTGAATACGGTTTGATTTTCCATGATGTAGGAGCTAGGATTGGAGACTGATGACAAAACTGCACTTTCTGGTTCGTTCTCCGTCATGTATTATATTATAATTGCTTCTATGGCTTGTTTGACATATTTTGCCTTCTGTTGCACAGTTTCTAATTCTGTTTTGAGTAATATCCATTAATGAAGATATGGGTTGAGAATTTTGTGTACTAGCTTTATGCCATATCACCTCTGCCTTGTTAGGTGGTTTTGTGACGTACAATGGTTTCTGTATTGTTCTAGAAAGATTCTTCTGACTTGGGTTGTTGTGTGGGGAACTCTTTTATTTATTTCATTCTATCTTATTCTGAGAGCTTCTATCTGCTAGATATTCCAGCTGGCTTTCACAAAGTACTTTTGTTATCAAGCAAAAATGTAGGTTCTACTTTCATTCTAGCCATCTTTATTTGGAGATGGAGTGAGCTGCTGTCCCCTTTAATTTTGAGGCCTTATATGCTGAGTATTGTGGTTATTTAATTATTAGAGTACATCTTTTGAATACTTAGAATGTGGAGTTAGCGGTCTATGAATTTAGTAGAAGTTTCCGTGCATAATTCTTTTCGAAGTTTATTTGACACTGTGTTGAAGTGCATTTTCAATGCAGAGGCTTTATTTGCTTAAAATCCTGATTACAACCCTAGCATTCTAGATAACTACTTGTTTTATGGTACACTTGCTTTTGTTGTTTTCTTTTTCTGAAAAGTTCTCTTATTTTACGTTGTTTAATCTTTATTGCAGCAAAATTCAGGGAAAGACTTGAGCCTAAGAAGGAGAAATGCCCACCTCATGTTTTGCAAGTAATTGATGAAGAATTGACCAAACTGCAGTTGCTAGAGGCCAGTTCAAGTGAATTTAATGTAACACGTAATTATCTTGATTGGTTGACTGCTTTGCCATGGGGAATTTACAGGTTTGTAGCATGTTTCTTTTCCCACACTATTCCATGCTACAAAATATTGATGTGTTTGCGAACGTGAAAATCTTTTATAAGTCTTGTAGTATTTACACTTGAAAAAGCTTACAAGGAAGGTGTACATGCTGACCTTGGTTACAGTGGAGCACATGCTTATTCTGTAATGGCATTTTCTGACAGTTTTACTTAGAAAGTTATGTTAATGTCTCACTGACTGTTAGTCAGCATTCTTTATTAACTTAAATTGGAAGTGTCAAAAATAAATAGCGTGAACTTCAGTTGCTTAATATTATGTCCTTGATGTTACACATAATGCAACCACAATACAAAAATCTGAATAGAGGACAAAATATTATCAACATTCCTTATCTTTTTCCCTCTGTGGTTTTTGCATTAGTATATTGAAGTCTAAGGTTGAACTCAATTCTCTTGGAATAATTGTTCCCTTTCACTCCCACTGCTTGGATTGATTCTGCAAGAATTTATGTACAGTGCCTATTCACTATGGCAGATGATGAAGATTCTGCACTTTCTGATAATAGATGTCAGGTCATCTAGCAGCTGTTTTGAGTCTGCAAGTTTCATGTTTCGTCGATGATAGCTACTTCATAATGTTTTGACTATTAGTAGATGTTTTGAATTTGGAAATGCACTTTAGCATGTCTGAGTTAAAAAGTACTGGCTATAAGCCAGGATCATGTATTGGATCATCTGGTTAAGCAATATTAACATGGATTTAGTTCTGCCTGTCAGCATTCTCTACTCTATCAACCATAGTTGTTGAGAATCTTTTCGTCTCTTCTCAGTAGCTGAAAAAGGAAAAAGAGGGCCTTTCTTTATTTTGGCTAGTAATTTCATATGTTTCCATCTGTATAGTTCTTGATTTGGTGTACTTACCTGCAAAAGATCATAGCATTGTTGCTTGAATCGTTATTTTAATAGATTGTTGGAGCAATTGTTAAATAGCTGTGATAATTTCAAATGGTTTTCTGTGGCTGTTATGGTATATAAATTGCAGTGATGAGAATTTTGATATTCTACGGGCGCAAACGATTCTTGATGAAGATCATTATGGCTTAACTGATGTTAAAGAAAGGATTCTGGAATTTATAGCTGTTGGAAAACTGAGAGGTTCTTCACAAGGTTGGTTTATTCTTCTGAAATTGTAACTGGAAAATGGCATTTAGAATTTGTGATATTATGTTCATAAATGATGTGGTTTTCATGCCCCGAGATACAAAATATAAAGGAGCACTTTTTCCTGCGGCAGTTTTGCGTGGATTGCCTGTTTAACACCCTTTTCCCCAATCCAATTGTTTATTCTGCTCAGGGCTGAAAATGAACATATAGTATTTGCGATATTTCGTATATTTTATAGTCTAAAGTTTTCTAGGATAATGCATATTGCCATACTCTCTCTGATCTTTTAATCTTCTTGTGAATTTTTGATGTCCTATAATGTGTGAAACTTTCTATAAAAACGGAAAAAGGAAAGATTTTTGATGCATTAGATACCCTTAAAAGTTAACATCCCCAGCATATATTGCTTTTGACCTTTAAAATTGACACAAAATACTTATGGGCCCACATGTTATACTAGATTATAGTTTCAACTTTCTGTGCCAAGTTAAACACTGTAAAAAGAATTGGACACGAGGAAGTAGAATTTTCTACCCTATGGTTGTATGAATTTGTACCCTTTTAATTGCCTGAGATGGAATTTGCTTCCAACATGTGCTTTCGAAGTTCATCTTTTGTTTCTCAACTGAGTAACTTGATGATCATGAGGAAAATAATGAAAATGGAATATAGATGAATAGAACCTATAAGGAAATGGATTGACTATTGTAGACTTAACATGTGTTTAAATTTAATGGACATTTATCAGTCTTGTTATCTATGTTAATGTTTTTTTACCTTGATTCAAGACATGAATCACTTTCAGTTTATGATTTTCGATAACCATTGTATTTATTTCTTAGTTTTCTGTAGGATTACACCCAAGTAATAATTCTCAGCCATTGTGTGCCTGAGATCCCCTGAAAACTAGATTTCCAATTTCTTCATGATGTTTCTTTCTTTCATTTTTTTGACCAGTTCCTTTTCTATAATTCTCTGCCTTCTACTTTTGAAGTCAAATTCTCAGAAAAGAAGAGGAAAAGAGAGAACTGTACTTGAAGGCCTGGAGTGGTCTGTTGATTGTGTTCTGCCTATTGCTTATGTGGAAGAAGTTAGGCATCTTGCACTTCTCAATAATATCTTACTCTTCTGAAAGAGGATTCTTTGAAAATAATTGTACATCATGTACTTTGCTGTTGCATTGTGATAATAATCAATTCTTCAATTATGTTTTTGAAAGATACATTTAAACAGCACTCTTCTGTATCTGTTTTGTTGATTATTCTGGTTCCTGAAACAGGACACGTTGTCTTTTATTGCAATCTAATACTAAAATTACTTCAGTAGGAATACTTATTATTGCAAGCTTCACCTTGTCTAAATGATGTCAGGCAAAATCATCTGCCTATCTGGTCCTCCTGGAGTTGGCAAAACTAGTATTGGTCGTTCAATTGCACGAGCTTTGAACCGCAAGTTCTATCGGTTTTCTGTTGGAGGTTTGTCTGATGTTGCTGAAATAAAGGTATTGAACAAATTAAGAATCTAATGGTCAATTTTAGGTAGTGTGATTATCTTTTGCTGATTAGCCTTGGAATACACATGAAGGGGCATCGTCGAACCTATATCGGTGCCATGCCAGGGAAGATGGTACAATGTCTGAAAAATGTTGAAACTTCGAATCCTCTTGTCTTGATTGATGAGATTGACAAGGTATCATAAGGTTTATTTGATTGTTTCTTCTTTTTTATCTTCTCACACTTTACTTGGTGTTCATTGATTTTGTTCTTGGGAGACTTATGTTCAAGGATGTTTTGGTTTGTTTGTTTATTCTTCGGTAAGAGGGGGCCTGGGGTATGTCTCATGTTGACAGGAGCTTAAGTGGGATATTGTTTGTGAGTTTTTTTTAAAATTTTTTTTATGATTCTTTATCTTTTTTGTGTCATTTGTCGTATGGCAGTTGGGAAGGGGACATGCAGGTGATCCAGCCAGTGCTATGTTGGAACTCCTGGATCCTGAGCAGAATGCTAATTTTCTTGATCACTATCTTGATGTCCCAATCGACTTGTCCAAGGTTGGTACATTCTTATGTCTTTTATTTATGGTGGTGTTTTATGCATGCGTGGAACCTGAATTTTTTGCTGCTGAAATATTTAGCAGTTTCTTATGAATGCACTTCAGGGATGTAGTTGAATAGACAGAAGAACAAATTCTGTAAAATCTTAAGAACATTTTGAAATGTTTTGCAAAATGATGTTTAGATTGAGGTCTTGTCCAACTAAACGTAGCACAGAGATACACTTGACTGACTATAAAGCAGTAATTACATTAGCTAACATGTGGCTTTTGATCTCAGTTTACTAGTATTATCCCCTTATAAAGTTCAAGGTCCACAAGATTTGTTTTGGTAGTCATTGATTTGTTGTTGCTAATGAGAAGTCTTTCAGTTTTAAGTGATTCCAAAATAAAAGATTGTTTCATGTTTTGGTTGAGCTTGATACATCGAATTTATATGTGGCATCACAAGAATTTTCAAAAAGCTGTGCCATTTTTAGTAGCCCATTTTCTTTTTGCTATCAGCATCGAAACAACATTAAATATTGCTGGCATATTAACCCTGAGATGAAAAGGGGAAACAAATGTTTTGTGACAAACCATTTTTGGTATATTAACCATCTAGTCAATTATAGTGGCAGAGTTATTTTGTCTATGCTTGTGGGCTACTTTGAAAAAGTTAGTTGCTTCATATTCCTACCTACCTAATAAGCAGAATGAATTTTGATCAATTCTTGTTCGTTTTGTATGCAGGTCTTATTTGTCTGTACAGCTAATGTCATTGAGACGATACCCAATCCTCTTTTGGACAGAATGGAGATAATTTCCATTGCTGGTTATATTACTGATGAGAAAATGCACATTGCTCGAGACTATTTAGAGAAAAATACCCGTGAAGCATGTGGCATCAAGCCTGAAGAGGTTTCTCCCTCCATCTCCCCCCCCCCCCCCCCCTCTCTCTCTGTCCACTGGTTTGTGTGTGCATGAGGTTGTGTTTGAAAATACTTGATGTGTGCATTTATTGTCTATTGCTTCAAGCCCATGAAAAGGTTTCCTTACCATTTACTGTGAGAATTTTGAAATCATTTATCCTCTGCTGAATTCCTCTTGTGATTTCTCAGTTAGTTTGAACCTTATATGGAAATTCTTAAAAGTGCACATTCTTGTTGTATAAGATCACAGATATGCTTCCGGCTTAGATTTTTTAAGAACTGATAAGCATAAATAATTTGTTGAGGAGAACTAACTGGAAGTTGTTGATTAAGCAATAAGCATCAGATGCTGGCAAGAACTAAACAGGAAACTGTTATTTGGAAGTTTATTGTATGTTATTGGAGAACTGCAACAACAGAAGCACTTTTAAGCTACATTTAAACCTGTGTCACCTTTGGCTGATACTTTTGTGAATGAAAGATCTATGCATGGCATGTTTCCAATGGTTAAATAAGTCCAGTTTATGGTAGCATCTGGTTTACATCCTTTTTGTGAATTTTTTCTGACAACATTATCTCCACGGTGGTGGTGATGTTCTTTTTGCCCTTCATTGACCAAAATGCACTTCTGACTGGAATTCTTATTGTTCTATTAAACTGTATGCTATTTATTTAGACTCCAATTTTTACATGGATTCCCCACTAGTTGCATGCCTGTGGTGGTTGTTTTACCGTCTCACCTCTGTTGTTTCTGCTATCATTCTTTTGATTTGTCAACTGTACCTGGCTTCTTGTTAACAAACATCAGTGCATTTATGTCTTTATGATATAAATTGGCATTCTAATGAAAATATATTCCAGGTCGAGGTGACAGATGCAGCACTTCTTGCTTTGATTGAGAATTATTGCAGAGAAGCAGGAGTTAGGAATCTTCAGAAGCAGATTGAGAAGATTTATCGCAAGGTTACTAAACCTGCTCCTTGATTTTTTTTTTGGGAGGAATTATGTGCTAAAACTGTTACTTCCAACACCGACCCCTTTCTCCAAACACCTCTAGAGAAACATAGCCACACCTGTGATTCCAGACACAAATGTTTGATGATATACTGCAGTCACACTAAGATCAATAGAGTTTGCTAAGGGGTTCTTTGGTTGAAATTTTAAAATTTAATTTGAAAATATGACATTAATCAGCTTGAACTACTAATCCAATTTGTTGTTGGCATGCAGATAGCCTTAAAACTTGTGCGTGAAAGAGCACTGGAGGGGCATCCACTTTCAGAGTCTCAGGATGGTGCTGAATCTGCACCAGTAAGCAATTCTGATAAGGCTTCTGAAACATCTGTAGAATCCAAAATGAAGTTGGCAGATACCCCAGCTGATCAGATAGACAATACTCCAATAGCAGAAGCAGCATTGTCAGAGGTATCCACAGAATAGTTCCGATTTATGCATGAATAGCTCCATTCCCTTTGTTAATTGCTTAGTGAAAGGATGTTTGTGTTTGTCACATTGCAGGGCCCTGTGGAGGTTGAGAGTACCGAAACAAAACCAGAGGATAAAGTGCAGGTTGATGCACCAAATCTTGACGAGTTTGTTGGCAAACCTGTTTTCCACGCAGAACGCATATATGATAGAACTCCGGTTGGTGTTGTAATGGGTCTTGCTTGGACAGCAATGGGTGGCTCAACTCTGTATATTGAAACAACTCTTGTTGAGCAAGGGGAAGGAAAAGGAAAGCTCCATGTCACCGGACAACTTGGGGATGTAATGAAGGAAAGTTCACAGATAGCCCACACTGTTTCCCGGGCTATATTACAAGAAAAAGATCCTAGTAACACCTTCTTCACCAACTCCCATCTTCATCTTCATGTTCCTGCAGGTGCTACCCCCAAGGATGGTCCTAGTGCAGGCTGCACGATGATCACATCGCTCTTATCTCTTTCCATGAACAAACACGTTAAGAAAGACCTAGCAATGACCGGGGAAGTAACACTAACCGGGAAGATTCTCCCTATTGGTGGGGTGAAGGAAAAGACTATTGCTGCACGACGTAGTGAGGTGAAAACCATCGTATTTCCTTCAGCAAACAGGAGAGATTTCGATGAACTTGCTGATAACGTGAAAGAAGGGCTCGATGTACATTTCGTTGATGATTACAGTCAAATATTTGATTTGGCATTTGGTGACGAGCAGACAGAAAAGTAAGTAACAAGTTTACTTTGCAGTACATTAGGATTATTATGCCATTCTGCTGAGTTTTCTGCTTCCTCAAAATTTTGCTGAGCTCAATTCCATTCCTGCCCCTGGTTACTTACTTTGTATACTAGATTCTTCATGACAAACCTCCTAAGATTCCATTCAGTTTCTGATTTAAACTGTACAATAATAAACATATCATATCAGTCAATGTGCTAGTATTATTACACTCTACTGCAGAACTTTCTCTGGCAGCATTTTTTAAGGCCCAGATTCGGCTATGGTACCTGACATTGTTCTGGAGCTTTTTGCATGCTCTCATTGTTGATTCCTTAACGTGAGAGTGTTAATTCTAAACCTTCTTGTTAAGGTTTGAATTGTTGACAACACCTCTATTTAGAAAGGGAAAAAATGATACTCCTTGATTCGAAATTAAATATCGCTAGTTCTATTTCTATTTTTATACGCATCAATCGAAATTAAATTTCTTCGTTTCTATTTATGTTTTGAGTCATTGTTTAGTCATCTGGAATTGAATGTCATATTTTTTAACTTAGTTAAAATTTTACAAAAGAATTAATATTGCTATGCTTAAAATTAATTAAATGAAACTCTTTTTAGAAGTTTTATTAAAATCAAGATGTGACAATCGGTTTACGGGGGAGTGTATAAATGAATGATGTACACTATGCTCAGAATAATGGCCTATTGGAATAGTTATATACTATTAAACGCATACAGTGAATGCGTTTTTGTGACACCACGGCTGATTGTTATAATACCCTTATTTAAGTAATTTTGTTTTAGTTTTTCTAAGTAATGTAACCGATCAACTTTATCCAAAGTATATGAGTCGAATTTTAAAATAAAAATATTGGGTAAAATATTTGTGATAAAAAGTTTAAGCTTCTATCCTTAATTATTATTATTATTTTTTTAAAAAATATGCCTTTTAATGTATTGATAAACAATGTATTGTTTTTTTAAAAAAATAGAAAATAAAATACATTTTCTCTACACTAAATAAAGGATTTAAATGTCCTTAATATTGAACAGACTATAACCATGTGACAAGCTTTCGAGCTACTCAAGAAGAATTTGATTGATGAAGATATACTTGATGGTAAAAATTGAATTTTTGAACAATAATATCGTTGCATATATTTTTTCTGTCGAAAATTGAATGTCCATATTTTCATTTTGAGTTGTCCAAAAATGAATGTCTTATTTTCTAAAATAATTAAAATTTTCTTAAGAAATTAATATTATTAAGTGTAAAATGATTTAAGTCAACTAATTTTATTAAAATTTATGTAAGTTAAAACGTGACATTCAATTCCGGAAGGAGGGAGTATTTTTTTTTAACCAAGTTTTTGTAGAATGACTAAAATGATCCCACTTATAACTTTGGACTGTTCTCTGTAGTACAAGCATTTCACATGAAGTAGTGGTGGTATGGTTTCTCCTCTTCCTTCTTCATGATGATGACCAATAGTTGAGGTAAATGTTGTGGGGTGTGGGCTATCTTGATCAATCATTTTCATGGAAGACTTCTTAGTATGCATGCATTTCCTTCCTTCCTTCTCTTTTTGTTGTGGCTTTTCCAATCAAAGGGTAGGGTCTCACAAAAGAATCAAGAAAGATGAATCATTCAATCAATCATTTTCAAGTGAAAAGAAGTTTTGAGTCTCTAAGTTTAATTTTGGTTCACATGTTTTAGATTAAATTTGTCTTTTTAGGTAATGAATGATAACACAAAGTGTTTGAAAATCTTTAACTCTTCAAAGGGCACTTTCACTTCTTCCTTCCATGCCCACTTCTTGTGGGGTGGGGGGTTAGGGGGGCTTTCTTTATTTTCTTGGACGGTTTTAAGTGGGTTTGTGTGTGTTACTTTCCATTCTTCATTTGACTCATTTCACATCTTTGAAGATCTTGAAATTTTTTCTACCACCATTTGTATTGCTGCTATTCAATTTTTTCCACTCTTCTTGGTTGTAGATAGACAGAGAATATATATATATATATACGGTTTTGCTAAGTCGCATTCCTTAATGCGGGCTCCAACCGTTATTGTAATGGAATTTTTGTTACAGTACTCATGTAGCCAACCAAGATGAGCAAAAATTTCGTTACGGTAACGGTTGGAACTCTCATTAAAGCGCGCTCCGGAGCGCACCTTAGCAA
>JAOXNR010000030.1:10980283-11019514 GCA_028571225.1 Parsonsia alboflavescens
GAAATATTAAAAATTAGAAGAAAAATTAAAATTAAAATTAAAAGAATTATTATCTCAAAAAATGCAAATACAAATTATGGAGAAAAAAATTCAAAATGGTACCTTGTGGGTATCGAATCCAGGACCACCTAAACTAAAAATCAGGCATTCTGCCACAGAGCTAAGACGGCATATTGTAGTGTTTTACACCTGTAATAGTAAAAAAACCGTCGGTTAACCGATAGTTTTTTTTCAATCATAAAACCCAATCGAACCGAACCCAACTGTAAATCGGTTCGGTTTCAAACCGACCCATTAACCAAAAAACCCAACCCATCTCAATCCATTTGAGGTCGGGTCGGGTCAGGTCGGTTAACCGACCCGCTGCTCACTCCTACTAGTAACAACATACATAAGCCCAAGTCCTCAACATCAAAGTGACATAAGATGAGTAAAGTCCAATGAGACCTAACAAAAATGAAAAAAAAAAAAAAAAAAGAAAGAAAGAAAGAAAAAAAACTGTGATCATCATCACTCCAGAATAATTTTAACAAGGCCAATAAGAAATAGCAACACATACCACATGACTATAGATACCACTACATATTTTTGCCAAATATGTCTTTACTTTTGATCCACTCCACTATGATATGCGTTAAAATATAGAAAATCCACACAAACAAAATTGGTTTTTCATAGCTTCAGAAATATCATTCAAGATGCTTCTACATTTCAAAAAATTAAAAAGATAACTCAAGATAATGCTAAAAAAGTATATATTAAGCGAAACTTAAACTAAAACTTACTCAAGATAAGGCTCGATGCCCTTCGAATCTAGCATCCCGAACTGTGTTGAAGTCGAGGGAGTTCCGGTATTACCCATTTCTTTGTAGCTATGTTGGCGAGCACCATTGACGGTGGCATTATCGAAGAAGGACGGCAAGTCCTCATTATTCACCAAATTGAATCTCCAATAAACAACCCCTTGCTACCCAAATTGAATCTTCTGTAATAAACTACTTGATTATTGCCGGTCCAACGATTACAAAGAAGAAAACGAGAGCAATTGTCCAAAGAAATCATGGGTAAGAATCGAGGAAATTAGGGTTCAAGTGTGAGAATTGGGGGAATTACAAAATCTTTATAAAAATAAGGTAATTAATTTGTCTTAAACAGGATGTGGGATGAAATTACTAATTTGACCCGCAACCGAATCGAATAGTATTCTCAGGCTAGTGGTTTCGGTGATTTTTGGTTGAAAAATCATAAAAAGGACCTAAAGTGTAGCCCGTAATAGATTTGGGGACCTATAGAATTTAAAAAAAAAAAGGGACTAATCAAACCAAACGTAATACATTTAGGGACTAAATGTGCCAATTATCCAAACATTAATTAATATCATACAACTCATTAACTGTCATTTAATATGAATTAAACATCTTCAAATACATATATGTCATGTCAAAATAGTTTTTATGTTTCTTATTTATAACTACTATTGTATTTCTTCACAATAAATGCAACAGAATATCGCAATGCAAAAAACACAGCAAATATATGTTGATAATTACAATATAACTTACATTACATAAAATATATATAAAAAATTATCGTTAACAACTTATATTATGCAATAAAAAAAAAGTACTCCCTCTATCAGAATTAAATGTCCACATTTCTATTTTGAGTTGTCTAGAAATGAATGTCTCATTTCCTAAATTAGTAAAAATTTCTTAAGCATATGATATTGTTAAGTATAAAATGAACTAAGTCAACTAATTTTTTTAAAATTTATACAAGTCAAAATGGGATACTGAATTCCAGACAAAGGGAGTCTAATCTAATGTAACACGTCGATGTCTTCATATTTAGACAACTTCTCGAAGGTTATGTATAGGGGTGTTCAAGGTTTGGTTTTGAGTATTTTCAAATTGAACCAAATATTTCGATTTGGAAAATTTAAAACCAAAATTAAACCATTCAAAATCTTAAACCGTTGGTTTGGTTTGCATTTGATCCCTTTTTAAAAAAAATTTTCTATTCTAATAAATTGTGAAAAAATACAAGAATAAATATATCAAATACACATAATTCTTAATGATAGAATTATATAAAATGAAGATAAAAAATAGATCAATTTAAATTATAAAACTTTAATTGTGTTTTAAAGATGAGTTATAGTCTTTATTCAAATACATCTTAATGAGTTTTTATTAGTCTTTCAAAAATATGAAAAGAGGGTGTAGCATTACTTATTCAATTATGTTTAAATGAGTTGGATTATATTAACCATCAATAAATACGTTTTGAAAATAAAAGAATAATCTTATTAAATGAGGGATGATTAATATCAAGGAAAGAGAATGATTTGATATTTATAATATTGATTAAAAGATAAAAGATAAATAATGAATACAAAGGTATATGATATGGTTAAAAATTAAAAAATTATGCTTTTCTTTGTAAAAAGAAAATTGTAAAATGAAAAAAATAATACATACATATATACATGTATATATTGGTTTGGATGTTTAAAACTTAAAAGTAAATAAATGATTAAAATTAACCAAAGAATTAAGTATCAATACACAACTCTCAGTTCTACTCTAAAATGTAATAATTTGATACCTAACAAATACCTCAAATTATTATAAACTCCTCATACAAGTTACATAGTAACGCAGATCCATTCCCCTCTGATGCTACATGATTTGTCTAGTTTTATCAGCATTGTTACATTTCATTGTCAAGGATATCCCTCATCATCTGTAATGGAATAAGTCCTTCAGTTCTGATAGCATCTTTGCTTGAATTTGGACTAATGAAATATAATGTCGGTAACCCTCGGACCTGTCACAAGGAAATTTCCACTTCAAGCAGAAAAGAGATGGTGCAAAATTGACCAAAAATAGAAGAGAGAGAGAGTGCCGAAAACTGGGGAACTTTCAGAGGAAGGAAAAATGTAATGCTCCCTCTATCAGGACTTCAGACCACTCATTATGCTGTAGATCAGTTATCAGCCAGGCATACAAGGACTGAAATCGACTACGCCATTTGGAAGGAGGAATACTATGTAATGTTTAGAAGGCAGAGCGAACTTAAGAGTCTTTGTTGAGTCTTGGCTTGTTCTAAGTATATTGAAGGTAGGAATACCCCATTTTACAGGATCCACTTGCTATTACAGATGTCCCAAAATATGTGAAACTTTTCTTTAGATTGGAACTCTTTTATTACTTCTAAGTACATGATTTGACATGAGGTTTGATGGCATATCTTTCAACTATTGGATAGTAGTTTTAAATGTAATCACATGAATGGGATTGAGGTAGTCATTTCAAAACACGAAGTCAAAAGACGAGGATGAAAGACAAGAAAAAAATTTCAGAGCATACGTTTCAACCATAAAAAATTTAATAATGAGGAGTGTGAGTTTCCAAAAAACGAAGAAACTAATTCAACTTCTGAAGAAATATGTTCGAGGTAAATGAAATGGAACTGCATATTGCATTCTCAAGGAGCATTGTAATTGTACAAGTTACGATTCATAGAAAAGAAAATAACATAAGGTAAAAGGAAGATTGTATAAAGAAACGTAAAGGCACCTGCATGTCACGGGCAAATTCATATTCATCATCTGTGTCAACCTTCACGATTATAGCATTATTTTCGTACTCTACTGCAAGCTGCAAAGAGATTTTCCAGTTAAACCTCACTTAACCAACTCTGACAAATATTCAGCAAATCTATACTTCAGACTGATAAGCTGTTTAAAGCATTAGTAATCCATTTGGACATTTTCCCTAATTTTACCAAATTTGAACTTTCAAGCAGCCATCATGTTAAACTAAGGAATCAAGTTTCCTGAAAAAGATCATAACGAAGTTGAATAGAGGTAGCAGAATATTTTGCAAATTATGGAACTTGACTACTATTTATTTATATCTGGAATCACAAATGAAAAGCTGTGATATGGGTTATGAAAACATCACATACAGTTCCACATATTAAGGACCAAATCCCAACTAAAGGAAATACATTATACAGCCCAAGGCAACATTACTCATCTGAAGTCAGCATCTCCTAACATTCAACTTCTTTTGAGGTTTTAGGTTTTGTAAAACAATCAAGCAACACCACCATCATGGAGTATAATTCAGGAAGGAAATAAACGAAAATGGAAAATCTAGCCAATTCACATATTACTTTTTCCTTTCCCTCCACATCCTTGCTCTTTCAAGTGAATAACTGCTGGTTGAATTAAGTTATTTCCAATCTCAGATTGAATGAATTATAGAATATAATCCTAGTAATCTACAACATATATCAGTAGATATCCAGGTGTTATGATGTTTATCATAGAGGCGAAAATAGTGCTAAAACTTCAGCCACTAATTAATGTTGAAACATTCTTTAAAGTTCAACAAATTGTTTGACCAGTCTAGAATGGGCATGGAACTATTGATTAATCTTAATTCTATAAAGACACCAGGGGGAAATTACGAAAATTAGTGATGTTTAGACCATATTCAATGCACAAGGTGTGAGTTGCATGCTCCTAGTCATCTTAGATTGCAAACCATTTAAGAACAATCAATTTAGTCAGTTGCAGCTTTCTTAAGCATCTAAAAACAAGTGCTTTCGAAAAATTATTTTCATAAATTAATATACTGTTCTTTGTTTTAACAGCATTATTAAGCAAAGACAGTTCTTTAAAGAAAGCACATTTAACAATCTCCTTAAGTGACAATTAACAGAGAACAAAGGGAATAAAATAAAAGCATTCATTCTATGCTGATAACGAGCAAACCAGAACGTAATTTTCTCAAGAAATTTTATTTTTCCCAAAAGAAGACAATAAGTTCTGTTCAAGATAATGTCAGAATTTAATTAAGGAACAATAATTAATTTCAACTAGAATTTACAAACCAATAGTACATGAATAAAAGATATCAAGAGAATTTCAGAACAGGCTATTTATATTGAAGACCTTAAAATACAACAAATAAAATGGACCTCTACTGAGCAAAATGCCAATCCTGCCTCCTAGTCCTAGTTAATATGGCTGATTAAGTCCCAAAGGTTGACTTAATTACAAATATGTGCCATGCAATAGAGAGACGCAAATATAATATTCCTTTATACTATAAAATAACTTAGTAATTGGCATTTCTGGATCCAGAAATTTGGCTATAGAGACAACAGATTTGTAACGTCACTCTATTTTGAGGAAATGTTTAAATCAGAAGCCCTTGAACAAATTTCAAATTAATATGTGACAGTGGCGTGTAAATAAATTCAATAACTAAAAAAATTCTTTATAAGATCTATCAAAGATCATATAGAAAACAGAGGGAACTCATATTCTAGTGTCAAGCCAAAGTGAATCATACCATTTCTAGTTCTTGTGCCATTAATATGCAAGGCCCGCACCAAGTTGCATAGAAGTCAATTACCAGGGGAACATTTCTCTCTCCCTTCACAAGTTCTTGAACTTCTCTAGCAGACATCTTTTTCTGTCAAAGAATGTAATGATAGACCCAGTATAAACTACATATTCAAACCTAATATAACTGAAACAAAAGAATAATTGGAACACACTTAAAATCTAATACAGTAACCCTTTCCTGTCTACCAACCTCAAAGAGGTGAGAAGGACTAGAAAATGCAACAACTAAAAAAGGGGATAAAAACCTATCTCTCAAATTTCAAAATTCTTTTTCCCTCAAACTCAAAAGTGAAAAACATTTCCAATAAAACTTTCTGTCTAAATGAAGCACAACTATCCTTGTGTACCTGTATGTATTCGGATATAACTTATAAAGAATCTTTCAAACTGAAGGTTAAAAAATTTTCAATTAATTCATGGAATACATACCACAAGATAGTCTTCCCTAACATACTTGCCACCAGCAGTGGCTCTGCAAACAAACTTTCTTGATAGAATTTCAGTTGAAAACAAAGAGGGCCTGCTGAGGTTTATGGATGGGGGTTTGAAGAAGAGACGACCAAGATTAGGTTTTTTCCCAGCAGAATTGGAGTGGAAAACAGACGGTGGTTTCAGAGAGTGGAATAAGGGAAGCGTCGCTGCTGGCATTTTTGTTGCAATCACTTGCGGAGAGGAGAGGAAGGGAAGGGAAGATTGAGCAGCGAAGCACACTATCGAAACGAGACTCTGATTTACATTAATGGCCCGCCATTTTAGAACTTGTATGGTCCCGCCACAATAGTCATTTCGGACAACGTAAAATATTCCCTCCAATGGAAATTATTTTAAATTGTCCAAAAATAAATATTTTCTTTCTTAAATTAGTAAAAAAATTTTAAAAAAATTGATATTGTTAAATGTAAAATGAACTAAGTTAATTAATTTTTTTAAAATTTGTACAAATCAAAATGAGATATTCAATTCCAGACGGAGGGAGAAGTTTTTATTACTCCTACTATTGAATATAATTCATTTTAATTGATTTTTTCTTGTCACTAATTATAAGTTATAGTTAATTAACTTTTTGAAGGTATTTTTTATATATTAACCTTGTAATAATATATGGTGAAATTACATTTAAATTTTTAAAAAGGGATCAAAGGATGTTTTCTGAGGAAAAAAATATATTAATTTTTGCGGTTAACGAGTTCTATTTAATTATGAGAGAGTATAAAATATTTATTTTAATAAAATAATAAAATAGAAGTAGAAAATGTAAAATAAAAATTTTTAATTTGATTTTGATTTTAATGAAATAATTATTTTTTACAGCTGACTATTATAATTAATGTATGCAAATTTTCAATTTTTAAAAAAATTAAAATGAGAAACAAAAATAAATAAAATAAAAAATTTTGCCTTTTCAATTTTTATCAATAGGTCTTATCTCAAAGGATCATTCATTCTATTTTTTCAATTACAAGCGAATAATGAAATTTTTTTTAAAAAATCCATTCAATATATCAAAAAAAAAAAAAGGTTTTAATGTACATAATTAAATAGGAAAAAAATTCACAATAAAAGTGAAATTTTGTATTTTATAAATCAATAATAGGCCTCCGAAATAGGCGACTTAGAAGTCAATCCTTTGAATAATTTTTTTTTAAAAAAAAAATAGGGGAAGCCCATCTTTTGCAATATCTTCTTTGATACTTTGACACGTTTGGCTTGGCTTTTGCCGAACATTCAGTGAAAGAGATTGTCTTTGGGTACAGTTACTTTGGGCGAAATATGGTACAGTGGTTGATTGGTGGAGCAGAACGAAAAAGAAGCCCCACGTTTGGTATGAAATTCTTCAGGGCTCTACTTTGATTCAGAATGGTCTAAAATGGAAGCTCGGTAATGCTGACTAAAGCTCCTTTTGGAAGGATGCTTGGCTTCCTACGGGCTCTTTACTTGATAAAATCCCCGTCCCAATTCCTGCTGAAGAAATAGAGAACAGTAGCAGAACAAGCAGCTTCAGATCAACCTCGATGGGACTGCTGGTAAATTCTCTTCGAAGGCTGCCAGATTACTTATTCATGATTCCTCTTCACTGGAAGTTAATCATTGGCAAAAAGTTTGGGATACTAAACTTCCTCCCCATTATTCATTATTTGCTTGGTTAGCTGGGGATGGGAACGTTTCAAGACTAATGATATGTTATACACTCGTTATATTCGTATTGACTCTTTGATTTAATATGTGTGGAAGGCTCTAAAGACATGTTTCCGTGCTCTATGGGATTGCAAAATAATTAGAAATGTTTGGAAGATATTTGTTCATGGTCCAAAATTATGTGAATTTTTCAATGAAAGATATGTTAAACGTTTGGATTGACATGAATTTGAGTAAGGAATGAGGTGCCACACATCAACACACCTTTGGAGTAGAGTCTTCGGAATGGTCGATTCATAGTGCGCAATGGCAATGGAGGAATAAACTAATGTTTGATGCTGAATTTGTTCTCCTACCTTTTGGTTTTCGAATTTGATATCTTTTGACTAGAATATCTTCAATTCCAATGTAAGCTAATTCAAAGGGGTTTAATCTCCAACCTTCGATACACATACTTTTTTAAAATTATTAAGTGATCCTTTTTTCCCAGAGAGAGACTGAGAGAATATGTTCTATAATTTAAAAATGCATAGGATTTATTAAAGAAAGAAAAGCTACAATTTGAAAGAATAAAATATAAAAACATTCTCGATAAAATAATAATAATAAAAAAGTTACTAATGCCCCAAAGAAAAGGGTTTAATAAAAAAGAAGTTGCACAAAATTATTGAAAATATAGTTATATATTATTTCTTCTTCTTTTTTTGGCCTTCGAAGATTATATGATCCATTTGAATCTCATGTGGGAAAAGCTATTGCTGTAGTTTGGAGACCACTTCTCGAGTAAGTATCTTTAATATGAAATTGAGATCAATGGTTTCTTTCCGTTCTTACGGTATATATTTCAATAGTTGAAAAAATGAAAAATTATAGTTCAAATTTCATTGGAGTACGTCTTGCAATTTACTTTCTCACGAGACAGTAAAGTAAAAGACCCTTATGTTGGGTTCTACATTATTATTGATCCAAATTAGGTCGTCAACATATTTTCCACCTTGGCCTTTGTTAGTTGGTATATGCCAAGAGCTCATCTGATCGCTCTAAACCTAGAAAAAGGATGTATATAATTAAACCCTACTACTCATTGCAGACTTGCAGTTACTGTTATCTGGGGCTACTTCCTCTTATTAGTGTTATCAGAACATTTGCAAACTCAAACAGGCCAATTCATGCTCATACAAGAACCCAAAATTTTATGTAGAAAGCTTCCACTAAGAGCAATATATGACTTCCAACCATTCTTTTACAAATATCAAAACCAACATAGAATAAGGAATGAGTAGTCTATTATTGTAGGAGATGCATTGCAATCTCTTTAATTCAACACCATTCATCAATCTACTGTTCTCGTCTTTTGGGAAGAAGAAGAGATACAAATACACAGCTCAGACAAATTGGATTAGAAAGCATATGTATGGGTGAAAACTTAAGCATCCCCACACAAAAGGAGAAATATGAACCATCCAAGAAAAGCAAGAGAGAACCGATTTGTTCATAATGTTGTGGGTAAAACCACAACAGAATAATCAAAACGGTTGAAAAACAAAATTTGAGCTAGCAAGTAAGATGAAGAATTTGGCTGTCATCTTCAGACTCATATTAGAATTCATTCCTGAACTGAATTCAAGAAGTTACAGGAAAAAAAATGAGACCAAATTCAACGATACCCAGAATATTTACAAGTTTCTGCCCTAAATTTGTTTATCAAAGAGAAAAGAAGATAAAGCTAGCTACAAGAATACAAGGTCTTCGTATGCTGGTCCAGGATTAACTTTCCTTTTAGTGAAGAACCAGATAATATATGAAAATCAGTGCTAATGCTCAGAGAGAAGAAGATAAATAATGTCTAATAATTAAGACTAACAACTAGCCTTGACCGCAGCTTTTGCAGTCGAGATTTAAGTTTTCAAACTTGGAGGAACTTTAATTGAATCATCGGGTAATGCTGCTGTAGTATTTGATCGGCTAGCAACTTCATCTGATCCCTCTTCTGCATTTGCCTCATCAATCTTCCTCTTCTTTGAAGAAGACTCTGAATTTTCCTTTGTACCATCCTGTTCTTTTCTTCCAGTTTCACCATTCTCTTTTTCTTTGCCTTTTCCTGATTGAGGTTCAACACTAGGAGGAAATAGTGGAGGTTCTCTTCCACTTAATTGACAGAAAACCCTTTCTACTGTTTCATTTATTTGCTTTCCTAATCCATTATTATCTACAATCAGCTCCCACACTGACTTAGATGCTTTCTCAAGCACCGACATTCTGTAGAAAAAAGAACAAAAATCACAAGAATCCAATTAAAGTAGTAAGCAGGCTTTGTAACCCTTAAATCATTAGTCAAAAACAGCCCCATAAAAGAGAAAAACTAATTCCTTAATCAGTTCTGATCATCTCAGCAAGGAATCCACAAAATCATGTATCAGGAAAAGTTGCTTTGAAATGAACATGAAATATTCACAAAAGATCTAGTGGCACAGATTGACAAATAATTTTGCCTATAAGCATTTCTCATCATTTGCAACAGTAGCCATTAAACCATCATATAAAGTTTTTTAAGACAGTGTAGCAGCAGGGTAGCATGCGAAGGCAAACAACTGAGAACAAATACCTATTTTCTAGTCCATTTTGTATTATAAGCATTAACACAATTAACATGATGAATCTAGAATTCGTTACAAAAGAGACAGATCCAATCTAATTGTGCATTATGCATAGATATGTATTATATTGTGAAGGAACTAGGTATTGCAAGAGTTTGTTGTAAAGCCTAGTTTAAATGAGATGTAAAGCACCAAAATCCAAATACTGAAACAGGGTACATTGTGCATATCTTATCACATAAGAGTAATAAGAAATAAGATTGTTATGCTTGCAAGTCCATTGACAGTATCATGACATTCAACAAGCAAATCAAATTGAACTGCTCATCCTAAGAATATGTATCCAATAAAAAGTCAATTTTATTTGCGCCTCAATGCTTTTGAAAATTCAAAAGTCTCACACAACAACATATTGAATTAACAAAAGCCGCATATTCTGTAACATTAAATTTTAACGAATTCCTAATTTTTCATTCTAGTTTAGCACAGCCAAAGAGTAGATAACCTGATGTTTGGACCATAAGTAAATGGCACTATGCACAGAACAAGAGAAGATCAATCTTTCGGCAGACAAAATCCAACTCAATAAGTCACATACATCTGCAGATTACACTTTTATGAACAATAGGATGCATCACTTTTTCAATAATTTTCTTCATTTAGCAGAGTGGATGTAAAGCCCAATCTTCTTGAACTTCAACCATGCTGCAGTTCAACATTTAGAACATGTAAATGGTAACCACTCAACCTTAGTATCAGAATACCTAATTACGGAGAACTTGGCTAGTATAGTTACATCTTTAGCTCAAGCATTGCAATTAAAGTAAATCACTTAAAAAATATTTCCAAGGTTTGTGGTTGGAAGTAAGTGTTTTATATAGATAAGAGACTCAATACCTATTTGTATCAGATCTCTGTTCATCTCTATGGTTTACTGTGAATGAACTATCTAGATCATTTAATTCAAAACAAAATCCTACAACATTTTGCATTAATATGATTCACCTTCACCTTATCATCAACAGGGAGGAACACTTTCAGATGCCTAGCAGGAACATTAAAGAGAGTTACTAAAAAAGGAATTGTCATATTTGTCGTGCAGCTGGAGCACCATTGAATGTACAGAGAGAAATGGCTTCTTAAACTAATTGCTTGTGTACAACAAATCTTACCCCCTTCTTTTTTCAGGGACTTCAAATATGTGTATATATGCGCAAGGTGTTTGAAATTCATTTAGCTACCACCAGAAGGGACATAACTATATGGTACCTAGAGCAAGAAGAAATACACAAATACATAGTTACACATAATCACAAATGCATGACATTATCTATTTCAGTTAAGAATACACATACCCAAGACCAAAAATCAAGAGGATGTTCTTTATAGCAAAAAAGAAAAAGAGCAACATTTTATCTGCTGGTGGGATAGGCTCATATTTGAGTTCTCCAATTTTTGTCTAGGCATTACTCACAAACACTTAGCCCACTGCCCCAAATAATAATAATAATAATAAACAGTCAACCAAACTTTCTTTGGGAAATATGGATGAAAAGTTACAGCAGAACTAAATGTCAACTCTGACAAATTACAGCAGTACTTTCTTTGGGAACCATGAGAACAACAGCAAACAAACTCTGGCAAATATCATATAATTCCAATTATAAATGTCAATTCTCACCTACTAGCATATATAAATGACTTAATTCTCAGATACACAAATTGTCTCAACTGCTATAAGAACAAATGGCACTGCCAAAAAAGCTAGTCTTGTTATCCCCAATAACTCTTACAGGTGTATAGCTAGTGAATGAATTTATCTGGGAACTTTTTCCAATCCATATTGATTATTTAGACCCATACAAACAGAATTGTCAATAACATATGGTGGCCTATGACGGTTTGCCAAAAATTCATTATGGTGGATGGGTGAATGGCTTAAATCATGGATATATAAAATCATTTAAGATATAACCTTAGTAAAACTAAAACATAGTTCATATAAATGACTTATTGAATAAAGTATTTGAACAAATTAACAGGTAATAAAATTGGAAGAAAAAAAACCCGCCATGACAGCCATTTAACCACACTGTAATCAAACTCCTACAGAGTGGAACTTGCAATACTCATGAACAACAACTTTAGATATAGATAAAATAGATAGTTTCTTTGCCTGCAAATGCATGTAAACTTTTATGAATTAAATGTGAAGAGGAGGATCTCCATGTTTACCATAATAACGAAAGAGTGATTATATGCGCATTTCCAACTAACTGGACAGATGCGCTTGTTGTAGCCTCTATCAACAATCTCAAGGAAGTATGTTCCTCTCCTTTAAAGGATTTATTAGGGTTTTGAGCAAAACTTGAAATAAAATCATTGAAAGTTTCACACTTTGACATGGTGGAACTAACTTTACGAGCACACAATAAAATCAAACAACAATTAATTGACAAAAGGAACAGATATTCAAGACTCATCACCTTACAGCAACATGATAATAACAAAAGCTACAAACCAAATACAATGTAAACATTAAAATGCATAGACGTGACAACTTAATCCAAGCATTAAATGAAAAAAAAAAAACTAAACTTACTCCAATTCTTGTCTGAGGGCATCAAAAAGTTCTCTTTTTGTCTGCTTCTCGGCACCAGGAGTATTAAGAACCTTACTCTGCTCCACCATTTTTATGGTCGTGTTCTTCAACTCTTCCTATAAACAACAAATATAAAAAAAATACAGCACCAAAATCAATCACTGCCGGGCCAGTTGGTGAAAATTTTGTGGTGACCAAACTCTAGCAACTCAACAGCAAATAAAGAAGGCAAATAGAGAAAAGAAGTCGACGCGTGAACTGACATTGGCTTTCAATTGAGTGATGATTTTCAATCGGATGGCATCTACGGTACCGTCGTTCATCAACGACTCCAAAACATCCTCCGGTGAAATAATCGATTGGGAATTCAACGACTCCATTTGGTTTTAACTTTTAACAATTGCCGGTTTGAAACGGGTCCTCTGAAGCTCAGGTGGTAATGTCCCGACTCGAGTTCCCAGACAGAGGCAGATTCTTTTGGTCGTCCTTCTTGGAAAAAAAGAAGAAGAAGGAAAAAGTCTGTGCAAAGACGATAAGTGGCTTCATTTTACATCAGGAAAACCCAAATTGGGCCAAGAGGCCCATTTATTAGAAACTGACCCGGCCCACATTTATCTCAATAAGTGAAACCCTGACTACTTCAACCGAAAACCCCTCTGCTAAAATTGTACAGCCTAGAAAAGATTGCCAGCTTCTGAATAGCCATGGCGGGGGGCAAGATAAGGAAACAAAAGCCTAAGCACGGCGGAGCGGCGGCCGGAAGCCAGCACTTTCAAGGTGGAATACCTTTCCACAAGTCATTGGGTCAGCATATACTGAAAAACCCCCTCTTGGTTGATTCTATTGTCCAAAAATCGGGCATCAAACCCACTGATATAATCCTTGAAATCGGTCCCGGCACTGGTAATATGACAAAGAAGCTTCTAGAAGCTGGAAAACAAGTCATCGCTGTCGAGGTTGATCCCCGTATGGTTCTTGAATTGGAGCGCAGGTTTCAGGGCACCCCCCTATCTAATCGGCTCAGGGTACGTTATACAATTTACTATCCTTTTTGAGAGTTAAATTTGTGATTGAATTTATTCATAATGTCTGCTGAGTTCTGTGTTGATTATCGAGTAAATTGTTGTTAAAGAAGTCTGCTTTGAAGGTTCACAAATGGGTTTAACAGGTTAAGTTTGGAAATTATGGTTATATATCGTGCTTTATTGCGTTCTCTGTCTTTACATTATTGGTTGATTTGTATGTACTGGTGGATTTCCTGATATTATTTACTGATTTTCACTCTATTGTGGTCCAAAAGGAATGTATAGTAGCAGTTGGTGCATCCTTCCGGTCATTATAATGTATTTTCCAGAAGTTACCATTTGCCTTCAAGTCTAGTCTGTAATCTTAATCAAATGAGGCTTTGGGATGGCATAACTACATGTGGATTTAAGGATTGATGATTGATGTGAAGTAAATTGTATATTCTCGAGGTCAAACTGATGGCCATGTTGCTCAAATGAGTAGTCCCATTAACTTGCACTCCAATGCTGATAATCCTGTTATAGAACATCAATGCCCTTGTTTGTCGATTAGCCAACCTTATAGGTTATTTTTCGTGAGTCTCCATTATATTTTTCTGATGTAAAAATCTTATCTTTATTCTTCATAAAGAAAAGAAAATGTTGAATTTTGAAATACTGATACGGTTTCTGCCATACCTATACCATGCTTCTGATGTCTTTTAACTCCTTGAAACTAAGCACATTCCTTCTATTTGCTGCAGGTTATACATGGGGATGCTCTCAAGTGTGGCCTTCCTTACTTTGATATATGTGTGGCAAACATCCCGTACCAAATTTCCTCTCCTCTCACTTTCAAATTATTAGCACATCGCCCATTGTTCAGGTGTGCAGTAATTATGTTCCAGAGGGAATTTGCCATGAGGCTTGTTGCTCAACCTGGTGATACTCTTTACTGTCGCCTTTCAGTGAACACTCAACTACTATCCCGTGTTTCCCATTTGCTCAAAGTAGGAAGGAATAATTTTAGGCCTCCGCCCAAAGTTGACTCTTCTGTGGTTAGAATAGAACCAAGGAAACCACTTCCGCCTCTAAACTTTAAGGAATGGGATGGTTTGGTTCGGATATGTTTCAATCGGAAAAATAAGACCCTGGGTTCAATTTTCAGACAAAAAAGTGTCCTCTCTTTGCTGGAAAAGAACTACAAAACCTTGCAAGCATTGCAGTTGTCAAATGATGGCAGATCAGATGATGCAGAGATGGCTATGGCTGTATCAGCTTTGGGAAATACACTGGAGGATTTGAGTATGGATGTGGATGATGGGAAAGAAGATGAGGAAATGGATATGGATGATGGTAATGCAAAAGGTTCTGAATTTAAGGATAAAGTTCTTAGTGTGTTGAAGCAGGGTGATTTTGAAGACAAGAGATCTTCAAAACTGGCACAAGCAGATTTCATGCACCTCTTGGCTCTGTTTAACAGAGCTGGAATCCATTTCTCTTGACCTAAGAAACCTTTCTATTGTCTTTTAACCTGGACTGCCCTGATCCAATTTTGTTTTCATTTTATTCTGATAGCTCTATACGGCCATAGTGGCCACTGCCTTCTCTGGAATTTTGAGTAGGGTTTCTACCTAATTCTGTAATTTATAGCGAATATATTGTCATTGCATTTTTCTGAATGTCTTCTACTGTGACTAAATTTGAATGGTTGAAGTCTTCAAGTCTGTAACTGAAAGAACACATCTTCAGATTGGATAACATGATTGGCAATGCAGTTTTATTCAAACAGATTTTACCATGAGAAAAGAATTCGTACAATAGTTAATCAATTAGACCAGACAAACATGTTTATTGGCCACTATGTGCTTCCTGTAGTAATCCCTATTAATGATGTATATAAACTATCTTCACAAGAATAATACTTATGAAGCAGGAAGTTTTCCCAATGCTTCTGATCTAAATTGTAATTGCCCAAGCAAAATTGTTTTTACAATATAAGAGGCCTAAGCAGTATGCCCTAATAGCATAATCACTTTAAGATTGGAGGATTCAACATTCAAAACTTCCTCTACATGTCATCTTCCTTAGCGTCCAAGGATGCAGACAAATAGCTTAAGATGAAGCCATCAAGATCCCCATCAAGAACAGAATCAGCATTTGAAACTTCATAATTGGTTCTATGATCCTTGACCATGCGATATGGCTGCAAGGGAGTAGATATGTTAGATGGCTTTGACCCATAAACTGCAACCTGAATGCATCATAGGAAAGAAGTTCCTGATCTTACATGTAATACATATGAACGAATTTGGTTGCCAAAGCTATTTTCTGAAAGGGACTGTGTATGCTGTGCGTTGATCTCTGCCTGACGAGCCATCTCAAGTTTGTCCAAGCGCGACTGAAGCACAGCCATTGCAGAAGCCTTATTTTGATGTTGTGACCTGTCATTGGCAATTATTACCATGATACAATTCAAGCAAGGACAACTTGTAGCTCAGTGTTACGAAAGAAAACCCATTTTAGTACCTTTCATTTTGACAAGTGGCTGTGATCCCAGTAGGAATGTGAGTTATCCTTACAGCACTGTCAGTTGTATTAACACTTTGACCCCCAGCTCCACCCGAACGGAATCGTTCAATTCTCAGATCAGATTCCTTGATCTGAACACGGGAAGATCCTTCTCCTAGAATCGGAATTACAGCTACAGCAGCAAACGATGTATGTCTTCGGTTAGCACTATCAAATGGTGAGAGACGAACCAAACGATGTGCACCATCTTCTGCTTTAGCATATCCAAATGCATATTCACCATCAACTCTGATAGTTGCCCGCTGAAGAACAAATGCCACACAAATTATCAGATGTCTAGCTCCAGTAACAGAAACATTATATGTTACCCTATTTGTGGGAATAGTTGCCTATCATTGACAAATGTTCCCTTCACAAGTTATGTGCAATTCTGGATACAGATAAGGGGTATAGATGACACAGTTGTTACTCTAGACTAAGATAACATCACATACATGAAACGTGCTGACTGAAATAATAAAATGCTAGTAGGCACACCAGACAAAATACTTAAGTGTCACATCCATTTCAAGTTTTGCAAGATGTTTCTGCATAAACTTCACTTCCTCGAACTTCTTAATTGGAAATCAGTTTATTTATCTCCCACAAGCAGATGGCAAAGATTCAAGTTATGCGTACTACACAAACATTACAGATTTCACTTTTGAAACAGAACCAATATGATTGTCTTGGAAATTTCCTACCATTCTAATCACATATAGCCACAACTGGCATGCCTTTTGGCAATTAAACCAACAGCAACATGGTCTTAATAGCTCAGATTCAGGTACAAATGACAAGGTTGTCACTTTGACAGAGATACCCCGCTGCTTTCAAAAATTAGAAGATCAAAATAATGAACCAAGATAAATATGGAATACAATGATGCATGATCTCACCAAAACCATTGTCAAATAGCCACAACATGGTCAACATGGTGGCCTAGCAAAGCCACGACCACAGCGGATTTATTATATGCTTTTATCTCTCAGCTGTAGGTTTAGTAAAACTTTTATGTCGACCACTTCGTCTTATTTACACAGGCTGGTTAGCTTGAAATGCATGCAGAATGGTAGTTGCTTTATGAATGTTTATGTCTCACTTTAAATTAGATAATTCATTTTAGAAACAATAAAAGTACTTGGAAAGATCTGATTACATCCTAAAGTTCAAAATTTATATCCATTAAGTTACTTTCAAAGATAACAAACGAGTTTTGGGTCATGAACAACAAATTCCTAATTAGTTAAACATGAAAAGGATATCAAAGAACACTAATTGACAATAAAATTTGGTCCAATGGACAAATTATTAGATCGATTTATGAAATATACTGACTAATTATAATAGCTGTAACAGATACAATGCTGTTAATTAAGCCCATTGTGTTTAAAGCCTTAAATCTGGATGGATGCTACAATGCTTGCACATAGGGTAAACTGGAGCAAAGATACTGAAGGACTGATACTGCACCTTGATTCCTGCAATCTCACCAAGCATTTCATCCACGACAGTGACCCCATATCCCCGACGTTGAGCCCACTTTTTATACATATGCATTACCATTGAAGCCCAATCCATGCTCTCAGTACCACCAGCTCCAGCTTGAACCTAGAGTTTTCATCAAATCACTTTGGAAGGTTAGGTTCCTGAAAAGCAAGGAATGGGAGGGAGAAACAGAAACTCAAAACAAAAAACAAATATAGATCCTCTGACTGATGAAAATTTTATATAATGGCTGACAAAATAATTATAAGCTGATAAGAAAAATACACTGACATGGTGAAAACTGGAGAATTTTGAAAGTTGTAACTTCAACAATTGCAAGAAAAAAAGGACCAAATCTTCACATGAAAACTACCTCTATGTAACAAGAGCAAGAATCATGCTCCCCAGCTAATAAAGCTTCTAATTCCTTTTCTTTTACACTTCTTCTCATATGGAGTAAAGCATTCAGTGCTT
The DNA here is from genome assembly GCA_028571225.1 of Parsonsia alboflavescens. NCBI lineage: Eukaryota > Viridiplantae > Streptophyta > Magnoliopsida > Gentianales > Apocynaceae > Parsonsia > Parsonsia alboflavescens. The sequence continues at coordinate 10,998,581 of JAOXNR010000030.1, forward strand.
CCTGCAACAAGAGAAGAAAATACACTCAGGAATTTATTGTAACAATATAATTCAGGTATATCTCAAAATCTTATGATAAGGCCAATGTCAATCAATAGATGTTCTAAATGGTTGGGAAAGACAGTATCAGTTGATATAATAAGGCAACTTATAGGTTATAACAGAAGAACTTTACCCAAAACCAACTTACTAAAACCATCACCAGGCATACATTTCTAGAATTAATATTATTATACACTTAGATTTTTGACACAAGAATCCTCTAGAAGAGAATCCTTTAAACAGAAGAAGTTTCATATGCTTGTGCCAAAATCATTAGAAACTGCAGAAAGAAACAATAAAAAAGAATGAAGACATGCCTAAGATAGAAAGAAATGAGGGCCCACCGATTCCATCTCTGCATCACTCTCCTCACGAGAAAGCTTTATCATGTCTATATGTTCAAGCAACTCCTGTTGGAATGCCTTTACTGCACTCATTTTTCCCATAAGCAAACCATGCTCACGACTTATTTGTCCAGCACGAACAGGATCATCCCAAAGGTCGGCATTGTCCAGCTGTACTGATAACATCTCCAGCTTGACTAGTAATCTTTTCCACTATGGTCAAACAAATAACGATAGGAAAAACTTCATAAATTGTTGCCTCCAAAAAAGCTCTCCCATCCCATGTAATAGCCTAGCTGAATAAATTGTGCCTGACCCATTAAGAAACTTGTGGCCAATTAAGAGATAACTTAACTCTGGTCATGTCAATCAATAATGTTAAATAAATCCATTTTGCACTAAACAATGAATTACAGCAGGTGCTTAACAGAGGGATATGTATCCCATTAGAGGACGAATACTCATATGATGAGAAAATGATTTCCTTTAGCTAAAAAGGATGTTAACATCAAAATATAAAGTAGGAGTGAATAAGAAAGTCTTTGATGGTAACAAAAAAACAGAACCCTATTCCAGAGGTCAACACAAACCCAAATATTTATCTTTTTAATAACAAAAGGAAACTAAACAAACAAAAAAGAATGACTATAGGAGCAAATGCATAATCAAGCATCCATAAATGTACCTTCAGGCGTTTCTTGATAAGATGAATGGACTGAGCAATTGCAGAGGCATGGCTTTTCCAATCACTCTCATCCTCATCAAGTATGGTCCAATTAGCAGCTACAATATCCTCAACGGTAAGCCCATCTGATGTGGAGGGCTCAGCGACAGTCTGTGACTGAGAACCAAATAGCCGTCTATAGCTTGCAGAATTAACACCACCCCATAGAAAACCTGAGGAAATTTCAAATTTTTGAAGAAAATTTACAGGCAAACCATTTGTGGTTTTCAGCAAAAGAGAAAAACCAGGTGTTAAAAGTGAGCAGTTTTGGATTGAAGTGGAGAAATACTGTTGAGCAAAAGAATAAAGAACACAAAATTGCCGGTGGGATTTGAAAATATAATTATGGGGGAAAAATGAGGATCTTTTCATTAGCAAAGATAGCATCTTGTGTCCAGTTAATTCGGTTTGTGAAATCCCAAAACCGTTGGCATTCAGAACTCAAAACTCATATTAAGGCCTTGGAGAGGCTTTGGCACAGGGGTTTGGAGGGTTCTCCGTTTCACCCATTCAGTAGCTTTCTTTGCAGGATGACACGTGATTACGAATCGCCTTTACAAAATATGCGACCTTATTTATTTATTTTTTGCATTTTTATGTCAAGTAAATCACATTAATTAAATATACGTAATTTATAAATTTGCTAATTGCACAAACTTAATAAATTTTTAATCACCGAAGAAATTCGATGGGGTAAACTGAAATAAAGGGACAAATGCAAGGACCAACATTACATTTTCAAAAGAAATTTGATGCAAAATACAAATATATCCTTCCCCTTGTTTTCTCACGTACAGTGATGCGGCAACCCCAAGTCCACCTTCTTCCCTCGCCCGAGTCTCTCTTCGCATCCCTCTGCAGACCCCTTAGATTTCTATCAATGGCGAGCAAAAGCCACTTGGATTCTACGGAAACCCAGTCCAGAAATGACTTGAAAAGTCTGACGAACTACCCGGTGCCACTTTCCCCAACTCTCCCTCCCCTGTCCAAGAACATAGAGCAAGTTAGAGCCTTAACAGCTTCATCAAAATCATCCCTTTTTTCTCTTTCAAGAACTCAGGTTCTCTATGAAGACCAGTGGCTCATTGCCATTAACAAGCCTCATGGAATTTACTGTGAGAATGTCTTGTCTGCTGTTCCGGGTCTACTCTGTGATTCCACTGGCTCAGGTGAATCCAGAGCAATTCTGATTTTTTAGTTACTTTTGACATGGTCTGTATTATATGTTTTTGTGGACAAGGTTTTTCCTGGTTTATGCGGAGCTAGAGTTTCAGTATGATGGCATGATAAATGATAAGTAAATTCAATTCTGTATCTTGAAGTTTATAAAACCCTATTTATTACTGAAAAGGAAGAAAAATAACTGATGGTTGCAGGATGTAAAGGGAAATGCAGGATCTTATTCTTCTTTTGGTACTTAGACTAGGTATTATAAATAACCAACAAGGTAACAACCAGGGAAGGAATGGAAATGGCAGCAGCTCAAGAGATGTAAGCAGCTTAAATAAGTAAACTGAACCTTTTTACATTGTTAATTTAATTGCTGAATTCTACTGTCTTTGGTATTAAGTTTGATACAGTCTTTTGGAATTTGACACCTTATCAGCATACATACTTCAAAATGACAATTTTTTGGGTGCTTAGTCGGGCCACTGCTTATGCTTCCTTACTTTGGTATCGAAATCCTAGAAATCTTCAAAAGGAAATGTTGGATTACAGTGAGGATTGGATAATATCATGAACAAGCAAGAGCTGATGTTTATTTTATTCTATATTCTAGGGATCCCAGAAAATTTGACAGAGCTCCATTTGGCTAATAGACTTGACCGTGATACCAGTGGCGTCATGTTAATTACAAAGTTGAACAAGATAGCAGCAAAGCTTGTAAAAGCTTTTACAGACCACAAGGTTAGAAAAACCTACACTGCCTTCTGTGTTGGTCAAGCTCCAGAATGGGAGAATATTACCATTAAATCTGGTCATGGACGATCAAAGCATGGAGCTTGGCGTGTTTATGCCATATCAGATGTGGGTAGGTCATTACCAGGTGGTTCAATTGTTAAGGATATGGAAACACTTTTTGAAGTATTATCTGTAAATGGCCAAGGGATCTTTAAAGTGTCTTCTGAGTCAAGAAAAGATGAAGAAGAAACACTGGTTGTTGAAGAGAAATCTTTAATTGGTTCTGATGTGAAGAGAGATGAGATTGTAGTAAGAGCATACCCTAGAAGTGGAAGAACACATCAAATTCGCTTGCACTGCCAGTATCTTGGGATCCCTATAAGGGGGGATGTAAAATATGAAGGTGTCCATGAATGGAAGGGTAAAACATTTGATGGTCATGAACTTCATGCAGAAAGTTTGTCCTTTGATCATCCTGCAACTGCTGAACCTCTTCTAATTCAAGCCCCTTTGCCATTGTGGGCATCCCAAGTGTTCCAGCCTGAGTCATTGTAAAACTGGGCTGAATCTCCCTTGGATTGAAACAGAATGGCTCTTTTTTAAGTGTCATGAGATCTTGCCGTAAGATATAACCCTTTTTGCTTGCAAATTGCACTTAATTTTTGTTCTATATGTTCAATTGGTCATCTACTGTAATGTTTGGAAGTTATTAGTTGAGCAAAATTCTTTGTATGTTTACTAAATCTTTTAAATTATTAAATCAACAGTAGTTTTTATGAGTTTACTAAAAGTCCCTGTTCTACTCCACCAAAACTTATATATAACAGATCTCCATGTGTGCAATGCATAATCACTTTCAAGTCCTACAGATGTAAGGTTTCTTGCAATCTTCTCTTATAATTGATCTTTTAGTGTTTCTGAACCCTAGGAGTTTATGCATAATGTTCTGTCCTGTGGACTACCTTCTTTATAGCTCCCTAAGAGTATCATTCCAACTCCACCAGAACTTTTATTTATTCAACAACCATCTTTGCAATTTTTAATTATTCAAAGTCTTAACATGTGTAAAGTTTCTCGCAATCTTCTCTCTTAATTTATTTGTAGGAGTTGCTGCACTTTAGACTTTGTACCTGATATTTAACCTATAATGTTTTGGGTTAGTTTTCTACCATTAGATGGTTGACTTTTCTATTTTTGGTGTGTGGAAGGCATCTTGAATTGATTATTTGGCTTTAATAGTGATGGTTCAGTTGTCTCACATAACATTTGAGATGGACAAAAGATGCAGAAGGTAGGAGGCATGAAATAATTTGGCAAATGCTCTCAAGTAGCCTGATGGTTAAGCATGAAATCGAATTAGATCTCTAACCACTACAAGACCTTTAAACAACATACCGAATGGTTAAAACAATTGCTGAATCATAACTGTTGCATCTCTGAATATGATGAGAGCTTTTCAATTGCGTACTTGTTTTGATTAATTCGGTGATTCTCCAACAAGTGATTCCACTTGCAAGTTAACTTGTTTACAACTGCAATTGTTCTCCAATTACTTCCCTTTAAGGGTTGATCTGCAGAAACACATCTCCAAGACATCACTAATCTGGATTTATAATAAGTTATCATAGGCTCATAGCGGTACACTAGGTATACTAATAATGTCTATATACTTAATAAAATTCTAAAGCTGAGGTAACATGCATCTCCTCTCCAGGTGAACTGACACCCCGAGAATAGATACAGCTTATAATTCTCCACATTCACAGAAGTTATTTTCGTGGTTAAACAGTGATGACAGGTGGGTTCGTGCATCAAGTCTTGAGTTTTCCATCATCTGTTTATACTGCAAAATCATTCCTCATTGAAAGCCATACCTGAAACCTATCATTTCATATTTCCTACTTATTCATTCTCCCACTTCTCTGTACTTTTAGGAGGATGAGCAACAGCTATACTGAAGCTGAGATATGGAAAAAGGATTTCTTGGATATCTGAGAGTTCAAATTCAAGCTGCTTCCATTTTCTAGAGATGTTGGAGGAGGTTAGATGACAGGTTTTGAGCATTAGAATACCTTAGAATATGTAAATAACAATAACTTTCCTCTTGTTTAAATATCATTTTTCTTGTTTCTTTATGGATCACAACACTGCTGCAGTAAGAAAAGAGTATAAATATTTTAAGTTTAATTCCCATGCCCTTATTTCTGTGGATTTAATGGTAACCAGTTTTAGAAAAAATTCCTACTTTGGGGAGGTGTATCCTGCAGAAATTCCTCCTCAAGTTTGACACTATTTTCTTCTTTCCATTAATCTAAACTATTTCAACAAACGTTTTGAGAAGCTTCCTCTCCAAAGGAAGGTTCTAATGGTGACTTCATTTCAGATGACTGATAGAAATGAAAGATCAAAATTTCTGATGCGGTAACGCCGGTGAACGGCACATGGTATGGCTCTTTGCATCAGATAGATAAATCTTTTCTATAGTGGCTGCTGACATGAGAGAAAAAGGTAATCTTTCATGCTGGGGTTCACATTCTGTGTTCTTCTATAAGTCAACATTGGAGAATAAAGAATGGTCTATATCGCACTACAAATTCTATGGTCCTTTGGTAGTTTGTTGGCACAGTAATTTTCATTTACTCTCATCATGTCTAAATTTGAAATCGATATTGTTTATCACCAAGTAAATGAGACTTGACAATTAAATTATATTCGATATATGAAGAATAAAAAATAATACAAATGCATTTGTGTAATAATTTATTAAAAAAAAATTATTAAATATACTAGTAATAATTACCAATGACTACTTATTTAACTTGAATTTTGAAATTATATAAAGTAATATAAATTTATAAATCATTATATTCATTTATTAGAAATAATAATATTATTATTACAATGTAAAAGAAACATAAAAATATAAAAAAAATTTACATAATTTAGAATTCATATAAAATAATGGTAATTTAATTCGTTGAATTAAAAATATTGTAGTCATTTTCTTATCAAATGATTAAAAAATATATACTTTTACAAAATAATAATAATAATAATAATTTTGAATAATTATTTGATATTTTATTAACTTTAATAAAAAATAATTATGATATTAGATACTTTAAATTTATAAATAATAGTAGATTTTAACTCTTTTAGTCATAAAAATATATATATTAATTGGACAGATGACGCATCGGAGAAAATTTTTTTTCAGAAAACACGATGTTGTCCAAAACCTGAATTTAAATGCCTTGTAACATGTGTAACAAATAACTGAAATATACTATTTAATACTCTTTCGTCCAGACTTGAATGTCTGTTTTTCATTTTGAGTTATTCGAAAAATATTTTACTAAGAAAATTGACATTATAATTTAAAAATGAACTAAGACAAACTTTTTAAAATATATATATATATGAGTCAAAATGAGACATTCAATTCTGAATAAAGGCAGTAATATTTAGTTATTGGTATTTAAATTAAATTGAATAATAAATTTCAAATTAATATTAATTATAATTATTGAATTATAAAAATTATTGATCATTATGTTTTAACAGAAAATGATTAATAATGTAAAATATTTAATAGATTCTTTTACTTTTAATAATTTTTAAAAATGTTCAAATTGATTATTAATTTCATTGAATTTAGAAGAAAAAAATCTCTCAAACATTTCTATAGAAAATTAAATATCAATTCATAATTTCTTTTAAAAAATTGATTAAAAAACTGTTGATAAATTCACAAGTATTTCAATAAATAGTAGGAAAGTTTAAAAAATTTTAAAAAAAAAACCACAAAATGAACAAGAAAAAAAATGACAATAAATATTTTAAAAACTAATTTGGAGCTAAATCAGATCTCTGCAACTCCTCCGTATCTCTATCTGTAGTATCAACAGTAACATTTCAACAATTTTACATAACCAACATTTCCACCGCATTCTTTCAAATTAAATTGCTTTCAAAAAATATATTTTTACTTATATTATTCATGATTAAAATGTAATAAGTTTATTTGGATTGGGTTAAAAATGGATTTTGATCTCATTTATTTAGTACTAAGTTTTTTGAGTTAAAATTTACTTATTAAATTTGTTTTTTTTATATTAAAAAAATTGACTTTAAATAACTCTAATTCGTTTTCAATAAAAGAGAGTATTAAAGGAGATTCATTTTACAATAATTAATTGATGAGCTAAATTCTTCATTCTAGTTTTTCATCCAACCAACCATTAATTATCTAATGGGAGTCTTCAACTTTTGCTTTAGAACGGTTGTTGTTCCTCGTGACAGAGTTTTCTGGCATCGAATTACATTCCATTCTTAGTTAATTTAAGATTGGGTTTTTCGATCCCAACACTAACCCGGTGCTCTTTTTGGTTTGATCAGTTGAAATCTCTAATCTTCCTGATGGATTGGTGTAATCTGGAAAGATTACTTATTCTTGAATAATAAATAAATAACAAATATCTGCACTGAAACTCCAAGTCAGGTTCCACCTGGCTGAAGGAGTCTACTTAACCTGATGAAGGTCTCTAGAAGAATGGAAATGGTGAAAACGTGTATTCAAATTTTCTTAACTGATAAGTTTCCTAATAGCTTAAGAAACAGTGTATCATTGAATATAGATGATACAGAGAAATTGAAAAGTCGCATGTTGAATATTAAAATCAGTTGGTTTTAATTGAATAATAATAAAATTACTAATTTATCAATGAAATCAATCTAAGATTGAATTTTCACATGGTTTCAAGCTTTGAAATGATACCAAAAATGCAAGATTTTGTGCGTCAGCAATGCCATTAGTCTTTATGGACACCGTGGGCTGTACAGGGGATCAAGAAAACCACCCAAGATTTCTGTTTTTGCAGTGCGAAACTTTCTGAATATAAATATGTTCCCCAGAAGCAAATAAAAGTTAAGGTGAGGTGAAATTTGAATTAGGGGTTTGCCAAAATGGGCCTGATAAGTGATGCCTTGGTTCAGGTTCTGATTCCTGTGGCTGCTCTGATTGGTATAGGGTTTGCTTTGGTTCAGTGGTTTCTGGTTTCCAGGATAAAATTGCTTCCCCGTGGGGACAATAATAGCTACAGAGACCATCTGATTGAAGAAGATGAACAAGAGGAAGGTATTGATTCGGTTGAGGTTGTTAACAAGTGTGCTGAGATTCAGAATGCCATTTCTGTTGGTGAGGATTCTTTCTCTGCCTCACAGTGAACTTAAACATGTTTCTTCTGGTTGTTTTGTGAATCCAAGGATGTGAAAAGCAAACTTTAATAGTCTTTTCAATGCCAAGATACTGTACCTACTTGTGTCAAATTTATTGTTCTCGTAGGTAATTGCTGCATATATATACATATTGAATTGGGATTCTAACAGTTAATTTCAAATATTTTCCTTTGTTGAATCTAATGAAGGGAATTCATACTTTGTTTGTGAGAATCATACAGTCTGCAGAGTCATTGAGATGGATAAGTTGTAGACAGAGTTGACATCTAAATTTGAAAATGTCTTTCATTTCATGATTATTGCTAAAGAACCTTTGTTATGCCACTCATCCACAATATAAAAGAATGAAATCCATCGAATTTAATTACTATGTGACTAGGAATCTTTATTCAGTATGGAATTTACATCGTTTCCATGTCTTTGTATCCCTGTTATATGTAATCTTATTCTTTGTTCTGATTTTTCATTCTCATGTTAGTTGTTTTTGCTTCGGTGTTCATTTATTTGAACCCCCACCCCCAAAAGAAGAACACCTAGTTCTGGAAGGTTTCAAGTTTATTTATTTCTGGGGTGTCTTTAATGACACTTCAATTAGTTAAAATGGCTGATAAATCTTATAGAACATATTTTGGAAATTCATTCAAACAGGGGCAACATCATTTCTATATACGCAGTACAAATATCTTGGCATCTTCATGTGTGTATTTGCTGCGATCATTTTCCTCTTCCTTGGGTCAGTTAAAGGATTTAGCACAAAGGGCGAGCCCTGCACTTACAATAAAGGAGCAATCTGCAAACCAGCACTGGCAAATGCTATTTTCAGTACGATTGCTTTCTTGCTTGGATCCCTCACATCTGTCCTTTCTGGCTTTCTTGGGATGAAGATTGCAACCTTTGCCAATGCAAGAACAACTTTGGAAGCAAGGAAGGGAATAGGAAATGCATTTATAATTGCCTTCCGTTCTGGTGCGGTTATGGGATTCCTACTTGCTGCTAATGGCCTCCTTGTTCTGTATGTGTCCATCAATCTCTTTAAACTATACTATGGCGAAGATTGGGAGGGTCTTTATGAATCTATTACTGGTTATGGTCTCGGAGGGTCTTCAATGGCACTGTTTGGGAGAGTTGGGGGTGGCATATATACAAAAGCAGCAGATGTTGGTGCTGATCTTGTTGGAAAAGTAGAAAAGAATATACCTGAAGATGATCCCCGAAATCCTGCTGTAAGTCCTATTATTTTGCATGCCTTCGATCATTGAATCATTTCTTGCAACATGATTAGCCAACTTGTCTGGAAGGGTTTGATCTCAGTGATACATTGTTTTTCCTTTTTCAGGTTATTGCAGATAATGTTGGCGATAATGTAGGAGACATTGCTGGAATGGGATCTGACTTATTTGGTTCCTATGCTGAATCATCCTGTGCAGCTCTCTTCGTTGCATCAATATCGTCTTTTGGGACCAATCATGATTTTGTTGCCATGTCTTTTCCACTAATTATTAGCTCAATGGGGATAGTAGTTTGTTTGATAACCACTCTGATTGCAACCGATGTGGTTGTGATTAAGAATGTGACAGAAATTGAACCATCTTTGAAGAAACAACTACTTATCTCAACTGTACTTATGACTATTGGAATAGCTGCAGTCAGCTTCTTTGCTTTGCCATCAGAATTCACCCTTTTCGACTTTGGAACAGACAAGGCTGTCAGGAATTGGTACTTCACTCTCCTTAGATGCCTCTTTCATACTTTTAACTTTCTGTTTTTGATGTTCTGCAATGTTTATCATGTATCTTTACAGGCATCTCTTCTTCTGTGTATCCATTGGCTTGTGGGCTGGGTTGGTAATTGGTTATATTACTGAATATTTCACTAGCAATGCTTACAGGTGAGTGTTGTTGGAAACCACAATAGCCTATTTTTCAATTTTTGGCAGGGTCATTGTCCATTATCAGAAGTAGAATTGTAGAATTTATCGGCCCTAATTTCATTGCTATGTTATTTTGCAGTCCAGTGCAGGATGTAGCAGACTCTTGTAGAACCGGTGCAGCTACTAATGTGATATTCGGATTAGCTCTGGGATACAAATCTGTTATCATTCCTATATTTGCCATAGCCATTGCTATCTATGTGAGCTTCAGCTTGGCTGCTATGTACGGCATTGCAGTCGCTGCTTTGGGAATGCTCAGCACTATTGCCACTGGGCTTACCATTGATGCTTATGGTCCCATCAGTGATAATGCTGGTGGTATAGCAGAAATGGCCGGCATGACCCACAATATTCGTGAACGAACAGATGCTCTGGATGCTGCTGGAAACACCACAGCTGCAATTGGCAAGGTAAACTCTAATTAGCATTAAAAAAACTTCCAAGTATGAATCTGTATAGTTCAGAAACCCCACATTTATCTTGGAGAAAGAGGACTTGGGAACTCTGCTGAGCCTCGGTTTTTCATGTATGATTTTGCAACTGAACAAGTATTTTATCTACTTCCTAAAAAAGAACCAAGGAAAGATACTAAATGCAGCCCCAATGAAGTTCCAGAAAATAAAATTTGAAGTCTCTGTACCCGTGACCGATAATGATCTGGAATTGGAAAGTAATTGTTAAGCCATATTTCTTGTGGAGAAAGCTTAAATCATTTTTTGTCAGGAACTGATCCCTGCAGGTCTGCCTACTGCATTCTTGTATGATATAATTTGCCACATTTACATTCAAATTAGAATTCAATTTCCAGGGTTTTGCAATTGGATCGGCTGCACTCGTTTCGCTTGCTCTCTTCGGTGCATATGTGAGCAGAGCTGGTATCAAGAATGTAGATATCATGTCTGCAAAGGTCTTCATTGGATTGATTGTTGGGGCCATGCTTCCATATTGGTTCTCAGCAATGACAATGAAGAGTGTAGGAAGTGCAGCTCTAAAAATGGTTGAAGAAGTCCGGAGACAATTCAGCACCATGCCAGGGCTTATGCAAGGAAGAACAAAGCCAGATTATGCAAGATGTGTCAAGATTTCAACCGATGCTTCACTCAAAGAGATGATGCCACCCGGAGCTTTGGTTTTGCTAACACCACTAATCGCTGGTACATTGTTTGGAGTCGAAACACTAGCAGGCCTGCTTGCTGGTGCTCTTGTTTCCGGAGTTCAGGTATGCTTTTTTGTTAAATTTCCATGCTATGTTACCGTTGGCTTTAATATCATGTAAAATTTCCCTTGCTCTAAAAGCTTAAGCAGGTATAGAGGGTTCCTTGAATTTATACACTTAACGTGCCCTCCTCATGAGTGAGCCCAATATAAATTCACAATAACAAACCTAACCCATAAGTCATAACACAATAATGGGTAGAAACAGGAGAGGATCTCTGCTCTGATACTCATTGGTTTCTATGCTTGATCCACATTTGCAATTGGCTGATATGTCTGCTTTATAGGTTGCCATATCTGCTTCCAACACAGGAGGGGCATGGGACAATGCCAAGAAATACATAGAGGTAAAAGCTGAATGACAAAGTTTTGATTTACTTCTGAATCCTCCGACACAATAAGCCTAACACATTCTTGAGGTAAATCTTACCTTTTTTTTTTCCTATCTAATTTACTGCAGGCTGGTGCTTCTGAACATGCTCGGGTTCTCGGACCGAAGGGATCGGATGCACATAAAGCTGCTGTAATTGGTGACACAGTTGGAGATCCCTTGAAGGACACTTCTGGTCCATCACTGAACATCCTAATCAAGCTCATGGCTGTTGAATCATTAGTTTTTGCTCCTTTCTTTGCTGCTCATGGAGGCTTACTCTTCAAATGGTTTTGATCAAAGCTGTTACAAAGATCTGGGGATTTTCTCAAAATTACCACTCGATATCAAAATAATTCTTCCAAGATCCAAGAATGTAAAATGGGTTTCGATTTGGTTCATAACATAATTCAAAATTTTGCTGTTCTAGTAGGGAAACTACCCTTAAAATTCTGCTTTCTTAATGTATCACAATTTCTTTATCCTTAAAAGTTCACTAAGCCATTTACTTGGGACTACGCACCTTTGTGAGCTGTTCCATCTTATAACATGACGAGAATATGTAAATCGTGAAATATGCATCTAGATTTAAGCGAAGGGGGCACTAGGTCATTTACTAATTCAATTTGCAGAAGAATTTTCTTTCTTGCCATGATTACAAAGGCAAATGATCCATTCATTACACAGATCAAGGATAAGATAATGATAGTTGTTTGTTGCATTTCCATTTCGTAAGTAACAAACAGTCGCTGTCTGTCTTCTAAATTAAGCATCCAGCAAAACGTGTCTGAATAAGCCATGTCTGGGGTGTCATCTCCTCATGACTTTTATTAAAATCTAATAATGAGATTATAAGAATCATAGTATATTTTTTTAATCATTTACTCCCTTTGTCATTAAATATAAGTTACGCTGACAATTTTTTTGCAAAAGTTAAGGTAATTTTTTTTTTCTTCTAAAATGCTCTTTTTAAAATTTTGAACACCATTTCATGAAAATATCATTAAAGGAGTAATATTGGGGGAAAAAACCTTTCAAAAAGCCAATTATATAACAAACATGACATATAATTAGGGATAAGAAAAATTAGTTAAAATGATTCATATTTAGTGATGGAGGGAGTAGTTAGAATGTTTAACTATAATTTATTGTTTCTAAAAAGATTAAAAAAAAAAATCAATAAAAATCTTAGATCTTTTTCGATCGAGAATGCTTGAGCTAATAAATAAAATGTAAATAATTACTATTCCATTCCGTTCTTAATTAAGTAGTTATTTTGTCAATATTAAAGTTTTTTTTTTTATCTACAAATGCTCATGTTGGAGATGAGAGTGAAAAAGAGAAAAACCTTTTATGAGATGAGAGAGGGCAAGGGATACTATTAAAAAAAATAAGTAAAAATCATAGAGAACCATATAGGAGAAACAAATATTGGTCACGATCTCCTGTTACACAATTTGTGTGCATTCTCTGTTATACCAGTAGAAATTTAATGCATCTCTAAAAAGATCAAGTTCTTCTAGATTTTAGTTTATCTTTTGGGTTTTAATATATAAAATATATTAAAATATAATAATTAAAGGTTACAAATAATATTTTTATTAATATTTTAATAGTATAATTGGGAGTGACACATATATATGTAATCAGAGATCTGGACCTAACAAAAAGTGACGATAAACAATGGATAATTAGGGATGAAGTGCCTATAGGTGAATCCATCATTTCCTCAAGTTAAAAGATACTACCTTCATCATGAAAATAAAATATTTCTATCTCCATTTTAGATTATTTATCCTTATTTTTAAAAGTCAATAGACTTTTAATATAAAATCACATTAGTCACCTTCTCTATTCAAGTATTTACATCCAATTGATCAAGACTTTCCCCATTAATTAATTTAATCGAGAAAGAAAAAATTAATAACTCTGTAAAAATCAATAGAATCTTTTAATTTTTTTTTTTTTTATGAAGTCATTCAATTTCTTTATTTCTTGCCTATGGGAGTCAATGAGTTGGTTACCAACATAAGAAGTTAACTCACAGTCCAAATTAATGAGATATCTCCAATTGAGACTTGGAGAGACAGTTACACAAGAAACTTCTAGAAATAGATGAATGACTTTCAGTTTGTCCATTTGCTAAAAAGGGTCTTTTTCATTTTGCTTCTAAGTCTTAGAAAGCAAAAACTTCTTTTATTTCGCACGTGTTATCATTATTCTACACTTCATCTAAATTTTAATGTTCATTTGCTATCTATCCTTAATCTCCTTTTAAATACAATGAACAATAACAAACATTCCATAAATAGATTTATATGATTTATTCAAAACAAAATTCTAAAAAAGATAAATTTAAAAAACTTTGGGTATTTTCATCTATTTTTTTAATAATATTAGGAAAAATAGCTGACATTTTGATCACAAAAATCCTTAAGTCTATTTTTAACTTTTTAATTCCCATAACTATTTTCGAGTTGCCTTTTAGGTCTTTTTATCCTAAAATCAGGTCTAAAGGACCTAAAAGGTAACTTGAAAATATAAAGGACTTTTATGATCAAAATGTCAAACTTGAGGGATAAAAAAGACTTTTCCTTGATAATAATACTACTCATCTATCTATCCATATGTTATTAAAAGAAAGGTAACCGGCCAAATGTCAACGCAATAATAAATAAAATAATAAAAAGAAAAGAAAAAAATATATAAATGGAAAAAAGAGGGGGAAAAAACTTAATTAATGGGAAAGCATCGGCAGCTTCGCATCCAACCCGTAAAATGTTCTCTGGCCCATTAACTCTATTTCTCTCCGCCTTTTTTTCCCCCTTGTCTCTTTTCTAAGCAAAGAAAAGACATTTCGATTTTTGGAATAGAATAATGAAAGATTTAATATCTTATAAAAAGATTTAAATGATTAAGAAAAATAAAAAATAATTTTTTAATTTTAATTATCAAAAATAAAATAATTACCTCTAAAAGTGAGAAAGGTTTTAAATTGAAATTCAAGTAAAAATAAAAATGTAATCTCATAATAATTTATTAGTTGAATTTATAATAATATTTTAAAAAATTCAAAAAATAATTTTTGATGATATCAAATAAAAGTTATTTTTATTTTTTTGAATTTCAAGAAACATCAGCTTATTTGAATAACCGCTGACACATTAAGTTATTTTTTCGCAACTACAACTTTATTTAATTTTATTATTTGTGTACTCTACTGCTACTCATTTTCCACGCATTGGTAGTGTAATAATAATAATGTGTTAGGTGTCAAATCACAATATATTAGTAAATTTTTAAGTTTTATAGAAATACCAGTACATAACTAACCTAGTTTATTAATTGTGTCATTAAATTAAACTAAATGAATTTTTTAAGTTATGTAATAATTAATATGAAATTTATATTCAGATGTTTTCTAATATTTACCAATTACTTTATTAAATTAAATAGATTTCAAATTAATAAGCGTTGAATTAACTGAAAGTTTATTGAATCATAAATATTGTTATTTAATGTATTTATAAATGAAAATAACTAATTGTGTAAAATTTTTATAATTTATAAATTTAATTAAAAAAATTAATTGACGTGTGGCATATTTAGGATCTAGAATTACGCAAGAAATGGTTCTTTTCAAGATTTACCCTCTGTCATTTACTAATATTTATTTCACCAATATCATAGATAAATTTTCAACTTTTGTTTCTTATTTAAACCATATTAATATTATTCTTTTACGTTCATCCCTCTTCTTACCTTCGTAGGATCAATAGTGAAACCCTACTTATCTTTATTGTGTCTCAAACTTAAGGCCTCTTAATCTCAAGTATTGATACTTATCGCTAAACTATATTAATACATAATTACATAAAATACATAAGTAACCATCTTTGAATCTTTTAGTACACAATTGTGTATCATTTTCCGTTACACTAATAAAAGTCTTAGTGATTAATTCTTAAGAATACTAAATTAATCCGTGACTTTTAATACTAAATTCTAGAAAGATAAATTAATCCTTAAGAATACTTGATTGTTTAGTAATTCTTGTTAAGCTTTTTACTAATGTAACAAGGGAGTGACACAATACTAAAACATCCAAAGTCCTAAGTAATTGTAATGAGTTTAAAAATGTTAGCACAATTCATATATTATATATTTAAATCTCAAATGATATAGTATAAACACCTTGAATGGCCCATCTACGCACGGCTGCAATTTACCAAGTCTACGTGCCAGAAAATCGAGAAAAAGATTACCATCGGGTTTAGATTCCCAATTCTCCGATTTGATGACTTGATTGATCAATTGCATGGGGCGTCGAAGATAGATTTAAGGAGTGGGTATCATCAAATTCGGGTGCCTAGGACATGAGTGGAAAACCGCGTTTAAGAAGCGAGATGGGTTGAAATAATGAATCATAACCCTAATCGAAATTTAAAAATAATAAAATTATAAAAATACTCCCAAAAAACAGTAAATTACGATAATGCCATCAAAAACATAAAATCGCTCGAAACTCCATCAAGAAGACTTCGAATGGCCGAAAAAGGTAGCAGTGAGTTTTGTTCGTTGGGTCATTCCGGATCACCCAGTCAAATTTGAACCCGATCCGAATTCGAACCAGTGCCTCGAGAATCATGCCCAACATCAATAACTTTATAGACTTTAATTTTTACTATTTTTATAAAAAGGAACAGACAAACCAACCTAACATGCTTAACAAGTCTTACACGAGGTCAAAACCTAATCATTTATATTAAACAGGGGAAAGATTAGTACTTTTGATCCTCCACCTTTTTTCATTTGTACAAGTTTGGTCAAAAGCCTTTTTTAATAGTTTTTTTGGTCATCCACCTTTTTTTTTTTTTATACAATTGATCTAAATGATCAGAAAACATGTTTTTACTAGTTTTTAGACGGGTCAAACAAGGGTGTTTTAGAAATTTCATAAGATAAATTATCATTTTTAGTTCTATGCTTTTTGTTAATCTTTTTTGGTCCTCTACGTTTTTATTTTTTATTTCATTGATCCTGAATGTAAATTCTAGGTAAAAGACTTTAACCAACTCAATCATCAATAACTTTTGTTTTATTTTCACATCTAATAGTATATATTGTTTTCAGTAAAAATTCCTCTCAAATATTAATTATATCTCACCATAAATCATTCACATATCAATTTTCAAAACAATTTTTATATATATTTGTATTATATATGTACACATAATTATAATGATATGTCTATAATTTTTTATAGAATTTTGTATACTTGAACTTTATATCCTAATTATTATATTTAATTAAAGTAAAATTTTTTGTTATAATAAACTGAAAAATTAGTAGATGGGTTAAGGTTAGAAATAAAATACATTATGCATTGAAAAAAGTAAAATAACTGAAAATTATTATAACACAAATATAAAATAAAAGAGGGAGGACAAAAGTTATCAATCTTAAATACTATTATAATTGAAAATTTTAGTTTAATTAAATAAAACAATTAGGATATAAATTTTATGTACACAAAAATCTTTAAAAATTATAAATATGTAAAATATAATTTTGAATATATAAAAATTGTTTTTGAAATCCGGATATTGAAAATTGATATGTAAATGATTTATTATGAGATTATATTTAATATTTGAGAGAAATTTTTATTAAAGACAATATATACTATTTGAATGTAAAAATGGAAGAAAAAAAAATTGATGGTTAAGTTGGTTAAAGTTTTTTACCTCAAATGTGACTGTCAAGGCTCAAATCTTGTAGCGAGTAGAAGTTTTTATTTTAAAGAATTTACATTCAAAACTAATTAAGTAAAAAAATGAAAAGATAGAGGATAAAAAAAATTTTAAAAATGGTGAAGGACTAAAAAATTTATATATAAAAAAAAAATTTTGACCAAAGTGAAGGGAGCTCGTCGTATTTACACTCCAAGTTACAATGGAGTGTATATTGTGATTTCTTTTTCAAGGAAAACATCTTTTAAGGATTTTTAACTGTTCATCGATATAAAAGGTTATTAATTAATCGACAATTTTAATAAGTACCAATAAAAAAAAAAAAGACCAAACTAACATTAAATCATCAATAGACGGTTTAATAAGAAGTGAACCAATGTCAACTCCAGATTTGTTGAAAAGTACAGTCAATGGAGATTCAACCTCTTTTCTTTTCTTTTTCTTTTTATATCCTTTTCTAATAATTGTCTCCAAAGTTGCAAGCCCTATCTAATATCAATATCAAAAATATTTTTTAATTCAATTTTTTGGCTTTGACATTGATATAAATATAAAGAATATCTTAAGTTTATCAAATTATTCTGTTAATTAATTGTGGATCGATGGGCTAGGGAAATATAAATCACCCAAATTAAGAAATTAGGATGAGAAAATTTTCGTAGATCAAAGAAGTTAGTGGTAGAATCTTAAAAGAATTAAATAAATTTTTAAAAGAGTGAACATTCATTCTTGAAAATACTAAAATAAAAATATATTAATTTAATGTAGAATATTACTTTCTAAATTTACTGACAAATTTTTTTTTAATGTAAATAAATTACTAATAATAAATCATGTTGGTGGTGGAGATATGATAGTGAAAAATAAATCTTCAAATGTAAATATCAAAAATCTATGTGAAAAATGTCTAAAAATGCACATTGCAAAATTTTTTATTCAAAGTTAATGAGAATATCTTATGTCAAGGAAAGAAAAATCATGGGAAAAGGCTAACTAATTGTTTTCTTTCATGAAAAGAAAAAGAATCAAACTTATTAATTCAATAGATTTTTTTTAATTATGAAATAATAACATAATTCAATGCATCCCTTATTTTACATATATATATATAAAATAACAAATAATATTATAAAAATAATATAGAGTGTACTGATGTACAACTATTAATAATAACAATTAAATAATAGATTCTCTATATGCAAAATGTACAAATACATTAGTAATATTTATTTATTAAATTGTTTCCTTTTAATTTAAACCTCATTAAATTTCAAGATTAAAAATCCTCGTCAAAGGACAATTTCGTCTTTCCACGAACGAATTCCCATACATGCTACATGTGCCAAAGCAGGCCCGGAGCTCCCGAGTCGTGGAAGTCGCCAATATAAATTAGCCACGTAGTTTAAATGACACTCTGGTGCCATGTGGCAAGACATTATTCGTTGTTGTCACAAAATGATACACGTCAGATTCCATCTAAAATCCTCCCCTGATCGTAAAACCCAAAGCCCACTCGTACTATATAAATAGCGATCTCTCTGTTTCGGTGTCTCACTCAGACTGAGTTTCTAGTTTCTCTCTCTCATGCTCACAGCCATGGCTACGCAGAGAAGATTAAACCCTAGTTTTATCTCTTTCTCCATTGCCCTTGCTCTGCTCATCGCTGTCGCTTCTGCCGAAATTTTCTTCGAAGAGCGTTTCGAAGGTACATGATTCTATCGGTAGTTCTTGTGAAAATGAATTGTAAGCAATTTTAGTTTTTGCATTTATAAACTGCTACTTCGAATGCAATTTTAACTTTTTTGAAGCGCTTAGTAATTATTTGTTCGAGATCCAAGCAATTTCATTGTTCTGCTCGGTGTTAATTTGAAATGTCAGTAAATTTTCAATCTTGTGGCTAGATCTATTAATTGTGGATGGTAAGATTTAACTTGTGTTCCTCTTCCCTCTTAATTTTGGAAATCTAATTTTGGAGATTTCAAATTGTTTCCTGGTTTATTGTTAAACTGTTATGTTGTTATGGTGGTTGTTTTAAAGCTAATTATCTACATTTATTATTTGAAATCTCGAAAAACTACTTAACCGAGTGCAGATGTTTTTTCCACTTTGCGTAGTATAATCCTTTTGTGAATTTTTTTAATATCTTATATGATCTGTTCAATTGTGCTGTGTGACTACTCAAATATAGTGTTCTATCTGTTGGTGGTTTTACTTCAGTGAGCTTTTGCAAAATTGTGGATTCGTCTATTTGTGTAGTATCAAAACTTCCAAATTCATATCTTCTGCAAGCGCAATTCATGAACAATGTTATTTTATGTTTTGGTCTCTCCCAAAATTTTCTCCTACTAATTTCCTTTTGTATTCCTATTAACTCTTTTTATTCTTAAAAGATGGATGGGAGAATCGGTGGGTGAAGTCTGATTGGAAGAAAGATGAGAGTATGGCTGGAGAGTGGAACTATACCTCTGGAAAATGGAATGGGAATCCCGATGATAAAGGTGAGCTTTCAATCTTACTTTCCCGTCGGACTTTTTCAATTGAATGAACTTGCCTTGCTTACTGATTATCATATCTGAATGCAGGTATCCAGACTAGTGAAGACTACAGGTTTTATGCCATTTCTGCTGAGTACCCTGAATTTAGCAACAAGGGCAAAACCGTAGTTTTCCAGTTTTCTGTCAAACATGAACAAAAGCTTGACTGTGGTGGTGGATATATGAAGTTGATGAGTGGTGATGTTGACCAAAAGAAATTTGGAGGTGACACACCATACAGGTTATACATCAAATTACTTTGGACCTTTCTATTTTTACTACTTTCAGTTTTGTACTAATTAAGTTGCTGATTCTCATAATGTTGTATTGATTGCAGTATCATGTTTGGGCCTGATATCTGTGGCTACTCTACTAAGAAAGTCCATGCCATTCTTACCTACAACGGAACTAATCACTTAATCAAGAAAGAAGTCCCTTGTGAGACTGACCAATTGACTCATGTCTATACTTTCGTCCTTCGCCCTGATGCTACTTACACCATCCTTATTGACAATGTTGAGAAGCAGACCGGTAGCTTGTACTCTGACTGGGACCTTCTCCCACCAAAGCAGATTAAGGACCCAGAGGCCAAGAAAGTAATTAACTTTCTTTTCTTTTTTCACTTGTTTAAGATTATTATTATTTAGTGGATACTGACTTACCATGTTTTGTTGAAAGCCCGAAGATTGGAATGATAAGGAATACATTCCTGACCCAGAAGATAAGAAACCTGAGGTGAATTGATTCTTGAGTCTATTTTCTTATCATTTTATTTGGTAATTACTAATTACACAATCTGACATGTTCCTATCCTATCCTTGTAGGGCTATGATGACATCCCCAAGGAAATACCTGACCCTGATGCCAAGAAGGTAACTTAGT
>JAOXNR010000030.1:11019614-11041915 GCA_028571225.1 Parsonsia alboflavescens
ATACACTATTAGTGATTACTTTTTTCTACATTACTATTTAGGTAATTAAAAAGATTATATGAAAATGATTAATTTAATTTTTAATTTTCCCCCTATCTTTTATCTCTTTTTTTTAGTTTGCTACTAATCATCACTGGTTATTAAATGAGAAACCTATACAAATAAATAGGATTTCTATAGGTTTGACTATGTATGTATATGAGGATACAAGATGATTTCATATGATTGTAAAAATAAATAAGTACTCCATCAATTAAGGTAGAAGAAATGCCTTAATATAATTATTCTGGTTTTTCAACAATTATTCACGTATTATAAGGATCTTTTGGTAATATATTTTTTTTAAAAAAAATTCTGGAGTACTTCATAAAATGACAAAAGAAAAAAGGGAAAAAATAAATAATTTCCTGACATTAATATCATTTGTTGAGGGTGTGTTTATATTTTTATATTTTTAGTTTAATAGTTTATAGTAAAACTTGATTGAGTTTATCTTTTCTATTGTTATACATGTAACAAATTCGAACTTTATTGAACTACAAGATAACACTAAAGATATATTCTTGGATGCAAAAGAGCCCACTAATTATTGAATTGATGTTTATACTATTTCGGATGTCATTTAATGCATTTAGACAACTTATTGTGCTAAAGCATCGAATTTCAATAAAAAATGAACATCCAAACACTCAAGAGAAGAAGGATGAGGGATGAAAAATGATTAATCAAGTTATTAACCTTTTCTTCTCTCTCTCTTTTCTTTTTTTAAATGGCTTTTTAGGTAATTTGGTCCCACAAGTTTGGATCAAAAAACAGTTCGATCCCTTAAGTTTGTTTTCTACTATAACGGTCCCTCATGTTTTTATGGGTAGCCGGAATGGTCCAAACTATCACTTTCCAGCCACCCACACAGTGAAGCCTGTCAGATTCAAGGGTAATTTTGTCATTTCAAGCTTGCCGGCACCCAAACTTTTCCAATCTTCTTCTCCGGTGAGCTGTTTTCTTCCGATCTTATTTCTTCTTGCTTCTCTTCCTCTCTTCAGTCAAATCTTCATCTTTGCCCTCGATTTTTTTTAATCCTTTTTCTTTTGCAGTGCTACTATATATATCTTTCTCTGCGTCCCTTCTATACTTTCTTCAGGTTCCAACCTTTGTTTTTTTTTTCTCTTTTCCATTTTGTATAATGGAGAATCAAATTCATGATTATGTGTCGGTGCCCATGGGACCACTTTTCATGACGGCTTATCACCTTTGGCTTCTGTATCAAGTCATCAACCATCCCACCCGGACCGTCATCGGAATGAATGGCATCAATCATCGCTTCTGGGTTCATGCAATGATGGAGGTTTGAGTTTTTCTTGTTCATAGGCTATTTCCCTTAGTTTATTTTGCTTACTTTATGATATGGGTATGCAGTAGTTTTGCTTTAGCCACCTTTCTTTAATTTTTCCATCTAGTTGAATTGAACCATATTAGCTCGAGCAATTGAATAAATTCAAACTAAAAATAGAATTCTTTTTTTGTTGTGGTTATCATATAGGATGTGTCGAAGAAAGGGGTTCTTGCAGTGAAGAAACTGAGAAACAACATAATGGCTTCAAACCTGTTGGCATCTAAGGCCATAATGTTGAGTTCTCTGAATGCGACGTTGATGACCGGTGGCACCGAAGGACAGCATTCAAATGGGTTAGTCTTAGGTGACAGGAATGAGCTGGGATTCTCCATAAAGTTCTTTAACATATTGTTTTGTTCTCCACTAAGGGATCTGAAGTGAAGATTTGACGAACGAGAAGCAAGAAGAAATAAGACTGGAAGAAAATAGCTCGCCAGAGAAGAAGAGCAGAAAAGTTTGGGTGCCGGCGAGCTTGAAATGATGAAATTAGCCCTTGCATCTGATAGGCTCCACCATGTGGGTGGTCGGAAAATGATGGTTTGGACCATTCAGGCTATTCGAAAAAACGTGAAGGACCGTTATGACAGAAGAAAAAACATAAGGAATCGAACTGTTTTTTTATCAAAACTTGTGGAACCAAATCAGCTAAAAACCCTTTTTTAAATTCATTTCAAATCAAAGCAAGTAATTTTCAATTCCACACCAGAAATAATTTTACTATCCTTTTTTAGAGAAATGAAGGGAAAAAAATGAATATTTTAAATTAAAAGAAGAAAATAAAAGAAAGAATGAAACGGTGAAAGAACAGGGTTTGGGGGAAGTATTAGGGGGTGAGGGTAAAGTGGTGAGATTAGAAAATGAAAAAAATTTCTTTAAAAAAAAGGGACCAAAAAAAAAAAGAAAAGTGAGAGAGAGGTGAAATATAAGAAGAAAAAACATTTAAAAAAATGAAAGAGAAATGTGAAAAAATGATTAAAAAGAGTAAGTACAAAAATTGAGTATTAGAGTGTTTTTTCATAAGTTACTCTTATAGCTTAAATAAAAAGTTGAATAAAAAAAAACCATGGAAAAAAAAGAAAAAATATGAAAGAAAAGTAAAAAAGATTATGAAAGAAAAAATAGGGGAAAAATGTGAAATATAAAAAAAAAATTAAAGTGAAAAGTGAAGAAATGATTAAAAAGAATAGGTATGAAAATTTGGAATGTTGGAGTATTTGTTTTATTAAACTAACTTTGTTGATTAAAATGTTATTAAAATGAAAGTGTTTTTTTATTAAAAAGAAAGAAGGGGGGAGGGGGGGGGGGAGAAAGAGAAAAAAGAGGAAAAAAATAAAAATAGAAGGGAAATAATAGGAAATGATTAAAAGGGTCAATACAAAAATTGAAAGGTTGAAGTTTTTTTTTATAAATTACTTTATAATTTTTTTAAAAAAGTCAAAGAGTAATCGTAATTATTAATAGTTAAATCACTTATAAATCATTTAAATGATGATTTATAAATCATTTGAATATAAATAAATGTATTTTATTTATTATTAATTTAAATGAATACTTAGTACTCATCTTACCACCCCTACATTCAAGTAGAGGAAATAAGCATCCAAGGATGCATCATGAGGTGAATATTGAAAATTTGCCGGAAAAGGTCAATGGCATAAATGGGCCAGAGGCCTAGTCCATCTTTTTGGCTCTGTGCATGAGAGGGTCCAACCCAGTGGGTGTCTAAATATTCAAAAAAAAAAAAAAAAAAGAAGGATATCACCTTGAAAAGAACTACATTAAGTCAGTGCCTAGAAGGAATCTGGGGTGAGTGGTTCTTAACGGAACAGTTAAAATGTAGGTTATAACTACTGATGAAACAATTAAAATACATGTAAATTGATTTAAATATTATTAAAAAAAATAAAAACACTAATTTTTTTTAAAAAAAATGTAGAGGAAATGAGACTTCTTTTTGGAATTTAGCATTTTATTTTTTACTGCTACAATTTTAGTTCTTACAATACATAGTCTGTTATTCTTGGGATTTATATGCTATATTCCCTCTAATCGAAAATGAATATCCCATAATTTATTTTGAAATATTCATAATCTATTTTGAATCATTCAAAATTGAACGTTTACTTTTTTAAAATTAATAAAAATTTTATTAAAAAAATTAATGATATATAAATCAAACTTTATTTTAATATCAAATTGAAATATTCGACTTCGAACTAGGAGTATTATGCTAGAAGATTGCACATGGTTGCACTAATGATTTTTCCTCTCTTTTTTTCTTGCAATAAATATATTTTGGATGATTTATATATATAGAAAAACTTCCAAATCATCAAACATGTAGTAATTTCCCAGTTTTTGATAACAGAGCATGAATTAAAAAAAAAAAAAATCAACAGGGTTAAGAACATTGTACCAGTTCTCAAAATCTAAGAAGATGAGGGTAATTTTGGTATAAAAAAAAAAGGTACATATTATTATTTGCATAAAATTTTTTTTTTTCCACCAAGTAACTGGTTAATTGCCACCATTTGATTTTGGCTTCTTCACTATCAAAACGGGACACGTTAGATTCTGCGCACAGTGATTGCTCACGCTTCCAAGTAAAGCCCTGCAAATATGCAAAAAATAAATGAAAAACAGAATCATAAAATTATGGAATTTCTTTTTTAATAAAGAAAAAAATTAAGAAAATGGATACGGATCGACCTCTTAAAGAGACCATAGCCGTGGCTTCCCATGACTACTAAGTCAACGTTCAACTTCTCTGCTGATTCGCAAATCATGTCCCTAGGATCTCCATGCTGCACCCGGGTCTCTACTGTAACCTGTATACCGCAGTAGCACATTAACCTCACCTCCCAATCATCATTTTGAATATTTACTTTTTCTAAAATGAATATCTATTGACGAGTTAATTAATCTAATTTTAGTTTTAATATTTCATCACTATTTATATTAGCATATCCAGATAATAGAAAAAAGAATAATAAAATGGAAAATGTACCTTTTATTAAATTAAAATTTTTTAAAAAAACAAATTAATTCAGTAAGCATTCTTCCCCAAAATTCCACAAATAGGGATCAGATTTTTTTTTTCTTTTTTTTTTTGGCTAAATGTGAAGTTCATCCTGATGACCAAAAAAACATTCCAACAATCAACCGTAACCTAATATAAATTTCAGTTAAAAAGACATTAATTTTCAAAAATTAAAATAAAAAAATATAGGTAGAAGGTATTACATCATTCAAGTCCTTGCAGATTCTCTTGGCTTTGTCCAAAACCACCTGGGCAACCTCATTGCCGTACCTCTCGATGGAGGCCAAAACATCAGAAGAAAACAGGTATCCTGAAAACAGAGGGGCAAAAAAATAATGAATTTCAGTAATTAATTCATGAACTTCTGGAAATGGCCATAGCCTGGAGCTCTAGCTAAGTTACCTGATCCATCGAGAGCCGTATAGACAACTCGAGGTGGTTTCACATAGAGGAGGCTGAGCGTGTCTTTGGAATTTCGATTGACAATGTTCCTAACGCACCACGATAATGCGTAGCTGCTCTCTTCGCTTTCATCTACAGCGACCAGAATCTTCCTTTCGTTGTTGTGATCGGCCATCAATAATCCAATCGACGGGGAAAACAAGGGGGGAAAGTTCAGTTGAAAATTGAACAATATTTAGAACTGTAGAGTTTGAGATTTGTGCTTGGTGAAGAAACCGTTTCCGGATATGGGACTATTTTATATTGTGTGGGTGAGACCATGATGGTGGTGTCCGCCGTGGTTTAGATTCAAACTTTTTGATTGAATTTCAAGGGGAATGCTGTTGGCGGTTTCGGTGTCCGTCTTTCCATTTTTCTCGTGGTTTGGCGGTTTTGCAGTCTATGGGCACGGCTTGTTTTGACCCGACGAGGTGATTATTATCCTTCCACATCATCATTTTTCTTTTCTCTTTATTTTTACAAGTGATTATTTCAGAAATTGGCATTTTTAGTTCCTACGTTTTATAAGTTTAATATATATTTTTTCATTTTTGATTTTTTTTTAATCTAATAAATGTATGATTAGCAAAGTTAATCCTTTTAAATTAAAAATACCTAAAATCATTAAATATCAAGGATATTTATGAAAATTCATTACTCCCCGTCCCATTTTAAAGCGTTGGAAGATAATTATTTCACTTTATAAATTATTTTACTAAATTTTAAGGATATTTTATCAAAAAATTCCTATATTATCCAAAATCCTATTCATTTTCTTTTTAATGTTTTTTGTTCGCGAGTTATTTACCTTTCATGCAAGTGCAGCTTCATATTCCTAAATTTTTTAGCACTCCCATTTTTTCATCTTACTGTCTCAACCTGCAATACAAGCGAAAAAGAATCCAAGGACTCCGACGTAGTTTTATTTATTTTATTTCGATTTGGATTTTAATTCTCCTAATTTATTTGGTATAATTTTTCACCTTTTTATGGAAAAACTTGTTTTTAAATTTTTTAAGATTTTTTTCTAGAGTTTAAATTTTGTATAAACTTTTTTTAAAAAATTTTGTTGATTCTGAAGTCATATAGAATATTTTTCTTATGTGGTACTCAATTTTTTTTTTCTTTCTCAACTCTTTGTACGGTTAGTTAGCTGCAAAGTGTAAAATTCATTGTGAAGAGAATTACCATGTTTAAATATTTTAGTTTGATATAATTTGATTAAATGAATTGCTACATGTAATGGGATTATGTAACGGGACGTCTTAATCTAAATAATATCATTAACTCTCCTTTTCAAAAAAAATTTTGTGCAAAGGATAGAAGGACATAATTACCTTAATTTTTACGAAAAGATGACAAACACTCATGACGGAGAGGGAGTATTTGACACTCGAAATTTAAAATAATAATTAATGTTGTCGGTAGATTGTTTATGGTTCAGGACTCCTCATCTGTATTCAAGCAAGCTGCAATATAAGTCAAACCGGAGAAGCATTCAAGCTAACTGTACTATAAGCCAAATAGGAGGATTCTCCGAAGTAGGAGAAAATCAAGAATGAGAGCAAAAGATAAAACTACAAAGATAAAGTTTGTAGAGAGAGGGTAACATATATGTATCTAAAATGATTTCTCATTAAATATTTATAATAGAAAGGTGGAGGTAGTAGAATGAATCAAGAAGTCAAATCGTAGTTTCCTACTTTCAATTAGAAATAAAATATTATTATATCTTTGCATGTTGCAAAATAGTAATATAATGTTAAAATGTGTCGTATACATCATATGTACTTTCAAAAATTAAATAAAAATAAAAATATGATAATCAAAATGTCTCTATTTAGAACGTTTGAGCTTTTATGCTAGGGGTTTTCGTATCAAGCCCATCGTGAAGAAGAATTTATATACTTTTCCTAAATCCATTGGGCAAAAAGAATTGCGCATTTTATATGCAGCTCTGCCTTCTCGAAAAACAAATAAAGAAATAAAATTGATTCAATTAACCAAACAAAATAATTATAATGTATTCTCTTAGATTAAATAAAAAAATTGCGTAGTTTTTCACTTTAGATGATGTGATAACTGTGTTAGATAAATAAGATAGATGGTCAACACGTTACTGAAATGAATAGTTTAGATCGATTATTGCCTTTTCATATTATGAGAAGAACTATATAGAGGTCAATTTTAATCTAAACGGCTACTTCATCTTATCTTTGCATTTTCTTCTCAAGAATACAATCGCGAGAGTTCTTCGTCAAAAAATTTCATGCACTCAGTATCAACCATTTTCCCTGTTGTTTTTCTTCAAGTTTGTGTGCAAATTATTGGGTTTTTATCAAAGATTTAATTTTTATGGCAGAATTTCAACAATTTCTATTAAAGTTCGAGTCTTTTGAATTTGTATTCAAAAGTTTTTTCAAGTGTTTTTTGAGAAATTGACATATGGATTCTGTTCCAGGTTTTTGATCTTTCCATCACTTCTGTTTTTGTGTTTTATTGTATGATTGACAAAATGTCTTTTGGGTGCATTATCTAGTGGTAGTGAACACACTGATTCAGATATTAGAATCTTGCTTGATGATGATAATGATGATATGGGAAACGAAATAGCTTGTAGTTTGGCTGCTATAGTAAATAGAATTAAGAATGATGAAATTGTGAATGTACAAAATGAAGTGAAAAGGTTTAGGAAGGTAAAAATTTTAAGAAGTGAAAATGTACATCTCGATGCAAAATCTCACGGCGATTAGTATATTTTAGGAAATAAAGCTGTAGATTTTCCCTTTTGTGATGAAAATAATTACCGAAAGGAAAGTGATTATGGAACTCCCATTCTACTTGCTGTAGAAAGTTCTTGAGATAGTTGGCAACTTGAATGCTCAATTGGGACTGTCTCGATCCTGTCCCATAATTTTGAAGGGTTGAATTTAAAAAAGTCCAACTTTAATAACATCAAGAATTTTTTAATCCAATCCTTAAAGGTCGAGAACCAACGAAGATTGGAAGAGGATAAGAATGGACCAGGTCAAGTCGAACCTTGGGACAATAGATATTAAAATAAAAAATAAAAAAATTATAATTCTCACAACGTCACAAGCTATCATTTGTCAAGCACAAGCACAAGGCATTAATGTAGTCATCACAACAACTCACATCACAAGGTCCATTAGCCGACAAAATGCTTCTCCCTTCACATGCAATCAAAATCTCTATTCCTGTTACCTAATTCACAACAACACAGGACTCAAAAGTTGGGGTTTCTTTTTTCTTCTTCACGGTCATAAATCAAGTCACAGATTTTTCTTTTCTTCTTTTGTTCTTCATAGTCCACTGGAAACTCCATCCACTACTACAATGCGCCACTACTTTCCACACTAGAACGCTAGCCGCCACCCATCGTTCTAGCCCGCCACTAAGAAAAAATACTAATATACCATCTCTTGATTAAGAAGAACTAAGCATACCTTGATAATTTTGATAATTTATTAATTAACCTATATCCTGTAGGTAATAAATTGAGCATATCTTGTTAATTATGATCATTTATTAGTCCAGTAATACTATGGTGATTATACTAATATACTATCTCTTGATTTATTAACAAATTGCTGAAATTTTTGTTAGGTTTTGATTCTTTCCTTTGTAAATATGAAAATTTTATATAAATTATTTATTGAAAATTAAATTAATTTATATTAAAAAAAAATCGGGCTTTGGCCCTTGAAGGGTTGGAACTAGGTTGGGATCTTGATGATCCTTCAAAGAATGAGGCCAATCCTTCAATGCTCTAACCCTTTGGAATAAGGATTGAGGTCGAGTTAGGTCGAATCAATCCTAATTAACACTTCTAAATGCGATGAAGGCAAAAAAAAAAGTGAATCCACGATATCTCACTACTAAGAGTGTTTTTAAGGATATCAATCAATTTAGGCAAGACTTTAATATTCCTTCGGATTGTGAAATAGTTTGTCCTGATGGTTTGGGTAGAATAAATAAACCACCATCGGGATTTGTTACTTCTTATGTTGCTCATTTTAGAGCTGGGCTAAGGTTGCCGTATCTCCTTTGTTTATCAATATCATGAAGTTTTTTCAAGATTTAGTTAGGTTAGCTAAATCCCAATTTTAAAAGATGTACTATAGCCTTCATTTTGACCTATAGAGCCTGTGGAATTACTTGTAATTTAGAATTTTGGAGAAAATTATTCAAGGTGTATCAAAGAATTAAGAACGAAGAGGTAGGAGTTTTTTCTATTGTCAAAAGCTATCCAAACATACCAATATTTACAAAGGATCCAGTTCAATTCATGATTGGAAATATGAAATTTTTTTACCTTCGTCATTCAAGCTTGGTGGAACTTAGATTTCCTTGGAATTATAGGAAATCTTTAAACAAGCAGCCTCCAATAGACACCGAACAATTAGGTATAGAATATTTAAAGTTAGCACACTTTGAGTGGGAACTGAAGGGTAATATAAGCATGTTTCGGTTTGGAGGAATCAACGACATATACAAATTTGACTATGTTAAATTGAGCTTGTATCAATTCAAAATTTTCTTTTAGTTGTAGAATTGTTTCACGAATGGTTTATTAATTGTTCTTCTAATAGTTCAAGAAAACAGTTCACCACCAATTTGGAGCTATTGCGGGTAATGTGCCTTTTTATATAATTGTGCACTAAGTTCCAAAAGATAAAAGATATAGCTTTGAAACAGGTATGCATAACACCTCTTACATACCTGGCTAATTTGCAAAGTGAAAAGCACAAAATAGAGAAGGAGAAAGGCCAGAAAAAGAACAAACATCGAAAGCTCAAAGCTCAAAAAGAAAAAATGGAAATGAAAAAGGAGGAAAAAACCCCAAGCCAACCAACTTAGAAAGATGCCGCTCCAGCTGTTGCCCTAAGCAATCCAGGGTTTAGAATTGAAGAGCCTCAAGAAGAATCTTCACAAAAGAGGAAAGAGAATGATGGTTCGGGAGTTGGAGTTGTTTAGAAAAATGCAGAAGGAAAAGAAGTTGTAATGCCCGTAGCTGAACTAGAAGATTATCGTGAGAGTCTTTTCATGCCCAACTGGAACATTTGGGTTGGTGACCATATAAGCCATGATCTCGCAGTTGTCGAAAAGTGGATGAATCACTGCCTTCTCGATGGAGAGTTGCATCACATAAACGAACTCACTCTTAGCCAACTGAAGAAGAATTCTTATTTGAAGAATGTGCAAGTAAGTATGTCATTTATCATCTGATATAACTTGTATCGTTATGAAACTTATAATTTATGTTCGTTCGGGCTTTATTTGTGATCAAAAAATGGTTCAGGTGTTGGATGGATTTGAGAAAAAGACCATAGAATTGAAAGAAGAAAATAAGAAACTGGAAATTCAACTTGCAATCGAAAGTGCCAACCAACTTGACTTAGCTCATTTTAAACTTAATAATATTAATTTATTAACAAAATTTTAACTAATTTAAGAAATATAATATTTATTTCCCGACAACTCAAAATATAGATAAGGGCATTCAATTTTGGATGGAAGGAGTCAAAAAAAGAGAGAGAAAGAAATAAATGTTTTATAAAGATGATGGATATTATTGGAAAAAATGAATAATGTATCCATTAGACTGCCAACAAAACTCATAATATAAATCAAAGAAATTGAGAGCAAATGACTTATAAATAGGAATAGAGAGAATATATAACTTCTAGGGAACACACAAGCATATAATACTTTTAACATAATAAAAATGAAAAATTGCTAAGAAACCAATAATTTTTTTTTTTTTATTATTGGTTTAAAATTGATTCAGATTTAAGGAGTTGATATTCATTTTTTATTTTTTGACATTGAATTTTAGTTTAAAAAAATTGAAAAAAGATTACTCAAGTGTTAATTTGTTATTAGGGCCTATTCAATTATACAAGAATTGCATTTGGGCCTATTCAATTATACCAGACCCAGAGCCTCATTCCCTTTTTCTATGGGCCCATTGATAGGTGTAGAGACACACCTATCTACCTCAACCGCAAGGATGTTCCATTTATAACTTGTCACAAAATTTACAAACATTTAGGTAAACAAGAATCAAATAAAAATCCAAAAGAAACTTATTTGGTCTTTATCTTTATCTTTAGGTCGAATTATAATTTGATTCTACTTTTTTTTTTTTTTCAATTATTTTGACCTAAACCATCATTTTTTAAAAAATGATGGTTAACGAGTCACTTAAATATTACATTCGCATGACCAATTTAAAAGGATAAAATTGTAAATTTCATCTTTTGTGTTTTAAAAATCTATATCAAAGACGATGCCTTATCGAGCATACAACGATTCATCTTCTCTAACTTTTGCCAACGGACACGACCTTTTCATGAATTTGGATATTGTGATGGCCACGTTAGCAAAAGCATCGTCGGGAGCCTTCAGAGAGCCCTGTGCTTCCTCCACCAAAACAATAACAATGAAACCCATTAAAAAGGGTAAAAACATGATGGTCAAGAGGAATTTGATATTTTTCCATATTTAAAATGTTCACGTGACCAGTTTCACCAAATGATTTATCAAAAATGATTATTTGGATAAAAATAATTAATTATAATATGATAAGAGGTCATAATGATTGAAAAAAATTTTATAGATCAAATTGTGATTAGGGATCAAATGGACTAAAAATTCAACTTAATTACTCAAAACCTTTTTATTCTAATAATAACTCAATCACTCAAAAAGATAATTATAAAACTACAATAACTTCAGCCATTTTATTAATTAAAAAATGAATTATTCTTATTTCTTAATCAATAAAAATAAAAGAATCTTCTAAACCATTTCAATTAACAAATCATCTGGACAGAAAATAACCTTTTAAATTCAAAATAATAATTGCCCTTCTCACGCATATCCTGTCGATCCAATGGGTTTTCGACATTGATTTTCCCTAATCAAAGTTAAAAATAATTTCTTTCTATGTACAAATATCTTCATTTATAATTGCTGATATTCAGACTGATTTCTTTTCTGTTAATTAAAAGTATGTTATTAAAAATAAATTAATAAGATTAAATCTCAAGTTTACTATAAATTTAAATTTGATAGTCATAAATAAATAAAAAGGAGAGCGCCAAAGAAAGTGGTTGGAACCGCAAAAACACACAAATACTGTCAGTGAACAAGAAGAAAACGCTCACATAGTTAACTCCGCCACCCTCAACGGACCTTTCGAAGCCTCCCTCTATATCACACTTCTTCTCTTCTTCTTCCTCAGTTCCCCTTCGTCATTGCTGTTTCTCAGTTTAAACCTTCAATTTCAATTTCATTTCTACTTTCAGACTTCTTATTCAACAATGCAATCTTCAATTTCTCTGTCCTTCTCTTCTCCTTCGCCTTCACCTTCTACCATCTCCAGATCCGATTGCTCTCCGTCTTCCAGTTCTATTTCTCTGACTCCCCGGTCGCTCCGGTTCTGTGGTCTCAGAAGAGAAGCAGCTTTTGGTTCTAATTCTTTGCATTTGGGCTCTGAACTGATTTCTTCTTGCACTCTTAGAAGGGGATTGTGTTTTAATAACTTCAAGGTTTGTGCTTCGTTGAGTAATGGAACTCCTTCCAAGGGCTTTGATTATGATCTGGTGATTATTGGTGCTGGTGTTGGCGGTCACGGTGCTGCTCTTCATGCTGTTGAAAAGGTGCATTCTTTGTTATTTTAGTAATATTTTGAATTATGTATCTTTGAGCTAATTATCTGTTGGTTAAAAAAAAATTATATATCTTAGTTTGGATTTTTTAAAGTTATTATGTCTTTTCTTTTTTACGCTTTAAATTGTCAGAATTGTTGCATATTTGATAGTTTGGTTTTGGTTTTGCCATAGAGTTTAATGAGATTTTTTCTTCCATTTTCCTCTCTTTTGGAATTGATTACTATTTAGAATTGATATCCACTTTTGTATCTTATCCAATTTTAGAATTGAGTAATCTGGGTATTAAGTTAGTTTCTTTGGTTTCTGTCATTAGTGAAGCTCATAAGTTCATGATCCTTGTCTATTTCTCTGACTTTTATAGTTAATAATCCGAGTGATTGACATACTTTTACAGGGATTAAAAACTGCCATTATTGAAGGAGATGTAGTTGGAGGAACGTGTGTAAATAGGGGTTGTGTTCCTTCTAAAGCCCTGCTAGCTGTAAGTGGACGTATGCGTGAGCTTCAGAACGAACACCATATGAAGTCTTTTGGATTACAGGTATTCTATTCTTGTGTTTAAGAAAGAAGATGCTCATTCTTCAGGACATGCATTTTAGACACTTTGTTGTATGATTTTAGGACACTTTGTTACAATTTCTAGTAATAGTAGTAATGACCTCAACCTTTTGGTTTAGTATTTAAATTATAATCTCATGCCACACAATCAAAACCTTTTCATGTTTTGAGTTTCAACATTTTCTTTATAATTTTTTTTTTCCTTTTGTTTGATGGTTTATATTGAAATAGTTCGATGTAAGGTTGCTGCTGCAGGATACGACAGACAGGCTGTAGCAGATCATGCAAATAATTTAGCCTCAAAAATTCGAAACAACTTGACCAATTCAATGAAAGCTCTTGGGGTAGATATATTGACTGGTGTTGGTACTGTATTGGTGAGTTAAAACTATCAATAAAAATAACTATATCTTTTCCATTCAATTAGAATAACCTTTTCGTATATGATATTAACTTGATTACTATTATGGGATGATTTGCCATTTTCTGAGACTTATATCTTATGAATATCTGCAGGGTCCACAAAAAGTGAAATTTGGAAAAGCAGGTTCTGAAGAAACCATAATAACAGCAAAAGATATAATAATTGCCACTGGCTCTGTCCCCTTAGTACCCAAGGGAATTGAAGTTGATGGTTAGTGTTTCTTAAATTTTACTTGCATTATTCACAATGTTCTAGTTTGAACCAAAAGGATTATAGCTGTTAGCCATTGGTCATATAATTGATGTTATGGGATCAACAGCTTTTAATTTCTGTGAGTTTTTCTTTTATCACAATGTTAAGAAACAATAAATTTGAAGTTTATAAGGGTATGCAATGCAATAATTTGGTTGAGTAATTTGGACAAGTTGCGGGTTTTCTTCCTAGTAAAATTTAGTAAGTTTCTGATGAGTATTTACTCTTGGCTTGGCTGTACACAGTTAGAAAACCATTGAGAAGAGAGATATAGTCAATATTATTATCTGTCAGATACTTATAGAACAACTAATTGTTAGCCAGGAGGTCAAGTAAGGTTTCAGAATGAAATTGTTACTCCTGAGAGCTATGTCTCTCTCTGTTCATTTGTCATGACATGTTTGGGAGCTGAAAACAGTTATTTTTGTCACATTCTATGGAGAAAGTTATTCCCTTTCATATGTCTTATCTGTTCTTTGTTTCACTTGTAGTTTGTATATTATGGTTAGTTTCTCTCTGTTCCCTAACCCTCACTCCTCCCTTTTTAATCTTTGTATTAAGGTGAACTGAATGTGCAATGCTTTCTTGCACAATGAATGCAGGTAAGACAGTAATAACAAGTGACCATGCACTCAAATTGGAATCTGTTCCAGAGTGGATAGCTATAGTGGGAAGTGGATATATTGGTCTTGAATTCAGTGATGTTTATACAGCACTTGGAAGTGAGGTAGGAACAAGTTGTCATTTATGATACTTTAAAATTTTCCTTTTTATGCTGTTTTCATAAACTACTTGATAATGATAAATTTTGCATTTTTTTTTTCTTTTGGCATCTTTTTCCCTCTTTGTTGTTGCTGATTTTTTGAGAGGGCTTTTGCCTGAACTAAATTTTATTGATATATTTAATTTGCCCTTTTCCATGGCTTTCATCTTTGAACCAGTCAAACAAAGAAAGGTCAAAGTGAAGGAAGTAACTTAACTAAAATTCATATTCTGTTTGACAAATTGTGTTAATAATACAAAAGCAAGGCGAGTAAAAGGGCCAAATAATTTTCTAGAAGCCTAATCAACACCATTTTGTTCATCTCAACTGCTACATTGATGGCTGAACGTCACCAGTTACTCAATATATATGCATTTGTGTCTCCCAGCTGACTCCAGTTTAATTGCATAGGTTACCTTTATTGAAGCTTTGGATCAGCTAATGCCTGGTTTTGATCCTGAGATTGGAAAATTGGCTCAACGAATCCTTGTAAATCCTAGGAAAATTGATTATCATACTGGTGTATTTGCTAGCAAGGTATGATACATCTCCCAGTCCTTTATATACATCAGTGTGTGTGTGTGTGTATATTGAAGTAAAATATGTAATTTCTTCACCACCTCTTCTTCATTTAATTCAAATGCTCTTGGACAGATAACTCCTGCAAGGGATGGAAAACCAGTCATAATCGAGCTCATTGATGCAAAGACAAAAGATCCAAAAGGTACCTTAGAGGTGAGTTGTAAGCATGCTTAAAGAAATTGGTCACTGCGCACCAAAGTAGTTTTCCTTTTCTTGGTCATGAATCAACTGACATATCATTAGATTCATGGATGTTCATTAGATCAAGTAAGGATGTTCTTTAGCATATTTCTTGTAAAATAAAGGACTTATGGGATCATGAAAGGATCAACCTCTTATCTTCGAATGGTGAAGGTTTGCAGTCATTTAACATTTCAACTCCAGACGTTTGTAATTCAGACCCTCATGCCCATGCTTGTAATTACATATTTTATAGATGATTGGTTAGCTGTCTAGTTGTTCTCCAAAACCTATGCAACTAGATCACTATTTTGTTCTACAGCCATTGATGTCAGTTTGCTTTTACGTGCCCCTGCCTCATCAACTTTTTAACCATATCTCGTTGTTATGATTTTATCTTCATTCTCTAAGGACAAGTTCTTGTACATGAATCGCATCTACAAGGGATCTATGTCTGAGATTGATACAATTTAATAAACACAACTTTATATATTTTCTGATTGAGATCAAGACTGACTATCTACTGAGGAAATTGAGACATGCTTGATCTTTTGTTTTATGTTATAGGTTGTAGATCTTCTGGTGTGGCATGCTAACTTGTTCAATTTATGGTCCATATATGCAGGTTGATGCTGCTCTTATTGCAACAGGAAGGGCTCCATTCACTAATGGACTTGGTTTGGAAAATGTTGGTTAAATAGTTTACCTATTCTTTAAGTGCCTTTATTCAAGTGAAACTGTGAAAATAAGATAAGGAACTTACTCTTTTTTATTTGTTTGCATGCTCCAGATAAATGTTCAAACACAACGTGGATTTGTACCTGTAGATGAACGCATGAGAGTCATTGATGCTAGCGGGAAGTTGGTAAGAGACTAACTTATTTCCTTGTTTTATAATGATAGAAAGTGTGTGGA
This sequence comes from Parsonsia alboflavescens, assembly GCA_028571225.1. Classification (NCBI taxonomy): domain Eukaryota; kingdom Viridiplantae; phylum Streptophyta; class Magnoliopsida; order Gentianales; family Apocynaceae; genus Parsonsia; species Parsonsia alboflavescens. The sequence continues at coordinate 11,035,863 of JAOXNR010000030.1, forward strand.
TTCAGCTTAATCTTCTTCCTTGAATATTAGGTTCCTCACTTGTATTGCATTGGTGATGCAAATGGAAGAATGATGCTTGCGCATGCAGCAAGTGCACAAGGAATTTCTGGTAGGAAACTCCTGATTTTACCACCCTGAAGTTTTGTCATACAGTTTTTACATATTGTTTACCACCTGGCATTACTTTCTTCACAGTTGTTGAACAAGTTTCTGGAAATGACCATGTTCTGAATCATCTGAGTGTTCCAGCAGCTTGTTTTACCCATCCAGAAATCAGTATGGTGGGATTGACAGAGGTATGAATGTGCCACTTAGTTTTCCTCTCAGGCGTCATGATGGCTTTTGAATTGCATTAGTATATTCTTGAATCAGTTCTTGGAGTGCAACTTAAGCTTTTGAATTTTTAATTTCTTCTTATAATAAGACCATCTTTTGGGGGGTTAAATGCACGAATCTCAAGCTTTTACAGTGTCAAATAGAACAATTGTTTAGTACTCTGGTCCTTCCATAATTGGTGGTCTCTTTTTATTAGAGCCTTTAATCATAGGCAAGTTATCATATTAACAATATCCTTATTAATGTGGTTAGTGGCTGGATTTATGTGTTTGTAGGACATGAAGTAAGAGGTTGTTTGTGGAACTTTAGATACAGAACATGTTTGTTTGAGGACAGTGGGGAATCCACTTGGATGATCAATTACGAAACCTTATTATATACATAGGATTGGGTCAATTCTTTTGCTTCTTTATAGTTTATGTTTTCTTAAAATTGCCCCAATTAGTAATTTCCACAATGCGCTGGCTTTTTAACTGCCTTAAACAAACACATTATTTGTTTTGGAGAGGAAATAAGTTATTATTCCACCTCATGAATTTGAAATTCTTATAAGTTTTAGCATGAGTTGAAAGGTTTTAATCTTATAAACACTTTATATAGATTTGATTTTTCTTTTTCTTATTTTTAATTGGGTGGTTGTGGGCTATGGCCCTTAAGACTTATGATGGGTAATTTCAACATTTTGCAGCCTCAAGCTAGGGAAAAGGCTGAGAAGGAGGGATTTGAAGTAGGTGTTGTCAAGACTAGCTTCAAGGCTAACACAAAAGCACTTGCTGAAAATGAAGGGGAAGGACTAGCCAAGGTGATGATTATAATGGTATAGAAATTTATGACCCATTGTTTTTCGGTCTTCTGAAACCAGGCATTTGATGCAGATGATATATAGACCTGACACTGGAGAGATCCTTGGAGTTCATATATTTGGTTTACATGCTGCTGACCTTATTCACGAAGCTTCCAATGCTATTGCAATGGGAACATGCATCCAGGTATCTTTTTGCTCTTCAGTTCACATGTTGTAGTGCAGAAGTAATATAGTTTTCAGATAGAAGTTTTCTCCTAAATTATTCATGGAAGAAGCATTATGGAGTTGACACGGTCATACAAAGAATATGCATCCATTTTCCTAAATGAACCACACTTGGGAAAAAACTTACAATAAACCTTAATGAGGCATCTGAATCTATTCTTTGGAAAAAAATTCATTTATATCAGTACTAGAAGGTATACGGAAAAAATAAATGAATACATAGAATTATATTATTGAGCTATGCTAGGCTTGAAAATACAGAGCGAACAATATCCAAATTAATGACTCCCTAGGTACTAGACACTAGATTCGTTAGAATGCAGACTCTCTAAAAGAATTGAATTATTATACATGTACATTAGTGAAGCTATCTAAAATTCAACTCTTCTTTCATTTATGTTTGCATTCTTTGGTTTCCAATGCATGTGCATGTTTCTGTTTCCTTCCTGTATGAAAAAAAAAAAGCATCTTCACCTCACATCTAGGATTATTATAGTGTTTTGGACATCCTTTTCTAGTGTAATCTTAACCTTTGAATTTGAACCAAATTGGAAGATAATTATTTCTTTTATACCACCAACTCTTAGAATCTTTTGGATTATGCAGGATATAAAGTTCGCTGTTCATGCGCATCCAACCTTGTCTGAAGTGATTGATGAGCTATTCAAAGCAGCCAAGGTAAGTCTGTTTTTTCTCTGATAAAAACTTTTTGCAGCAGAAGAACATTGTGCTTGATCAACAGATGCAAGAACGTATCAAATGAGAATTTGATAGGGTATATGTTAGAGAACTTGTCAAAAACTCTTGTTCATCCACTCCCATTACCAGTGCACATAAAATTCTGAGTTCCAATAGCTTCTTCTTTTACTCTTAATTTTGAACTCTAAATTGCAACTTCCAAAATGGTTGTAACAACCTCACTAGTGTGCATGTACACATTGCAGGTAAGTAGGAAATCATCCTTAGGTCCTGAACTGAAATTCTCTCTCATTTTTCACTGGTACTCTAGACAACCTATTTCACAAAAACAATGTGCTGTAAAAATACTAAAAATACAGCTTGCTTATATGAAACCAGTTGTTATACAAATCTTGATATAAGTGAAAAATGACATCTCTCCTAAATAATGTGCCCCCTTTTCTGTTATTTCAATGGCAGGTTAAAGTCAACATTTCTACTCCAGTTGGTGAGCCAGTTGCAGTCTAAATTTCAAGGAGTGAGGGTGTAATATAGTGGAGTATGTGGATTTTACAGTGCTTTCTAAAGCTTCCCATATGCTCCAAATAGCACAAAGACATTATTATTATTTGTTTTTTCTAGGTGTAACTGTTATGGGGCAGTGAAGCACATTCTTGTGTTTTATTTGTAGAAGAAAATCCAGTGGTTTTGATTTTAAAAAAGGGGGGATAATGATAAGCATTTGGTCATAAAAATCTTGATGTTTTGGCAGAAACCCTTTTGAGAACAACTTCAGAAAATTTCTCCAATTTCCGGCGGTAATGAGGATCTTTCTGAACTGCCGATGGATAAAAGTCCTTCATGGGATGAACAATGTTACGGAGAGTTAGTCAATGATTTGGGTAAGAAAACAGGTGGATATATGTGGGTTGTGGGTGGATTATAAAATAGGTAAAGTGAAAAAAAAAAATTAATAACAAAAAAATTCAAAAATAAAAGTCACAATAAATAAAAAGTTGATAGATAAAAAATGTCAATTTTCCAAATTTGTACTAAAAGTCTGTATCATACCAATTTGAAGACACTCACCCGTTTTTCTTTTTTTTGTATGGTTAACAAAATTACTTACCTATTGAATCGAATGTATAAAGAAAAAAGGACAATGAGGTTTCATATTTTATTTTAAATTGTTTAGAATTGAATTTTTTTTTTCTAAATTAATAAAAAATTTATTAAAAAAATTGGTAATGTAATGGATTGATGAATCAAGTCAAATTTTTTTTATTAAAATGCATGTAAGTTAAATTGTTACATTTAATTTCAACTAGAGAGAATATAATTTTTAATATGATAATACTTATATTTTAATTATTTTAAAAAGTGAAACATTCAAATCTAAAAATTTTAAAATAAAATTAGAAAAACTATCTTTGAAAATCATGAGATTTGTAAAATTATAGTTTTGCTAAGCCGTGCACGCTCCAACCATTATCATAACGGAATTCTTGTTACAGTGTTCATGCAGCTAACCAAGCGGAGCAAGAATTCCGTTACAGTAACGGTTGAAGCGCACATTAAGGCACGCTTCGGAACGCGCCTTAACAAATTCGTGTAAAATTAATATTGCCATTATTGTAAAATTACTAATTATATTGTTGTCATTAATTTAATTTTGATGAAAATTGTCAAAGTATTTAGGGGTAAGAATCGACACTCGCAAGAAAGTGGAAAACCTCTCGAGCGTTAGGTATATGGAGGGATGAATGTTTAAAAAGAAAAATTTGATGAAAATTGATTCATAAAGAAATTTATACTTCTTCGATCTCGAATTGAATGTATTTATTTTTATTTTAAATTATTGAATGTTTTATTTTTTAAATTAATTTAAAAATTGATATTTTTAAGTCTAAAATTAAAATTCAACAAATTTTCTTCAAAGTGAAACATCAAATGCTCGACTTAGGGAGTAACATTGGAATGAAGTAGCAGAGGAAGATCATGTGAATCTTGTGCTGAATAGTACGGCCACCATCTCTTATGAGAACATTGAGAAGAGAGGAGGGAGGGTCATGTGAATTTTGTGTAAATTAGCCTAATTTGAAAGTTCTCGCAGCTCTTCCTTTCTTCTTGCTGAGCCGTGGGCATTAATCTTTGGACTCATTCCGGCGGCCATGACTGTTCAGCAAAGTAGTAGTAAAAGGTCAGTCATCGTACCACCAGCTCTTCCAGATGATATTGTCATGGAGATCCTCAGTGGAATAAATGCCCATCACGATGGGTTGAAGTGTCGAAGTGTCTGCCGAAGCTGGAGGACTTTAATCTCTTCCAAACATTTTCAAGAGATCCATCTCAAGGCGAACTGCGAAGCCCTTCCATTCTTCAGTGATTTTGTACTAAAGAATTGGTCAACCGTGAACACTTATGATCTACTACTACTTCTGGATAAACGGGAACCACCGCGAAAGAGAGTAATAATTCACAGACCTCTCCAGATTTCAGAAGACTACTTAAGTCGACGTGATCTGTTATCCTTTGACGGCTTAATAGTCATGGAATTGGTTGATTTCAAGAGAAATTTGAAATTGTCGGTTTTAACCATCTTCAATCCAATTTCGGGAGTCCAGGTGAGAATAGAGGCAACGTTTCATGGTTTGTGGTTTATTCTTTAACCCATTCTTGAAAGAATATTGTATACTGTTCTGTGGAGTCAACTCAAATCTAATCATTGGGATGCTTATTTTGGACTCTAAACCATGTTTTAGAGTCCTAAAACATAGTCCCTCTCCCTCCTTCAAACACACGCCCAGATTGGAAGAACTTATCATGTCTTTGGACAGAGGAGCTAGCACTCATGCCACATCTACAGCCTATGAATGATTGTCATCTGCAAAAGCAAAAGCATTTAGACGTGCACATATCCAAGGTTAATGGTTGTCTATTTTTTATCAGGCATAATATTGTATCCGAAATAACATTACTCGTCAATATTTGGACCTCTGGATTAAAACCCAGAGTGTTAGTATTGATACGGTTGGATTTAACATTCCTTGAGAGATAAAATCTTCAGATTTTATCGTAAAAGGAGTTGAAAAGGAAGAATTATTACTACAGTATAATAGTGAAAGAGTCTATGCTTACCATCTTAAGATGGGAACTCTCAGGAAGATTGAACAGACATGCAATAACAGTGACCTCAACATTTATGTGCCAAGCCCAGAATTATTTTTGAAGATTTTCTTCCCTTTTCATCTTAATTTACTTTGAGAGTTGGAATGTTATTTCCCAGATAGGAAATTACTAACTACTACTAGCATTCCCGTAATGCATCTTGCTATGTTTATGACAAGAAACTTGCAGCTTTCATTTCATACATTATGTGGATGTTTTGAACAATGTGATTTTGCGAAAGAAACTGTATTACTTCATTCTGGACTTCAGCATGCTATATCATATGAGGCATTTAGAATTTTCCAGGCAATTGAAGCAATCGAACATAATATTTCACCTTCATTCTCTATCAATTCAATTCATTCAGTTCATTTCATTGTTTTCTTGAGTTTGTCATGCTTGGAACTGCCTTCCTTTAACTAACCTTTGGTCTTTCCTAGTACTCTCTACCAAGTCCTTTGACTTGTGAGATATGACGAAGAGTGCATTACCTTTTGAAATGCCCTGGTTCTATTAATAATTGACTGAATAATTTGAGCCTACCGAGAAAAGAAAATAAATTATTAGGGAGTTCCTCGTTAGGACTCTCCATAGAGGTTCTTGGGTTTTCTCCCTTGATTACAAGTTCAGAGTAAAATTACCAGAAAGAATAATTTGGTTGCCGATATGCAGGGAGACCGAAAACATTACAGTGAGGCACTTTTTTTTATTTTTTTAAGCTCTTAATGTTCACCGCCTCACCTCCGTGCAACTTCCTGACTTACCGTTCTTGCATTTTTCTGATCCTTGCAATATCAATCTGAAACCCACTTCCCCCTGCTAATTGGAAGTTATAATCCCC
>JAOXNR010000030.1:11054267-11090509 GCA_028571225.1 Parsonsia alboflavescens
ATTTATAAACCCCCCCCCCCCCCCCCCCACCTCTCCCCCAGGTAAGTTATGGGGCAAAAGTTTTTATTTTAAAAAAGAAAAAGAAAAGAAAAAAGAGCAATCTTTAACATTTGTTTAATGTTTACCATACTCATAAACCTTTCTTCTTCTGTAATTTGAATCCCTTTCTTCTGTAGTTTATCCTATGTACTTAGAAGCAACAATAATCTGTAAAATATGAATTGTTATTGTTTCCAGTGGATGCCATGGCACAGTTTTGTTATCCATTTAGACATATACATAGAAAATTGTCAAATTTCTAGAACCATGAATTTTCTATATTTATCACTAGGCACAATTACATCTAAAGCTAGAATTTTCCATTTTTGTAAATAAATTTTGCCCCTAACATGGATTGAGGAAGGGCAATTTGCAAGATGAGTCAAAAAGAATTTTCACTTTGGCAATTTGCAATATTAGTCACTGCTCCATACATGCCTTGGCAAAACCCTGAACCTCATTATCCTGTGTAACAATAAGGCCTTGGAACGGCTGCCGCGCCTGATTCGACTCACCATTATTAGGCCTCCTTTGTCTTGGCATTTCCTTCATCAAAATATCTGAGAAGCAAAGCCCTTTTAACTCCCCAATATCGTCAGCTCTTTTTTCTAGAGAGAAAAAGATGAATCAGAAATTCGGAGGGAGACATCCGACGGGAACCCCCTCGTTGGCATGGTCGGCTGTCGTCGTCGTTGTTTCTCTGTTAACCGGTTCTTCCGTCGTTCACAACTTCTTCAAACCTGATCTGGTGAGCCCTCTTATTTTCTTCTTCTAAATAAATACCTGAGTTCTACCTTGCTAATCATTACTGGTTATTTGATTTTGGTTTCGTAAACTCCACTACAAGGTGTTCGATAAAATGCCTCGCAGAGAATCCATTTACTTCTTTCTAGACCCTCATAGATATTTGACTTTAAATTCATTTGTTGATGATCAAAATACAGACTTTGCCTCCAGTGGAAAAAAAGGATTGATAATGATTGCGGCAGGGAAAACAATCACGTTTTGGTGGGATTATTCTCTTCCATGGCTCCGGAGAATTGGTTAGGCAAAGCCAGAAGAGATGGATTGAATATCATTTGAATTTCTGGATGGAAAATAATCAGTGATCATTTTCTTTTTCTTCTTTTTACACTAGAAAATTTAAATTGACATTTGAGTGCTTTTCCTCAATCAAAATTCAAAAGTATGGCTTGCCTTTTCTTCTTTGTTGGGCGGATTCCATGGTTCCTTTGGTCAACCAATAAGAAAATTCAATCCAGCAGTTGTAAGAATTGGGTAAATTGATGAAATTCATCTCTAAACTATTATTTATTTAGGTCTTTAATATATATATTTTTTTAGATTTTTAAATTTTTTTTATTTATAGGATAGGTTCTTTTATCGATTCTATCAATTATTTTTTTGGTTAAAAGGATCTATTTTATAGTTTGAAAAAAGTTTGAGGAAATAAAAGTTTTTTTAAAATATTATCCTTTCACGTGCTGAGTGTAAATATTGTTTGAATGGGTTTGTTTTTCAATGTAAGCACTTGAAAAACAATTTGTTTTGAATTTTTAAAAAGTGATCAAATTTAGCTTTAAAACGTATCTAATCATTTTTCCAAAGTAAACCTTTTTAGAGCTCTTTTGTTTTTAATTATTAATTTCTTTCTTTTGTTTTTTCTTTATAATTTTTCCTTTTTATTGTTCATTATTCTTTCTATTTTCTTTTTGCTTTTGTTATTTTATTTTCTTTCTTTCTCTCTCTACTTGCATTATTTTGAAAATAAATGAATTAAACATATTAGATATTAGTTTATCTTAAATATATTATAATATATAATAATAACATATACCATAGATTTTTAAAATAACTATTTTTATTGCTGATGGTCGATCCAAAATTCATTATCATCCCTGTTCATTTTTATGTGTCATTAACATCTTCAAACATTTATAAATCTAACAATATTAGTATCACTTTGGTTATTAGCTTCGTCAAAATTTTTTTTTTTTTTTTTAGGGAATTTGGTCATTTTTATCCTTAAAATTTGATTAAAAATTTATTTACATCCCTAAAGATATTTTTTCTATTAACACTCAAAATCATTTTATGACCTACCGATATTGAATATTTGTTCGATTTGATTTTTAGCTCCATAAAAATTTATATATTTCTTAATATTCATAGACAATATAATCCGTTAACTTTTAAAATGAAAAGAGCAAAAATATGTGTGGAGCATCTCCCTCTTATTACGTCATACCATACTCCATCAAACATGACTTTAGCTAAACTCATTTTTTCTCCAACCTCGTTCCTTATCCTCTAATGTAGTCTTTTGAATTAATTGAGTTATAATCATCACGATCTTTTTAACTTTTTTTATTTTTTATTTTTTTGGCTTTTGTTTCTTTTATTTATACTTTTTCCTTTTTATTATTCTTTATCCTTTCTATTTTCCTTTTGCATTGTTTTCTCCTTTTTTTTATTATTTTATTTTCTTTCTCTCTCTCATTGCGTTATTTTAAAAAGAGATGACTTAAACATATTAGATATCAGTTTAACTTAAATATATGATAACATTTATTATAGAATATTTAATAATTCAATAGTAATATTTAAAATAGTTAAAAGTTTTTTTTCAATCAGAACAATTTTTTATTGAAAAAAAATCTATATAATTTCATCCAAATAATTTTCAATCCAATTAGTTTTTAACATTTGGTTTACTTGATATATAAAATAATTAGTAGTTTAAATTTTTATTAAATAAATTGATAAACTTCATCCACAAACTATTTTCAATTTTTTTAAAAAAATTATTTATTGATGATAAAGGCAAAATAATAAAAAATAATAATATGGATCATAATATCTAAAAAGATAAAATTTGAAAACTAAATTATACAATACCTTCTTAAAAAAAAAACATTTATATAAAAAATACATTTTTTATATACTCATCCAAATAGACCTAAATCCTATCTTTTTCTTGGATTGGCATAAAACAAATTGCTTATGATAAACTTTTATTTGAATCCTTGAACTTGAAAAGCAAAAGCCCAGTCCATAGATTCATGAACAAGTTAACATAGCACGGAACGGAAAGGTAAACATAAGAAGAAGAAAAAAACCAATCCCTTTCTTTTCTTTGTCTTTGTCTTTTTCTTTTTCTTTTTCTTTTTCTTCGTGTCTTTTGAAAAATTATTCTTTTGGACACTTCCACATTAGATTTTTGACAATTTCTATGAAAGGGTACCATATTAGCAGTAAAGACCAATTTATAAATAAATTATTTATTATTATTCTTTCCGGTTGTTTTCACCCATTATTAATACTTTCTCAATTCGTAATTGAATATTCTGTTTTAACTTCACTAAAATTAAGGAGTGTGTTTAACTTTGCCATAGCTTATCACTATATCCTCCACATTATTATATAAGTAGCGTGATATTTGAGCACCAGATTAAGAAGGTGATCAATGGACCTTTACATATAAAAAATTTGCTTATATTTAGAAACAAGACATTTAAATTTCGATATCCAAAAATGAAAAATGAGACATTCAATTTCGAATACTACATTGCATTTTGAGAAATATTTACACAATATTTCAAATATTAACCTTGATTTATCTTTCTCCTTTGAATCCATTTTCATTATTCTCAAAGCTAGGTTATATGTAGAAAAAAAGAAATATGGTGTGAATTTTTTTCTAAATTCTAAGATTTAGGACATATATATTATATATATATATAATAAGAGTATTTTGGGGAGAAAATTTTAACCTTCGTGAAAAGATTGTTGGCAATTTATAAAAGAGGGACCTTGAAAAATTTGACCATACCAAGTCTATGTAGACATTTTGACTTTATTTACCTCTAGCATAAAAAAATCAACAATTATGCAATAATGTGACGAATTATGAAAATAAGGACCATAAAATTCATATGGATAAAATCCATATCAAAATCGTGTACAATAGGAAAACGGAACAAGTTTATTCACAAAATGGCAAATAAAAAGAATTTAATGCATTACAATCTTCATGTTGAGTTTTCAAACTTTTATTTTAATTATCTCAACTCTTAACTTGATATAAATTTTTTATAAGTCCTTAAACTTTTATTTTAATTTTTTCTTTATGTTTTATGACGATGTTTGAGACAATTTACACCCACCACAACTGTTTCGATTGAATTGAACTTTCAATTTATATTAGGTTGGTTTAACCTTCAAACCATTAGATGCTTCTTTTATTTTAATTTATTAAATCTTCGAACCGATACAATCTCTTATTCCTTGAGCTAGATAGGAATGAATTTACAAGACCGATAAAGTTTTAGGTTTTTGAAAATGCTTATTAAGGAAAATGCATTTAATAAATGGATCCAATCACAAAAATAACGGAATATTGTTGAGTTGAAATTCTTTAGTAATCTCACAAAATAGTTGAACCTTAATTAGTATAGATATGATACTTATTAAAAAATTGTACCAAATATGAATTAAGAACATTTTTATATAAAGGATGTGATTGAGTGATTCAAATGTGTAGCTTACCTATTGTAAGTTGTAAATTCGATAATGTATTTCTACATACTCTAACTTGATGAATTGCATGTTCCAGTGAAATAGTCAAGGTACATGCGAACTGTTTCGAATATTGGTAGGTTAAATAAAAATTTTTTTAAAAAAAGTAAAAAGAAAAAAAAAAGCGAAATATTTTAGAAAATACCAAGTATTAATATGTTACTTGGATTAAAAAAAATTGAAAAAACTTTTTATTTGTTATTGGTTTTTTACCTACTACTGTTTTCTAATTGCGTCAGTGAGTGGCCGAAGTATTTTCCAGTCCCTCTCTCTAGGGTTCGTCGTTCAGATTTGTATATGACACGCGCACCTAGAAGAGTAGGCAACAAACCTTCTCAAACCTACAGTATAATCATTCTCATTTTTAGGTCTTTCCTTGGAAAAATCGAGATAGGGATTACTGACATTCCGACTCTCAAATTTCGTTCTCTGTTCATAGGTCGATCGATCATCGGTCTGCTGTGGAGATTTTGAGATTTATATACTTTTTTTGTACGGATCGGCGGTTGATTGGCCGAACCGTTGATCTTGATTGGAATTGTTGGATTTTTTTATTAGAGAATAATCAAAAATGTTTTTCGTGGATTGGTTTTATGGAATTTTAGCATCGCTCGGATTGTGGCAGAAGGAGGCTAAGATCTTGTTTCTTGGTCTCGACAATGCCGGCAAAACCACGCTACTCCATATGTTGAAAGATGAGGTTATTTTCTGTTTTCATTTCTAAGGTTCTTTACTTTCCTATTTTTCTTTTCTTTTAACTTGCATTTTCTAATATGTGCTCATTCGTATTTTCAAGAGTTTGATATACTTCAAAATTCAGTGATGGCTTGTCTGTATTTATGAGTTAATAGAATTTGTCTTTTTATCTGTCTGTTTCGATATAGGTTGGAGATCCATGTGTGAAAACTTTATATGTGTTATGAAATTTGGCGCCACATATTACTCTGTTTAATATCTTAAAGAGATTTTTGTAATTAAACAAAGAAAGAAAGCTTTTTTAGGTATATCTGTGTACTTCGGTATGGGCTGGAGGTTCATGTGTAAGAATTTATCAAGTTTTGGGTCATATTCCATTCCTATTTTTAATGAATCAAGATAAATTTTAATTTGAGTTTTTACTGAGATTGATGATCTTGAAATATTAATGGTATTGGACAGAGGTTGGTCCAGCATCAGCCAACGCAGTACCCAACATCCGAGGAGCTGAGTATTGGCAAAATTAAGTTCAAGGCTTTTGACTTGGGAGGCCATCAAATTGCTCGTAGAGTCTGGAAAGATTATTATGCTAAGGTATATCCTTTTGTTATTTCCTAGTTAGTAAGTGTATGTTCACGGAATTCTTTGACGTGAGGGTTTTCCAGTTTGGTGTGTCAATTAAGGGACGGTAAAATATGATGTGATTGAATTTTTGTTGGTTTGCAAAATTAGTATTACTTCGGAGTGTCTTTTAGTGACAATGACAATAAGAAACTACTGAGGTTTCTGCTACTTATGCTTAAATCTTTTATCTGTTCATGAAAAGACATTTACATGAGCTGGGTCCTGATTGATGTATTTCTTAAATTTGTTTGTTCTCTCGGTGTTGAATACATTTAACATGAAAAGGGTAGATCAGGTTATGAATGGAGTACATTAGCAAATGTGTTTTTACCTACTTGGCAATTTCCTATCAGACCAGACACTATTCATCATCTTTTCTGACCTTGGAAGAGCAATATCTTTGTCCATCTTGTTAAGAATCAATGTTTAGAGGATACCCCCGAGTCCTGATATCAAACAAATTATTTGACCAAATGTAAAGGAAATCTATTTAGTTGATGCACACATATGTATAATTAGAAAATATTGCAAGAACTGCACCGTGAAGCTAATATCTTTATGTTGTGCCTTCATAATCCCAAATAAACGTTTTTAGTGTTTATTTGATTCATGGGAGGCCAATATTAACTTGGAAGTTCGCTGATAGCACCTTACCTCTTCCAGAAGGTGTTTCAATAGTACCTCACCACACAAATATCACTTTGAAGTTATCCTTCTTGCTGAAATCTCCTTACCTTATGTCAGCATTAATTTCTATTACAGAAAGTAGAAACTTAAATATTCCTCTCTTGTAAACGAGTGTGAATGTGGGGAAGGACTGACATACCTGCTAGTAGCCTCGACCAGGTACCATTTCCTTGTGATGCTTCTGGTGTGAGATAAGCATGTGAGATAATTGTGTCGATTATTCTTATCGAACTCCTATGCAACCAAACTATGATGTAAAGGATTTTGTGTGATTGTTCTTATTCAATTCCCATGCTCCCAAACTGTAACAAAAGAATGATTTTTTATGATTATTCATATTCAACTCTCATGCTACCAAATTGCGGGCAAAAACTATTCTTAATATATGTGGTATATGCTTTATTTATAATGTGATTTACCCTAGAAGTGAAACGTCCTCCACCCTTGCATTCTTTCTATTGCTGGGTACTTAGCATAACATCATCAATATTGTGCTATTTTCTGGCCTTGGTGTGTAATATAAATTGTTAGCTATGATGATACGTAGAAGGTTAGTGAGTGCTGCCATTTTGGTGCAAACTCTTTGATCTAGATCTTATTATTTACATCCTTACCACCCTATTCCAACTTTTGTTTCTTGATTTGTCAATTGTTTTGGATTGTGTTTTCTAGTTCTGATTCTAGGCTCAGTAACTTTATTTTCCCTTTTGTTTGTTCATCCTGCTGAACTGCTTTGAAGTTTTGTTTCATAAAGAAAACAAATAATATGCTTTAGAAGGAAAGCATACGGTTGCAATTATTAAGGGATTGTTGGTTCTTCTCTTAACTTTATTAAGCATATTGAATCATTTGATTTTGTGTTCCCATTGGTTTGAAGTTGAAGAATTTGTAGTTTAGAAGTGGTTTCACAAAGTAAATTGTAAAAACACCTACAAGTGTTTGTCAGATCCTAGTATTTTTATTCTTTCATCTCTTAGAGCAGTACCGAGGATTAGTTTGTGCTTGTCATTCTTACCCTGGAAGGTACTTATACTGCATTTGTTTATTTTTATTAGTCTAACATAGCATTTTGGTGGTGAAGGTGGATGCTGTTGTTTACCTTGTGGATGCCTATGACAAGGAGAGGTTTGCAGAATCTAAAAAAGAGCTAGATGCTCTCCTTTCTGATGAGTCCTTGGCCAATGTCCCTTTCCTTATATTGGGAAACAAGATTGACATCCCTTATGCTGCTTCTGAAGATGAGTTGCGTTACCATATGGGCTTGACTGGAATCACCACTGGCAAAGGAAAGGTGAACCTGGCTGATTCAAATGTGCGGCCGCTTGAGGTGTTCATGTGCAGTATTGTTCGCAAAATGGGTTATGGAGAAGGTTTCAAATGGGTCTCTCAATACATCAAGTAGTGGAGAGCCTTCAGAGAAGAAAGATTTTGTCTTTTGCCTTTTTGACTGTTATTGAATATGGACATATCTGTCTGAAAGCAATGTTGAATCTTTCTCTTTGCTTTCTTTTTTGGCAATGGCAAACAGGCACATGCTACAACATGTAGTACTACCATAGACAAGTGATGATATTGTTACTAAATTTGAAGCCTGAAGCAGGAATTTTATGCTAGTGAAAGACGAGAAGTCATTCATATACCTTGTTTCAGATTTTCCCTCGTCTGTTCTGCACCTTTTTTGTTGTTATATTTTGGGTAATGGTGGGGGATGTAAACATATCTTGCTGCTTAAGATGGGACCCCAGGGGTGGAAGGTACTTTTGTCAAATGATTCGCATGCGCCTTCTCAGATGATTGTTGGAGAGGCGTGCCCCCTGGTTTGTTTAGTTTTTTGAACTTTATGTGAATTGCATTCTCTATTACGTCCAACCTTTGCCAGGAGGATTTCATCACCTTCTTTCCCCCAATTTTTCCACTGCTTACTGATGAAAAAGGTATCAAAGGGTAACATGGAGAAGTTGATTGGTTACTCTTGGCATAAAAGTTTCAGATTTAATAATAATAAAAAGATATTGAATTATTTTTATTTTAAAAAAAGAATACATATTGTCTAGCTATTCATGAGTTCATTCGACTGTTTTGGGAACAAAATTTGTCCTTCATCAAATACAATTATTTATTTATAATGTATGTATAATATACTTTCTTCATCCAAAAATTAAATGGAAATGGATACATTCGAACTTAACATGCTATTTACTTCTGGTACGATTACAAATTTAACATGCAATCCTAAAAGATTAAATATCCTAAGATTTTTTTTACTTACTTTACTTTTAGGTAGGGATATAAACAACTCAAGTCGAACCGAACATGGCAAGACTCTATTTCGTCTTGAAAAATACAATCTATGATAAAACAATATATATATATATATATATATATAAAATTTTTATTATATGCACCGTCACATCGTGCGACGATCACAAAACGATATTGTTTCCATGCCGTTCATATTTTTTTTCCAGCAATAAAAAGGACGTTGTTTTGTGGCCATCACCTACTGTAACGATATATACAGCAGAACAACCATAAATATATATATATATATTAAAAAAAAAGTATAAAAATCAGTGCTTAAAAGTGAAGAACTTGAGTTTCCATTCTTTTGCCTAAAAGTTAACATTATTTTATACTCGTTCAGGATGTACCTCGGATTCAAACTTATTTAATATTAAATAGATCAAAGACTCTAAATAGGATATATTTCACTTCTTCAGGTTTTAGTGTAAAATTATTATATCAAATTACAAATTTTTTATTTGATAGAATTCATAGTTCAACGAATTCGAATATTTTTCAAATCATAAACTATTAAAAATTTTTAAAATTGGACTCACTTGGATTACAAATACGATTTTTCTTTTTATATCATTCTTATACAAAATAACGATTGGAAAAGATTGTTATATTATTTTGTAGGTTGTTTGCAAACATTTTTAACATGCGAGAGACAATTAAAATATTCTTTTTCCCCCCCATTTTACTGAAAAAATTGCCCTATTCATTCCTGGAATGAAAACTACAGAAATGCCCTTTAAAATTTCGAAAGTGTCTCTTTAAAGCTTTCTGAAAGGGATTATTTTAAATTGCCGAGTTGGTGGCTGCTTATACACCAAACAATATCTCTTGATTCTGTCTCTAAGTCTCAACAATTATAACTACAAAAATAAGCTCTTATGGTACTTTTGCCAACTTCTACTTCTTGCTTTCTATTTATACATCCCACACAAGAATCTGATCACTTCATGCTTCTATAACTTGTTCTTGGTTATACAATCACAGAAAGAGACCTTTCCCTCTCCAATTTCTTGCTCTTTCCCATATATATATATATATTTGTTATGTTAGCCTTAAAAAGCAATCTTCTTGTTTCTCTCATTGCTGTATCTGTTCTTTCCTGCTACTACCACTTGGGTAATTTCCAAGAATTCCATCCTTTCCTTTTTTGTGTTTCCTATATTACTTTTGCTATTTGGTCAAGCATGATGACAACAATTTGATGGATAAATCCACAGGACATCCCCAGATAATCCCAACAGAACTTGCTACCAATGTTTTCTTGTGCTTCAACAATAAGTTTGTGAGTACTATTTTTTTATCTCTTAATTCTCCAATTCTTTAATGAAATTCTGCATTTCTTGATACTTGTGGATCATATATGGAAACAGATTTATACTGGATGTGAGGAAGAATATGGATTGCACAAAAGTGGGGATCTACATGTTCCTTGTGAAGCAGCTGATAGATTCTGTTATGGGCCTTGTTTATCTGAAACAAGAAAAATGTTGAAGTGCATTGATAAGTTAGCCTCTGGCTTCACATTCTTGAACAAGGCCACAACTGAAATCATAAGAAATGCACTTGATTCTGGATGTAGTCACACTCCTCAAAGGGGTAATTAATTAACTGCAAGTTTTTTTTTTTTAATGGTAAATTGAAATTAAAATTGCAATTTTAATCAGCAGAAGATGTGTGACATTCTGTTGTGGGTTTTCAATGTTTTGTAGGGCTGTTCATTTTGGGGAATGATTTACAAAGTGGAACATGTGATTTGATTAGCAGTGCTCCAGCAATTGGATCTCAATGTGCCTTTGTATTAATAGTTGTTTTTGGTTCCCTATTGGTTTTGCTAAATGTTTCATGAGGAATTCTCAAGCAAGGGAAAGGGAGATAGAGAACACAAACATATTGCCAAAGAACCTATTAGCTATTACCTTGTGAAGTACTCTTTCGACCCAATTTAGTTGTCGTTTAAGTAAAGAGTCGTTATCCCAAATTGTTTATACATTTCAAGACAAAAAAATTGGAATTTAAATTCTTATTCTAAACCTCATTAATCTAATTTATTTATGACTTTTTTCGAAGTTAATTAATTATTTCACACATCTTCCAATGTTGTATCAACCAATCCTAATTATTTAAAGAAAGATAGGAGAGGAGATTGAGAGACTTATGTATGAAAAATTGAAACTCATGTTAATTATGGTAAAACTATCTAAAATGAGTAAAGTTATTATTTTCTTAATGTTGACAGGACAACTAAATTGGGAAGAAAGGATCACGGTTGTAAAAATGCATACTCCCTTTTGGGTTGTAAACTTGTGAGGATAAGGATAGATTTAGGACGCATAAACATGTCTCAAGGGGAAAACCCCTTGCAAAAGGGTACATTTGCAAGTTTATAATTTTCCAGTGTCCATTCTCAATGTTTCTAAACCTAAATGCAGACTTCGAAACAAAGTATACATTATTGTTTGGTGACTGACACAACCAAACAAATGGTTCCAACATAGCCCACATGTCCCCAAATCGGCAAATCCTATTAAGTAGAACAAATAAATACCTACTTATATCCCTTTCTCTACTCCCAGGTGGCCTAATATGACATTTGAATCAAATCCCCTTACATTTAACTCCTATTTAATGGACTTATAACCCCACGATCAGTCATTTCTTACAAGAGCAAAAAAAAAGGGGATTGAAATTTTGTAACATCTTTTTAATGGTTTTCTTGGTTTCTTGGAAACAAAAATGCTACGTATCATGTTCTTCTTTGTTGCTGTTTCTTGCTGCAATCTTGGTATGCTTGAGAAATCCATCAAACACTTACAATTAGGAACTCTTATATGTCTTTTTTCTTCTTATTATATTTGATGAACATTTTCCCTGCAAGAAACTTGCACAGGACAGGCACCAGAAAATCCTGCTCAAGCCACAGGCAAAGACTTGCTGTGCTTTAACAACAAATTGGTAAGGTTAATTAATTTCAGACATCCTTTTTTTTTCCAAAATTTTTCGGGGGTAGCTCACCTAAAATTATGTGGTGTTCTTGATCTGAAATGTGACCAAACAGATCTATATTGGCTGCGATGAAGCATATAGATTAAACCAAAGCGGGATCATCCACGTTCCCCCTGATTCAACAGATAGGTTCTGCAATGGTCCTTGCCTTTTGCAGACCAAACTATTGCTGACTTGCATTGAAAAAATAGACTCAAACTACGTGTTCAACAATGATGCCACAACTAAAGACATCAAGAATGCCCTTGATGCTGGATGCAGCAATACTTCTAGCCGAGGTCAATTTCGAACTTCCGTTTTCTTTAATTTTTAACATATAGTAAGAATAATTCTTGGAAGATTCAAGCAAGTTAATAATCCCTTGTAGCTTTCCAGGAAACTTCAATGTAGGTGATTATGTAAGAGGCGGGATCGGCAATTCAGGAAGCAGGGTCTTTGATATGGGACTTCTTGGGACATGCTTGATAGTTTGTGTGTGTTTCTTGATAGCAAAATCAGAACTAAATTTGTAATGATTTTCTAGTAGTTCATAGTTCTTTTGTTAGAATTTTTCTGGGCTTTCTACATATTTTCATGTTCTACGATTAATTTTACTATAACTTCGACTAATATGTATCTTGCAGATTATAATGAACAGCAGCCAGAGAAAATCAGAATAGAGGGAAAACCTGCATAGATTAATCATTAATTATAATAGTTTTTATCTAATAATAATTCCAATATAGTTTCACAAGGGATGCAAGTCACATAAGACAAGCAAAATCCTAGAATACCAAAAGAAAGATAGTATAATAAAAGCAGGCTCCCTTTATCCTATAATAATAGTGTACTAACTAATCATTTGCAGGGAAAGCAACTGACTTTCTCCTTCACCGGAGCAGGCTCTTTAGCTTCAGATTTCACCACCGTAGCCACCTTTACCGGTTCGGGTTTCACCGCCAGTTTCATGGCCACAGCAAGATTAGGATAGGCATTAGCATTATTAGCAGCAGCCGGGTAAACCTGAGGAGAACGAGATTGCTCTGTCTTTACTACCGTCTCCATTATTGCTGATTTTCTTGAATGATATTGAGAACATGGACGACCTGAACCCTCCATTCTTGATTTCTTTCTGCAGCTGTAGATTTTCACTGAGATTCCTAATCTTACTGTGGGTATTTTTTTTCCTTTTTTTAATTGCCTTCACCTGAGTGTGATTTTGAAGAGAACCCAGGTGCGGTACTCATGGAGGGGAAGAAGGGCTTATGGTATTCTTCAATTTTGACTACCTAGACGTGTTTGATTCATCCAAGGTTTAGCGAACTTTTCATGTTCCTCCGACCATTAGATTTCAGTGCCTAGTATTTTTATTGATTTCAGAATCAAATTTCTCTTATTCCATGATCCATAATTAATAGAATAATAATAAAGAAAAGGAGTACATGGATCAAGTAAAATAATTTAATTTATCACCATGTAATACAAAAATATTTTTTTTATCATTTGAGGAATACATGAAAATAAATTTAAAAAACAAAAAATACTTAAAATTTCATGGGAAATTTGGAAGAAAAAAAAACCCAACAATCTCCAATTTTGTAATTCAATACTTTGGCTTCTTCTTTTTTTTCTTTTATTTAAAAAATATCAAATAACAAAATGTAATACGTGGTGTAATTTATAAATTAAGTTTGAATTTATTTTTTAAAATATTAATAGTATATAATTTTATCTATCAATTATTTCTAATCCCCTCTTCTGTCGGGAAATGAATATCACGTATTCTATTTTAAGGTGTTTGAAATTTAATGCCTCATTTAATAAATAAGTAAATTTTTTTTATTAAGAAAATGAACAATGCAATGTTTTAATGGAATTAGTTACACTTTTTTTTTATTAAAATGAGTGCAAGTTAAAATGAAACATTTAATTTTAGACTGGAAGGAGTATTATTTTTATTGTATGTGATTTAATAGTTACTAGCATCACTTGAAAGGAATATCCTATTTTAATGTAGGTAATTTTTTTTAAAAAAAATAAAATTTTAACTAAATAATAAAAAAAAAATAAATAAAAAAGAAGAAGAAGAAACAGTCAATTTTAAATGAAGGGATTATTGATTTTTGCTCCCCTCCTTCAAAACTAAATGCCCTTATTTTGATTTATTTTAAAATGAGTCGAGTTAAATATATTAGTTATTAAATTCGTTAAAAATTTCCTAGTAATTAGCGAACTAACATTGTCATATGGAACACTTAGTAAATCAAATTATTTTCATAAAATTTGTCCAAATTCGAAGAAATATTTTTTGCAGAATGAATTCTACGGAAAATGAATACTTTGAATATGTACTGAGCAGTCCGGATACGTCTTAAATAGCCTTCTGCCTTTACGCCTATACTCTTTGGCCTTGGGATCCTTTGCCAGAACTTATACCTGGGTGGTATACTTGTATTATACTCACATGGAAATTTTTCTTAACTTTTTATTTAAAAAAGAAGAAGGTGAGTGTATATACGCTATGTATGTACACTCACTTTGGTACAGCTTTTATGCCTAATATGAGAGAATGATATATACATATATTTTTATATATATACAGATTTGCTAAGGCGAGCTCTAATACGCGTTCCAACCATTACCGTAACGGAATTTTTGCTCCACTTGGTTAGCTGCATGAGCACTGTAACAAGAATTCCGTTACGGTAAAGGTTGGAGCGCGCATTAAGGCGCCCTCCTTAGCCAAACTGTATAAATATATATATAGATATATATTTATATATGAACTTATGATGTAAATGTGACGTATGAGTCTATCAAATTTTGAAACAATATATCATAAAATTTGGAAACAATATATAAGATCAACCGTTTCATGCATATGATCAAAGAAAGACTATTCATCAAATATGATCACTCACTATGCAATTAATGTCCTTTATATTTTTTTCTTCTAGTTAAAACTTTTCATTAATGTAAAATAACGGAACATTACACAAGTAGGACAAAATCTCATAGTAACGAAGAAAACACCACATCCCAAATAGTGGGCAAGATACAACAAGCCCAGACAGTAGGCAGAATAGGAAGAAAAAATAAAATAAACACACAAAAGTTTCCTACCAAGGCCTACTCCAATGTTCGCATACCCTATAAACAAAGAGATTTCAACTCCATCTTGATCCGTTGATAGTATCCTTCGAAATTCTAAGTGCACAGTAGTCTCGAAAATCGTTTGATAATGAGACAAAAAGTCTAGAAGAGACTAGCTAGATCTAATCTGGATAACAATAAAACTCCATAAGAAAGGAGAGTAAAGTACAGATCTATATAGACCGGCAAGAAAATGTGTCGATATGATTTGAAATTTGAAGAAAAACTCCAAAGACGAAAGCTTTTCTAGTTTGTAGGGGGGAAAAAAGTACTTTGACAAGAATAAAACAAATAAAAGGACATCCGGTCAAGATCGGAGCACCTTTCGAAGCTGACACTGCAACCTGGCCTGAAGACAGAACTCGCTACAAGAGGTTGAGCCAATAGTTGAAGAGAGAATGAGGAGAAGAGAGAGGAGAGAGAGCGTTTATAAAGGACAATAAAGAATTATAAGGGACATAACTCTTAGGATTTCCTATAAATAAGTCATTAAAATAAATGATCTATGGTTTGTGAAAAGTGGTTATTCGAATCATATGGGAGACAACGAGTCATTGTTCTAGAAGCTTGATGAGTAAGAGAAAGTAGAGGTGTAACTTGAGAAAAAAGAATAATGAAAATCAATACTAGTCATGATAAGTAGAATTGTCAAACGAGTGCAACTTGGAAACAAAGTATAATAAAAGTCAATACTAGCCATGGTAATTGGAGGTGTCAAATGGACCTGGCCCATCTTCAATGACTATTGTTTTGACCCAGTCCCGCCCATCCTGGTAGGGCTAGGGGACGGGCCAAATTGGTCTATGCCAGCCCTTCAATTTTTTTTTTTTTTTTTTTCACTCCTAAACTTTTTATTGTTTTAAAAATTTCAAAAATTGCAAAAAAAATAATAAATTATGAAAAAATGAAATAAAGGTTTTTTTTTAATTATAGATTACTTTAGAAAATTTTATGAGTATTTTTTTATATTTTATCCTTTTGTTCTTTATAAATCTTTCCTTACTCCTATTTTTTAAGGTAATTTAACTCATATTTATTGACTTAATAGGTCAATGCAATGTTTTTTGTGTATTTAAGTTTGCAAAAATATTAAAAAGATATATTGTGAAGTAGTATTATAAATTTTACTGAATCATGGTATAATGGCAGGTAGAGTCGTCTATTTTGGACATAAATTCTTCTCAAATTTATTTTTTAATTTTTTGTAAAATAGGCATAAATTGAATTTAAAAAACATAAAAACAAATTGAAAATCCAAATTGTTATTGACTCTTCAATCTTTACTTTTCAAAACAAGTAACAATCCCAACTTAACAATAAATAAAAGAGTCCCTCTAAATCAAATCTAGCATAAATTGGAGAACTTGATTCTCCCATACTATCAGATACAAGAGGAATTTAGACTATTTGATCATGCTTTATTATAGTTTCAACACGCAATTTCACGAGATTTCATTTAATCTATTTTTCTAACTTGAGCAATAGACGTATGTCCTATATCATGGTATGAAATCATCTTACAAGCCTTAATATGAAGATGCAAATATGATGTTCCATAACTTTTCCCAGTTCCAAGTATTGTACCAACGTTATATTCTATTTTGCACCCAATGCATAATGCCCTTTCAATCCCATCCTCGCCCCGACCAATTTTGTTAAAATAATTTCACACATTTGAATTTTAAGTATTCATAATTTATACTTTTTACATCAAAGAAAACATGTCTACTTGTCTAGTTTTCATCCGGTTAAACACAAAAACTCAAGATAAGAAAAGATAAGAAAATGCCAAGTTGCATTAAAAATATGCCATCTCATAAACTATACACAAAAAAACCGAAGTAAAATTAAAGAAAAAAATAGATGAAATTTGGCATTGTTGAATTATGAGATAACTACATTAATTTCGAGGAAGTTATATAAAATTACTCATTTTTCAATTAATAAAAGAACAAATTAAGCGTTGAACCAATAAATTTTGTATGAAGAGAAGTTATGCTATTTCAGAAGGATGTGAATGCAACTTTAAATCAAGGGTATTGGATTTTCCAAAATGGCCGCATAATGAATAGCCCTTGATCATGGAGTTGAAGAAGAGAATATTGGGATGGTGAAATTGTTAGAAGATGAGATTGGCGTACAACATTTTGTTGAGGGAAGCGCAAACAGTTACAAAGTGGGAGAGCAGCTTCATGGAGTGGTCTAGTTGGTGACAGAGGAAGTAAGCATGGATTTCAATAAAGAGGGTTCGAGTTTTTCAGTCATGGAGAATGTGGAGGAGCATCCACTCTACTTTCGAGGTAAGCACTTCTGCCCATTTCCTTTGCGAGGATGGTTTCTCCTATTTCTTCTCAAAAGCATCCATTCTTCTTCAAGCCAAATGCATTTTGAAATGAAAATATCTTAAAATTAAATATTTATTTTTAACTTTTAAATATATACAACAAAATAAGTACTCACACCTTTAATCGTTTTTAATATTAATTTATTTATCTCATAATATAAATTATTTTGTAATTATTCATGCATAATTATTATTATTTTTTTCATTTTATCTTTCACCAATATTCTCATTCATTTATTATAAAGAAAAAGAAATAATTTTTAACATAATATACATATATTTAAAACTTAATAGCGGCATATATTTTTAATTATTATTGTTGTAAAAGCCATGCCATCACACATCGGATGTTTCACCAAAATATTTTTGATTGAAAAAGGATTCGTGGGGTAGACTTTGATAGAAAGTATATCGAAGCTTTTTTTGGAAGGATGGAATTTGAGTATAGGAGAGTTTGATATGGGTCATTTGATATGAGTCTTGTTATTTTGGATGGATGGAGTTTGAGTATAGGAGAATGTTATATTTGATGGAGTTTGAGTATAGTAGAGTTTGATATGGATCTTGTTATCTTGGATGGATGGATTTTGAGTATAGGAGAGTTTGATATGAGTCGTGTTAATCTTGGATGGAGTTTGATAATAGGACGAATTAATATTAATATTTTTAGTACATAGTGCTTTTGTGTGTATTGTTTTCTCATTGAAAAAAATAGATGAAATTTGGCATTCTTGAATTATGAGATAACTATATTAATTTTGAAGAAGTTATATGAAATTACTCATTTTTCAATTAATAAAAGAACAAAATTAAGTCTTGAATCAATAAAATTTGTATGAAGAGAAGTTTTGTTGTTTCAAAAGGATGCTTTGCGCATGCAATTTTGAATCAAGGGAGAGTATTGGAAGTTTATTCAAAATTAGGGAATGGTTAGTTGATCGTGTAATGGTAGTTGTGTGTTCCTATTTTTCAGAATGGTTAGTCTTCACTGTCTGACACACTAGATTAGTAGTGGGTTAGTTATTTATCTCTTATAAAGGATCTCTATATTTTAAATTGTGTCAATAAATACAACCATCCTTTTCTTTTGTTTTTTCATTGTTATTTTATTCGTACTTAGTACGCATTCATATTATATTTAGTACATATTCCAACTTCACATCCCATTAGGTGGAAATCTATAAAAACCAACCATGCCCTTTTTTAAGTCCTTCAAAATGAGCTTAAATGCCTTATAAATATGTCACACCTTTTTTAAGTCCTGCAAAATGAGTTCAAAGGCCTTATAAATATGTCACACGCTTTTTAAGTCCCGCAAAATGAGTTCAAAGGCCTTATAAATATGCCACTTTTAGTTGCTTAAATTAAGTACCTTTTTTACCCCTCTTTATTAACTTAAGCATCAGATGGAAATTGGGACTATTCTCAATTTTTGACTATTTCGAATTTCCTCTAATCACTGTTTTAGAAATTGATCCAGGAAAATTTTTCAATTACACCGTCAAATTCATCACTGATCATCTAACTAACATCACTAGGTATGCGTATGGATGTTTAAATCTAATCTGGTTCAATTACAAGCAATTCAATCCAATCTAATCCAAGTCAAAACTGATTAAATCCAATTACTTAGTCAGATTGATTTGGGTTAATTTTTTGAACAACCGATTAAATCGATTCGATTGTTGGATATGGATGGAAAACAACGGATTACAACCAAACTGTTATTTTAGTTAAAATAGGGGAGTTATTTGTAATTTTAGTTTACTTTTAGTTTTATTAGATATAAAATTAGTAAAAATATAATCAAATCTAATATAATTCAACTTTTTATTTTATTTAAAAGTCAATATGTAGAATCCAATCCAATAAGTTTGGAATGTTAGATGGAATCTAAAACAACATTTTTGCCTAATCAATTTTAAGAGTTTGCTAGGATGGATAGACAATCGATTCAAATTGAACCAGCAAACACCATGTCCGGATGTCGAAAAACTAATTTTGTTTCATTAAATTTGAATTAATATGAAGATACATTAATTAAATAATACATTATATTTTAGTAAGACTGCCAAGATCAGTTCTTTTACAAAATTAAGTTATATAATCTTAATAGTTTTTAATTATAATCCTTGATATATGATTAATTAACATACTAATTTGTATAATATAACATGCATTATTATTAATTTTAAATTTTACATCCAAAATATATAAATATAAATAAATATATATATATATGTATATATATATATAATTTATCTTCTAATAATCAATAACAAAAACAATAATAGTAGTTATTGTATTTTACAAAGAAATTAATAATTCAAATTCGAAGAGTTTCTAGGAAATTAATTTGGATGAATTTCTTAATTAATATGAAGATATGATTAATTCATTGTAATTTAAAAAAGATGTCCATATATTACTAAAACTTAACTTGAAAAATATATATTTTGAATAATCCATCTATACATAGTTTATTCCAAATGCAGTATTGGAATACTTCACAATAATAATTTAAAAAGTCAAATTAATTAATCTGATTGTAAGAATATAAATATATATATATATATGCTTCTATATGTATAATGATGTATATTGTTTCTATTTTATGTGTATATTTAGTGGTTTAGTGCATACGGTTTTGCTATCCAACCGTTACCGTAACGGAAATTTTGCTACAGTGCTCATGCAACTAACTAAGCGGAGCAAGAATTCCATTACGGTAACGATTGAAGCGCGCCTTAGCAAATCCGTTATTACATACTCTTACAATTAAATAATTTCCCCATTTCTCTCATCACCTCACCGGAGATATTCTTTAAAAGTTAAAACTCAAAGAAACTGGTTAGAGTCCCATACCATAAAAATGGTGCTCTTTTTTTTTTGTTCATATTATTCATCTCAATTAAGTTGGCAAACGACCGATCAACTTACTCCACGACGCTCTCAAATATTATGCATGCATTTACCATATCTTCAAATAATTCCACAGATAAACCATAACATATTAGAAGAATTAATATTATCATAAAATAAAAGCATAAAAAAGTAGGATAATGAGAAAATTAAAACGACTCCAATATTTAATAAGAAATATTATATATTTTTTTTCATAATATTATATAATAGAGACCAGAACCTCCACGAATTCAAATATACTTTGATAATAATACTTCTCCTGCAACTGTAAACATATATAAGCAAAATATACTAATTTATTAATTATTTGCACGAGAAGAAACTGTGACTTGTTCCTTCACCGGAACCGGAGCAGGAGCAGCAGCAGCCTCCTTAGCCTCAGGCTTCACAGCGACCGCAGCAGGAGTAGCGGCAGCAGCAGGCTTCTGAAGAACCTTAGCCATCGGAGTTTGCTCGGTCTTCGGTTTCTCCACCGTGGGCGGTTTCGTTGGAGATGATCGATAACTTGAGCAACCACAAGAGCAGCCTGACATTTTTGCTTTTTTTGCCTTTCTCTGTGTTTTTGCCTTTGCTTTTGTGTGGTGTAAATTTTAACAAGAACGCAGATGCCTATTTATAGAGGGGGAAGAAGGACTTATGCGATTCTTCCCAGACTTTTCAAGTCCCTCACATTAAATTCAGTTCAAAGAATTCTTATGATCAAAATTCCTCATTTTCCACGATCCCATAATAATTTGTTTCAAAATGATTATTGTTTAAAGAATTACTTTTTATTTCAACTAATGGTCACTTACATTTTGTTTGTTAACCTTTTCTAATAATATTTATTACATTTATATATCTCAATTTTAAAATTCATCAATCACATTATCACTAATATTCATTTTTAATAAATTCTACAAGAGATAAAATTATCTAAAATAAATAATGTTATGATATCCTTAATTTAAATAAAAAATATAATATAAAATGATAATTATTTTGAAAATTTCCCACTCGGAATCTAATCTTCAACTAATCGAATTCTGTGCAACCCTTAGGTTTCTGTGAGGAAATATAAAATGCTTTCTTTCTTGAAATATGGTTCAAGTCGTTGCTTCTTCGGTCTCTTTATTTATGTATTAAAAAAAAACAATAACGAAATCCGAAATCAAGGTCCTTTTCCTAATCCAAACTGTCCTCCCATTCCATTCTCTTCCCCATTCCCCCATAACACCTTTCACAGAAAATTATGGTACAACAACAGCGAGAAGAGCTCAGAATTCCCACTTGCGCCACAATCGCCTTTTCCAATACCTCCCAAGATCCTCCTACAACCATGTTTTCTGATGACATTGACAATGACAGCACTTGTTCTACACCTTACGTGAGTGCACCTTCTAGCCCTGGCCGTGGTACTCCCATCAGTGGCTTCTATTACAGTGCTCCGGCAAGTTCTATGCACTTTATTTTGTCCACCTCCGAAGCTATGAACATGAATTCTTCAATTCCAACTCATGCTGAAGTTTCCCCGACTTCTTCCACTTGTTCTTTTGAGTTTGATTTTTCTGCCAGGCTAACCACTAATGTTGCTGCTCCAGCCGGATCTATGAGCTCTGCTGATGAGCTTTTCTTGAATGGTCAGATCCGTCCCATGAAGCTATCCTCACACCTTCAGCGTCCACAGATATTAGCCCCTTCTCTTGACTTAGAAGAATCTGATGATGCATTTGGAGATGAAGTTTCCGTTGTTGGTGAGAAAGGAAGAGATGCCAGGCTCTGTTACACATCTTTGAGGAGCAGGATTAGATCCATGTCCCCTCTCAGGAGCATGTCCAACAAATTGACACATTATGTATTATATCCCACATCGGATTTTTTGCTTTATGATTGATGGTTTAAGAAGACATGTGAAATACAACAATTTAACTGACCGCAGGATGACGTGAGTGGGTCGTGGCCCATTTGATGTGTGGGTCGGATTCAGGAAAGTCCCCGGGCCATTTCTGCAGAGATGCAGGCCTGGAAACTGGTATACTTCATGGGCTTGGAGAGTGGCTGAGACGAGTGCGGAGCCGATGACCCAAGCCCAGGAGCATCTTGGCCGAAATTACAGTAATTCACGTGGTCTAGTGATCAACTGAACGGGGCTTACATACCTGCGGTCTACTTTTTCACTTTCCAAGCTATAAAACCTAAGGTGCACCACTTTTTCACTTTCCAAGCTATAAAACCTAAGGTGCACCAGTGCCTAAGTCAGAACATCTTCTTGTATCCCTGAGATTATAAGGGTACTTTGTCATCGATTCGTGGCGCATCAAGCAAATATTATTTTTTTTGGAAGATCCAAAACCCAGGATAGCGGCAACATCGGGATCTGCTTCAGGTTCTTCCTCTGCTGCCGTCTCCCCTTCTCTTTTAATCAAACATGTCATAGAGACTAGACGCAAACGATAGGAGACAAGCCTGCTCACTGACCTTCTTCTCTTTCTTTTTTTCCTGGCATTGACGCTTCCTTTCCTCCTCTTGTTCTTCTTTCAAGATTCGCTCGTCAAGATCTACAACTGCCAAAAAAAGAAGGGGGGGAGGGGGTAAGAACAACCGGTAACTCACTTCTTTATCTTCCAGTCAGAAATGCAGATGATAATATGCAGTATAAAGGTCTGGTGCTGGAAATCACAGTTACTGTAAAATATCAAGATATCAATCAACTATCCAAAGCTAAAGCGAGCCTTAAATTCAGTAATTTGATGTTGGATCAGTCCATTTATCTGCATCATTACCTTGTTCAGTAAAGCCTACAGTATCTTTCCGCTTCTTGAGACGCTCAAATCGCTCTTGGACCTGTGAGTTGAAAATGTGATTAATCATACGTTAACTAACAAAAATAAAATAAATTATTTCATCAAGTAGGATTATAATATTTTTAAATTCAGAAATCAAGAACATCGGGATCTGCTTCAGGTTCTTCCTCTGCTGCCGTCTCCCCTTCTCTTTTAATCAAACATGTCATAGAGACTAGACGCAAACGATAGGAGACAAGCCTGCTCACTGACCTTCTTCTCTTTCTTTTTTTCCTGGCATTGACGCTTCCTTTCCTCCTCTTGTTCTTCTTTCAAGATTCGCTCGTCAAGATCTACAACTGCCAAAAAAAGAAGGGGGGGAGGGGGTAAGAACAACCGGTAACTCACTTCTTTATCTTCCAGTCAGAAATGCAGATGATAATATGCAGTATAAAGGTCTGGTGCTGGAAATCACAGTTACTGTAAAATATCAAGATATCAATCAACTATCCAAAGCTAAAGCGAGCCTTAAATTCAGTAATTTGATGTTGGATCAGTCCATTTATCTGCATCATTACCTTGTTCAGTAAAGCCTACAGTATCTTTCCGCTTCTTGAGACGCTCAAATCGCTCTTGGACCTGTGAGTTGAAAATGTGATTAATCATACGTTAACTAACAAAAATAAAATAAATTATTTCATCAAGTAGGATTATAATATTTTTAAATTCAGAAACCAAGAAAATGTTACCGCAAGATCTTAATAGTTCAACATCAGATCGTCTATATAACTTTGACTAACCATGGAGATAACTTACAAGACAATAGAATCATATAATGGTTTTTTAAGATGCATGTTTCGAAAAGTTCCTCGCGAATTTCAGATCTTAAACCACTCGTAGGAATCAACAGATCATGCTGAGTACATGATCCTGGCTCTTGCCCCGTTTGAAGCCATCTGTCAATTAGCGGTTTTGCTAAAGTGCGTTTTGGAGCGCGCCTTAATGGGCTCTCCAACCGTTACCGTAACGGAATTTTTGCTATCGTGCTCATGCAACCAACCAAGTGGAGCAAAAATTTCGTTACGGTAATGGTTGGAGTGCGCATTAAGATGCGCTCCGGAGAGCACCTTAGCAAATCCAGTCAATTAGTAACCTACTTTTATTGTATGCAATTCACCCAGAACTCAAAGGAGGTAATATTTCTGGAATTTGATGAGGGAACTTGGCAAAAATTACTACGTTTGAAGATAGATGTTCTTTTCTAATGTAAATAAACATTCAAAATGGTGCAAGTTTAGCCTCCTAGGTAAGCCACCAAATCAATAACTCTTCAGTCGCCTCACCTACAGGAGTACTACCATTTGTGGTTCAACATAAGAATTCATGTGAATGTAAATGCACCATTAAGATGTTAGGAAAGCACAGAATATTCTATCAGTTTAGACACAAGTCTCACCATATTGCAAAACCCATTCTCATATATCAAAAGTAATCCAGGTTTGTTCTTTTCTTTGGACCCAGCCACTTCTATTGACCGTCTAAGTACCATTTTCATTGCAATGGAAAATGGATTACACAATGCTGGGGAGAAGAAGAAAACAATCCCAAGTCCTATCATCATGTCTGTCACCTCATCTATGATCAAAAACCCTAAGGAAAAACCCGAAATTCTCCCTTGTTTCCTAACAGAAAAAATACTACCCTGAAGTACTGACGGAACTCTCCTAATGCTTAATGCAATTACATTCCTGTTCATGTGATGTCACATGAAATTAAAAAGACAAGCCTTTTGCTACCACGAGGTAACACCCACTGCTCTACGAATGACATTCATCAGACTCTTAATAAACAAATATACAATTGAAGTGGTAACCTAATTCAAAGCTGGAGTGCAGAAAAGTGCATTACGGAGTGTCAGAAGAGGCATATTTAGGTACAGCTTACCACTGTTGGACCTTAGTATCAAAATCTTAGGAGGTTTTACTAGGAAATAAGAAAAGGTCTCTTCCTTGGTTCACCCTAACTGTTAGATGTTACTCCATCTTCCTTGTATCATTATTATGAACCTTACCGCCAGTTAGAATGTTTAACCATAAAAAGGTTCCGGGATATCTTAATTGATTTACCTCGAACTACAATTCCACCTTACTTGCATAATCGTCATGACTTGATTTTTCGACATATCATCAATTATTAATTAATAGCTTAATTCATCATACAAAACTCAATTCTCATTGGTTATTTTTCATCCATTCATGCAAAAGAAAAAAAGGAAGACACTATAAGCATGGCATTGTAGACAAGTAATACCTGCTACAGAGATGCTTTTTCGACTAGCATAGAAATACCCAAAGCTCATTGATCAAAGAATATCAATAGAACAATTAGTTCACAGCATAACATTTGAAATTTGAAGAAGAAAACAGAATATGAATGAACACTCACATTCGTTTTGCAGAATCTTTTACTAAACATTCACAAACTGAGCAGTAGTATCCAGCCTGTAGTACAACTAATTCAGGGGTGACAAAGAAAACAGGAACTATAATTGAGATAAAAATATTTCATATCAGTTTGGAAATTGTGCAACATTTCTAAAGATACTTCAGCATACAACAGGGATTAAAGAATCAAGTACCAAGTTAAATAGATACATCAACATCCATGTTAGGGAATGGAGATATTGATAACAGCTAATAAGCATATAGTGATGAAAGTAGAATTGCAGTAGTCCGCACGAGGGGGTGGGGGGCTGTTGTAATATATGACACATCAACACAAAAGTCAACACATGATAGAACCATCTCTACAGTTCACAAAGGTACTTGACAGGATAATATAGCAACTGAGGAAGTATAGAGTCTCTTACCAAAACAGGTACTCATGTCCTTCTAGATTCATATATTAATGGTAATTAAAACCAACCATAAAAATATCTAATGCAGAAAGTGGTAACCACAAATGAATGTTGAACTCCACCAAGCACACAACACTAAGTAATTGGTTGGCCACTTGATAAGACATCTCAAACAAAAGGAAAAAATTTACCCCAGGGAAACAAGATGCTAATAACACTACGCAATGAATACAAAAGGAGGATCAAACATTAAATGAAACATTAATCCCTAATTGTGTATTCATAAGCAACCAGCTATCCGGTATCAGCATTCTTTATGAACAACGAACGAAGGAATTTATGTAGTTATGAACTATGCTTGAGCTTCATTTCACTCAATTATGCATAGACATACATGAAAATCAGGTTGCAACATACCTGCTGACTTAGGGGTGCAACTCGAGTGACAACCTGCCAGGACACAAACAGATAGCAGCATAAATCTCTATGTGAATAAAAACTGATCTGGAAAATGTTTATAAAAGATTAATGAAAAAAAGTCACCAAGTTATGTGCATATAAGATTACCACCAAAAACACCCAAGTCTAGCCCTGCCTTCCAGCTACAAGTAAACTAATTATGCAAAACCCAAAATCATCCCAAATCTTTCACATTGTTTCCACATTTAATCTACAAGTACCTAATTACGTCAAACCCAAAGAAACAGCAACATATAGAAAGAAAGTAAAGTACACAGACCTGAGTCCTTCCCAATCAAGATTCAAGGTCAAATTGATAATCTGTGTGCTTCAAGGGTTTCCTCTGAACTGCTGGACCATTAGCTGCATGAATGACACATTGAGAATTTCAATTCCACACCTCAACCCCCAAATAATAAAATGAACATCCTATATTTCAAACAATCACAAACATTACAGAAATGCAATAAATGAATATAATCTATTTAAAGAAAAAGAGTAGATTAAAGACTTACATTTTGATTTATGCCGAGCCTCTGCCTCCTACCATAAAATCAACAATTTATTATTAAAAAAATTTAAAAAGCAGAACAATCTCCGTTTAACAGAGCAGCAAAAGAATTCAACCAAAAAGAAAGAAAAATGAAGAACCTTTTCTTCATGTTCACAAGCACGCTGCAAGTACTCTTCTCTATCAAATTTCTTTTGGAAAGTGTTGTCGACTCCAACAACCTGAAAAGGTGTTAGCATTAACAGATAAAAACTCACAAGAACTACATCAATTGCCTGAAATTCATATAAATTCTTAGTTTCAAGTAAATAAACAGACGAAGGATTGGACTTACGCTGTTGCTTGATTCAGCCATTGGTTGGAGCTTAATTCTGAATTTGAGCTTCCAGAAAGCAATAAAAATGATGAAGTAATTAAGCTTGAAGTGAAAATTGGCTTAAAGCTGGGATAAGTAAAGAATTACTAAAGCCTCAATTTGAATTTGATTCTAAACTAGACAGCTGGGTTGGATTGGGGAAGAACAGGAGGACTTGTCATCAACAAAATCATCCAATCATGCTATGCCCTGGAGCTTTCTTTACACCGTTTTCCTTCATCAAGACTCTCATCCTCTCAACTTCATCCCAGTCCCCTCGTTCAGCATAAATATTTGATAACAACACATAGTTGCCTGAATTCCCAGGTTCTAGCTTAATAAGTTCCTTAATAGCACATTCAGCAAGAACCATGTCCCCATGAGTGCGGCAACCACTGAGCAAGGCACCCCATAATGCAGCATTTGGCTTCATAGGCATAGTTTTTATCAGATCAAAAGCCTCCTTCAAGCATCCACTACGACCAAGAAGATCAACTACACATCCATAATGCTCCAGCTTTGGCTTTACACCATGCTTTATATACATCGTAGCAAACAAATCCTTACCCCTTCGCAACAGTCCTGCATGAACACAGCATGCTAGAACACTTACGAAAGTCGAATCATTAGGGCTAACACCTTCATTCACCATATCCTCAAATAATCTAACCCCAACTTCCCCCTTCCCATTGAAAGCCACACCTGCAATAAGAGCATTCCAAGAAACTACATTTCTTTTAGGCATATCCTTAAAAGCCCCAAAAGCTGTCTCCAAATCCCCACATTTACTATAAAAATCAACAAGGGCATTGCCTACTGACACAAAATCTCTTAAAAGACCACTTGACTCTGCTTTAGAGTGAATCCACCTCCCAACATCAACTTCCCCCAATCGTGCACAAACTGGTAAAACAGAGACCAAAGTTGCCTCGTCAGGTTCAATCCTACCATCCAGCATTTGGTGAAAAAGACCCAAAGCTTCCTTATCCCTTCCATTCTGAGCCAAACATGAAATCATTGTATTCCACGAAATAACATTCCTCTC
The DNA here is from genome assembly GCA_028571225.1 of Parsonsia alboflavescens. NCBI lineage: Eukaryota > Viridiplantae > Streptophyta > Magnoliopsida > Gentianales > Apocynaceae > Parsonsia > Parsonsia alboflavescens. The sequence continues at coordinate 11,082,586 of JAOXNR010000030.1, forward strand.
TTCAATTTGCTTAAACAAGCCATATCCCAACTCCACATATCCATGCTTACAATACCCACGAACCATCAAATTCCAAATGATAACATCTCTCTGATACATTTCATCAAACACTCGTCCCGCTTCCTTCATTTTTCCGCAACTAGAATAAAGCTCGACAATTCCAATCCTTATGGACCCAAACCTCTCAAACCCGAGAACAAGCACTTCTTTGTGAACTTCTCCACCTAACTTTAGGTCCCGAAGATTAACACACGCCTTCAGCAATGGCGCAAGGGTGAACTCATCGGGCCAAATGGCACGGCTTTTCATTGTAGCAAAAAGCTGAATGGATTTTCCAAAAGGGCCGCATGATGAATAGCCCTTGATCATGGAGTTGAAGAAGAGAATATTGGGATGATGAAATTGTTGGAAGATGAGATTGGCGTACAGCATTTTGTTAAGGGAAGCGCAAACAGATACAAAGTGGGAGAGCAGCTTGTTGGAGTGATCGAGTTGGTGACGGAGGAAGTGAGCATGGATTCCAGTGAGATGGGTTCGAGTTTTTCGGCCATGGAGAAGTTGGAGGAGCCTCCGCTCGACTCCCTCGAGGCCACCGCTTCTGCCCATGTCCTATGCGAACCTATTTCTTTCGAAAGGCATCCATTCTTCTTCAAGCCAAATCATTTTGAAATGAACCTATCTTAAAATTAAAAATTGTAGTAAAAGCCATGTCATCCCATATTGTATGTTTTACCAAAATATTTACGATTGAAAAATATCATATTTCTTACCAGAGCGGATAATTATTAAACTGGCTTACAATAAAAGATAATATTTCTTACTAAAATGGACTTACAAGTAAGGATAATTATCTGGAAATTAAAAAGATATGGGCATAAAGTTAAACTGAATTTTTTAAAGGAATTTTTCTCCTGATTATGAGTTGTGTAAGTTGGGTATTATCATTAATTTATTTATATAGGATGTTAGGAAAATGAATTATGCATATAAGCTATTTGATGAAATAACTAAGAGGAAATTAATATCCTGCTTTCAAGAAGAAAAAGGCATATATAATTTGAATTCAGAACAGATTTTTCTTAAAAGATAGGCATACAATCTATATAGGCTCAATCTTTGGTATCCATGGTCGTAGTTCTTTAGAATATGTGAGCTGCTCCCTTTTGCGTTCAGATTTTAGAGTATGTCTTCATTCTATAGCAAATTCTTCAGATAAATCTTTTTTTTTTTTTTACTTATAAGAAAACCTTTGCTTTATGGCTTCGTAAAGGATGGGAAAAACATAAATATAAATTTGGTTCTTTAATTTTCTTTGAAGGATGAACTTCTGATCTGATAAAGCATAGGTCACACAGTTTTTTTCCGAACCAATAAAAGCGATAATTAAAAAATTTCTTATTACGGTTTATTGTAAATTTAGTGAGCGATTGCTAAAGACATCCTTCGAAATATTGTTTGGTGCCTATATGCATTACAAAAGAGTCATTTTCCTAATCGAGATTTAGTCTGTTTTCGGATCATCAGATCGTGAAATTCGAAGAAAAACAAAATTTTCCGTTTTTCCATGAAAGACTTGGAGCTTTTCATAATTTTTTAATAGATTGTGAAGAGATGTGGATAGATTTTCTTGATTTAAAAATTTCTTTTGTTTTGTTTTCTTTTAAAATTGTAAGAAATGTGGGTGGATTTTCTTGATTCAAAAATTTTTTCCAATTCAGAGGAAGAGGATGGAAGGAAATGAGTTTAGAGGAAGAAGACAACAACTTTAATGGAGTTAAATTTATTTGTTAGAATGATGTGGCAAGGGATACAATATGGAGAAATCTCATTGGATTGCTACACCAAATCACTTGGATGACATAGTACAGTAGTTGCACTGAAAGTTTAAAAAATTAAATTTATCTATACAATACAAGTATGAATATTTATAAATATATTATTAAAATACACTTGAATAATATGTAATATATTTATATTGATCTTTTTTTTTTTTTAAAAAAAAAGGAGTACAATTTTAATATAAAATTAGAGATATATAAAATACATTAACCAACAGAAATGTTAATATGTGCTTGACCGTGCACACTAATGAGTGCAGTAGTTAGTCAACTACCGGTCAAATTTAACGGTTTCCTTTTTTTAAAAAAAAACAATTTATTAAAATTTAATCAAGTGCCCCTAGGGTTTAGTTTATCCTTTTAGGGTTTAGTTTTATCCTTTTAGGATTTAGTTTATTCTTTTAGGGTTTAGTTTATCCTCTTAGGATTTAGTTTACCGTTAGTTGACTAACTATTGTACTCATTAGTATGCACGGTCAAGCACACACAATCATTCCTCTATTAACCAATTAATATGAAAAGGTTTGATGGAGAGTTAGGAAAAGCCTTAACCTGTAGCTATGTACGCTCAGGTTTGAATCTCCATCTCCTTCGGAGGGTGTCTATAAATTTACCCAATTTTAGATCGATTTTTGGATCACAACCTATTCTTTTAAAATTTTTGACAATCAAACTAGGTCAACTAGTATTATTTTACCAAGTTGACCGGCATTCCCAGTAGATTTATCCAATTTTTATATTTTAGACCGATTTTACTTCCTGTGATTTTAATAACATTGCATGCGGGAGACAACACGGTGACGTGGGATGACGTGGTTGGTTCACAACCTATTCTAGGTGGGTTGGATTCAGGAAAGTCCCCGGGCCATATTCTGCATTGGTGCAGACCTTGGAACGGGTACCCTTCATGGGCCTCGCGATCGGCTGAGAGGCGTGTGGAGCATATGACCCGAGCCCAGAAGCATCTTCGCCGAAATCACACTAATTCACCTGGTCCTATGATGACCAACAGAACGGGGCTAATACCCCTGCGGTCAATATTTTTTCAAAAAGGTAATATTGCCTAAGAAAAAAGTGCCAAATCCTTTCTTAAACAGATCAAAATTGCACAACGATAAAGACTCAATTTGCTTTGACGCTTTTAAGTTTCGTCGCCCTCGCCTGGAAGAGTCTAAAACTGTATATTATCCCAACTCAAAGCTATAAAACGGTTTTAAAACAAATAAAATAAAAAACGATCACTCAGATTAGAGATTCCAAGCATAGATGACCTGATTTTTCACATATAGCAATTTCATTTGAACAATCGATCTCCAAAGAAGAGCAACGTTACAAGGCACGAGTGATTTCCCATTGGAACCCCAACTCTTCACCTTTCAAGCTAAGCCTAAGGGGCCTGTGCCTAAGTCAGAACTTCATCTTGTACAAGTATTCCATCCCTGAAATGCGAAAAGTTACAAGGGTATTTTGTCATGTTACTGTAACTATTCATGGCGGGTATCGAGCAAATATTATTTTTTGGAAGATCCAAAACCCCCAAAACCCATCATAGCAGCAACATCGGGATCTACTTCAGGTTCTTCCTCTGCTGCCTTCTCCTTCTGCACAGCAAAAGGAAACTTTTAATCAAAACGTGCCATAGAGACTAGACGCAAACAATAAGATAGACGACAAGCCTGTTCACCCACCTTCTTCTCTTTCTTTTTTTCCCGTCGTTGACGCTTTCTTTCCTCCTCTTCTTGTTGTTGTTTCAAGATTCGCTCGTCAAGATCTAAAAATGCCAAAAGAAAAAGGGGGGAGGTTAAGAACAACCGGTAACTCACTTCTTTATCTTTCCATCAGAAAAGTAGATGATAGTATGCAGTATAAAGGTCTGGTGCTGGAAATCGCAGTTACTGTAAAATATCAAGATATCAATCAACTATCCAAAGCTAAAGCGAGGTTTAAATTCAGTAATTTGATGTTGGACCAGTCCATTTATCTGCATTATTACCTTGTTCAGTAAAGCCTACAGTATCTTTCCGCTTCTTGAGACGCTCAAATCGCTCTTGGACCTGTGAGGTGAAAATGTGATTATCATACATTAACTCACAAAAATAAAATAAATTATTTCATCAAGTAGGATTATAATATTTTTAAATTCAGAAAACCAAGATAATGTTACCACAAGATCTTAGCAGTTCAACATCAGATCTTCTATATAACTTTGACTAACCATGGAGATAACTTACAAGAAAATAGAATCATGTAATCATTTTTCAAGTTGCATGTTTCGAAAAGTTCCTCACTAATTTTGGATCTTAAACCACTTGTAAGAATCAACAGACTATGCTGTGTACATGATCCTGTCCCTTGGCCCATTTGAAGCCATCTGTCAATTAGTAACCTCTACTTCTGGATGCAGTTCACCAGAACTCGAAGGAGGTAATATTTTTGGAATTTCATGAGAGAAGTTGGCACAAATTACTACTTTTGAAGATAAATGTTCTTTTCTTATGTACATATATACAGTCAAAATAGTGCAAGTTTAGCCTCCTAGGTAAGCCACCAAATCAATAACTCTTCACAGACCCCTCATTTACAAGAGTACTACCATTTGTGGTTCAACATAAGTATTCATGGCATTAAGATGTCAGGAAAGCACGGATTATTCTATCAGTTTAGACACAAGTCTCACCATATTGGGAAGCCCATCCTCATGCTTATATATCAAAAGTAATCCAAGTTTGTTCTTTTCTTTGGACTCAGCCACTTCAATTTACTGTAAGTACCATTTTCATTGCAATGGAAAACGGAGGACACAATGCCGGGGAAAGAAGAAAACAGTCCCAAGTCCTATCATCACGTCTGTCACCTCATATATGGTCAAATACCCAAAGGCAAAAACCCAAAATTCTCCCTCCTTGCAGAAAAAATACAACACTGAAGCACTTACTGAACTGTCCTAGTGGTTTATACTCGATGCAATTACATTCCTGTCCATATGATTTCACAAGAAATTAAAAAGACAGGCTGTTTGCTACCACAAGGTCACACCTGCTGCTCTGAGAATGACATTCATTAGACTCTTAAAAAACAAATATACAATTGAAGTGGTCATCTAATTTCAATTCCAAATGCTGGAGTGTAGAAAAGTGCATTACGGAGTGTCAGAAGAGGCATTTTTAGGTACCATGGATTGGTAGCTTACCACTGTTGGACCTTAGTATCAAAATCTTAGGAGATTTAACTAAGAAATACCAAGGTCTCTTAATTTGTTCACCATAATTGTTAGTTGTAACTCCATCTTCCTTGTATCGTTATTATGAACCTTACTGCATATTAGGAGGTTTAACCATAAACAAGTACCAGGATATCTTAATTTATTTACCTCTAAATAAAATTCCACCTTACTTGCATAATCATCTTGACTTGATTTTTCAACATATCATCAATTATTAATTAATAGCTAAATTCATCATACAAAACTCAATTCTTGTTGGTCATTTTTCATCCATTCATGCATAAGAAGAAAAGTAAGACACTGAAGCATGGCATTGTAGACAAGTAATACCTGCTGCAGAGATGCCCTTTCAACTCGCATAGACATACCCAAAGCTCGTTGATCTAAGAATATCAAGATAACAATTAGTTCACGGCATAACATCCAAAATTTGAGAAAGAAAACAGAATATGAATGAACACTCACGTTTCTTTCCATTGATATGGTCCAGGTAGTTTGCAGAATCTTTTACTACACATTCACAGACTGAGCAGTAGTATCCAGCCTGCAGTACAACTAGTTCATTCGTGACAACAAAAACAGGAACTACAATTGAGATAAAAATATGTTCATCACAGTTTGGACATTCTGCAACATTTCTAAAGATACTTCGGCATACTGCACTGACTAAAAAATCTAGTATTAGTATGAGTATATACTGATGAAAGTAGAATTGCAGTAGTCAAAAAGGGGTAGTTATTCTATGAAACATCAATACAAAAGTGAACACACGATAGAACCAGCTCTACAGTTCACAAAGGTATTTGACAGAATAATATGGCCACTGAGGAAGTATAGACTCTCTTATTAAAACAGACACTCCTATCCCTCTAGATTCATATAAGGTAATTAAAACCAACAAAAAAAATGTCTTATGCAGGAAGTGGTAACTGCAAAGGAATGTTGAATGCCACCATGTGCACACAACACTAACTAATTGGTTGGCTACTTGATAAGACATCTAAGATGAAAGGACAAAATTTACTCCAGGGAAACAAGATGCTAATAACAATATGCGAGGAAAGCATGCTAGATCAATGAAAAAAATGAGGATCAAACTGTAAATAAAACATTAATCACTAATGAAAATGTGTATTCACGAGCAACCAGCTATTCAGCATCAGTATTCTTTATGAATGACGAACTAGGGAATGAATGCGGTTATGAAATATGCTTCAGCTTCATTTTGATTGGCACTATACTCAGTTATGCAGAGATACATGAAAATCAGGTTACAACATACCTGCTGACTTAGGGGTGCAACTGGAGTGACAACCTGCCAGGACACAAATAGATAGCAGCATAAATCTCTATTATGAATAAAAACTGATCCAAAAAATGTTTATAAAAGATTACCACCATAAACTCCCAAGTCTACCCCTGCCTTCCAGCTACAAGTAAACTAATTATGCAAAACCCAAAATCATCCCAAATCTTTCACAATGTTTCCAGATTTAAGGTACAAGTACCTAATTAGGCCAAACCCTACGAAACAGCAACATATAGAAAGAAAGTAAAGGATGCAACCTGAGTCTTTCCCAATCGGGATTCAAGGTCAACTTGATAATCTCTGTGCTTCAAGGGTTTCCTCTGAACTGCTGGACCTTTAGCTACATGAATAACACATTGAGAATTTCAATTCCATGTCTAAACTTCCCCCCCCAAAAAAAATAATAATAATAATAATTAACTGAACATCCTATATTTCAAACAACCACAAGCATTACAGAAATGAAAATGATGAAGATAATCTTTTATTTCTTTAATAATAATAATAATAATAACTTACATTTTGATTTATGCCGGGCCTCTGCCTCCTACATCAAAATCAACAATTTAATTTTTTTTTAAAAAAGTGCAACAATCCCTGTTCAACAAAGCAGCCAAAAAGAATCAACCAAAATCAAAGAAAGAAATGAAGAACCTTTTCTTCACGTTCACGAGCACGTTGCAAGTACTCTTCTCTATCGAATTTCTTTCTGAAAGTGTTGTCAACTCCAACGACCTGGAAAAAATTAGCATGAAAAGATAAAAACTCACAAACTACATCAATTGTGGAAATTCATATAAATTATTAGTTTAAAGTAAATAAATAGAAAGAAGGTTTGGACTTACGCCGTTGCTCGATTCAGCCATAGGTTGAGAGCTTGATTCTGAATACGAACTTCCAGAAAGCAATAGAAACCGAGGTAGTAATAAAGCTCGAAGTGATAATTGTTATAAAGCTGGGGTAAGTAAAGAATTAATAAACCCTAAATTTGAATTTGATTTCAAACTTGCTGGGGTCAGATTGGGAATTGGGCAACAACAGGAGGAGTCGGCCAAGTCGAAGTTGGTGGTATCCTCCATTGCTAACCTTTTTTTTTTTTTCTTTTTAGATAAAAGGAAAGATTCTTCTTTTATCATTTCTTTTTTTTGAAGATATTTAAATATCATTTTTTTTAATATTCAGATTCAGATAATTAAAATTTTACATTTTATAAGGTTATATAAAAATATCACAAAAAAAAAACACACAATGAAATTTTTTTAAAAAAATTATAATTCAATCAATTAAAAGATTAAAAAAGGACAAATGTGCTTAGGCTAATACTCAATGATCCAAAAAAATCGATTAAACCACAATATTTGATTTTAGATTTAAATTGTATTAGTTTAGTTTTTTAATTTTAGAATTTTAAACGTCTCTAAAATGAAAATTTGGTTTGATTTTGAAAATTATTTTTTTCAGGTAAAACCAAACGCGAACAAATATATATAAAGATATACATATATATATATATAATTATTATAAAACGTATCTAGTGGAGTGCAACTATCAAAA
>JAOXNR010000030.1:11106013-11133018 GCA_028571225.1 Parsonsia alboflavescens
ACATATATATATATATATTATATAACTTATATATGGCAATTATTATTGATTTCATTAAAAAATAATATCACAAAAAGGTATTTTTGTAACATTTTTTTTTTAAAAAATTTAAATAACTGCATCTAAATATAAAATAACTCTTTTTTTTTTTTTAAAAAAAACCCCTTTAAGAAATTATACAAAAAAGGCTCTATTAAAAAATTTTATAGAATATATTTTTCACTCTTTTTTTACACTCACCCCATCGCTCGAGGATCAATAGCAACATCCCATATATGCTCGTTATGTTTTGAACTCGAGACTTTCTGATCCCAAATGTTATTACTTATCACTAAAATAGTAAAGCTTGACATACACACACACAAAAAAAAAAACTCTTGCTTTATAAACTCATCTTACTGTTCCTCAAACAAGTTCAATCTGGATACCTTTTATTATTATTACTATTCCATTTGAAGTAAAATCAACCCTGCAAGTATTGAAACCCTTGTATCTTCGTGTTACCTCAAAGTTGATCTAATTCTAGGCAACCTTATCATGTTGATTAAGTGCAAAAGAAGGATCCAAAATAGTTCCAAATATGGGAGAAATTTAAGAATGCAACAAAAATGCAATTGGTGTATGGTTTACTTATGGTGCCTGAAAAGGGTCAAAGTGGGGTGAAGTGAAGGAACATAGCGAGAAGAGTAGGGATCCATCTTGGAGATTGGAAAAAATTAAAAAAATATTATTATACGGTACCAATACAGTGGACCCCAGAGGCATGCCTGCCTGCAAACAAATGAGAGGGAACCACGTTCCCTTTTTTTTTTTTTTTGCCCTTTCTCTACTCTACTTCGTATTCGTTCCTCTGAGGTGCCACCCCACCATTTCTTTCCCTGAATACTTGTTAGCCACGTGCCCTCCTGCCTGCATTCTTTCTCTCGTACTCTCTTTCACTAGTTTCCACTCAGCAAATACTATCAAATTTTTAATATGAACTGCCATATTTGTGTATATTGTGTCCTCGACTTGAATTATTTTTATGTTTAATTTAATATAAAAATTAAAAATATTTAAAAAGATCTCGTAATATTTTTGTTATTTATTAATATAGTAAGCGACAAAATTCATGGGTTAATAAGATTTAGATCTTATGAATCGAGAGTCATTTTTTTTAAAACTTAAAATATGTTTATTTTAATATTAACAGAATCATTATGCATGACTTATAAATCGGGCCAGATAATATTAATTGTTGATGTTATTAAAAATAATTTTTTTAGAAAAGTAAATAATACTTTCTCAGTCATTATTTGTAATTCACTAGCGGTTATTTTGTCAAACTTAGGGCAATATTTTCTTTCCTCAAATGCTCCTATTTATGATTATTATCAAACTAATAATATTGATTCGAGAAAAGAAAGAGATAAACATAATATAGTAAAAAAAAAATCAATAAAATATTTGATAAACTAATAATAATAACTTATATTTAAGATTTAATGATAAAAAAAATTAATTTAAATGATTTATAAAGTGTCATGTAGGGTGTATAAACCACAGGACGCTCAAAGGCAATAATTTCTACACTCATGGGATTCTTTGACCATTTCCCATCTTCCAGTTCCAGTTGTTCACATATGAGAGAATAACTACATATATCCTTCTTGGGAAAGGTTTAATAAACAATTTTAAATTTTTTCAACACTTGAATAAAATGGAAATTTGTGAAAGTCATACTATAAATATATACTCCCTCCGTTCCAAAACTAAATGTCTTAGTTTGACTTGTACGTATTTTAATAAAAAAAAAAAGGGATTGATTTAGTTAATTAATACATTACATTTTCAATTTTCTTAATCAAATTTTTACTGGTTTAGAAAATGGGACATCCAATTCCAAACAATACAAAATGGAATATGGGACATTTATTTCCGGACGGGGGAGTACTAACTATAAAAATATAATCATCCATCCGTTAAACTTGAATATTTTATTTTGACTTTGATAAATTTTATTGAAAGAATTTGATAAACATAATAACATTAATTCCTTGGTATAGTTTTAAATAATTTAAAAAATAAAGCATTCATTTTTAGATAACCCAAAATAAAAATAGAAATGTTCAATTTAAGACAAAGAGAGTAATATTTTCTTCATATTCTATTTATGTGACTAGGGTTGTAAACGATATCAAATGTGTTCGAAACCCGAACCTAAGAAATCATGAACACATGTATGTTACTACGTCTTAAATATTTTTTTCATTCCTCATATTTATAATTATAATTGTATTCCTCATTTTTTTTCATTGTTTTGTCCATTGTTTTAATTGTATCCGCATTTAAAACTTTTTAACCTATGTGATATGATGGCTAATGCCTAATATTGTAGAATGAATACTCATGAAATTTGATAAAGCCAACAACTATTCCATTGGGTTGATATTATGGACCTATCTTCTTAAATGTTTCAAACCACAATGGATAAGAGTATACTCCCTCCGTTCGGGATTGAATGTCCCACTTTGACTTGTATAAATTTTAAGAAAATTAGTTAGTATAGTTCATTTTACATTTAATAATACTAATTTCTTAATAAAATTTATACAAGTTTATAAAATGAGATATTTATTTTCAAATAACTCAAAATAATAATGTGGATATTTAATCTCAAATAAAGAGGGATTATTATGAACCAAAGAAATGAGGAAACGAAAAGAAATCGTAGATTATTAGGGTGATTGGATGGAGATGAAGTTGATAGAGAAAGGACCCTTAACCACAGTACAGGACACTAAGCCAAAACTCCTCCACAGGATCCTGACTTTGGGGCAGCTAAAATGAGGTCAAGATTACTTACTCTAATTAATATTTAAGAAATATATATATTCATTTCCCTTCCTTCTCTATATTTACGGTCAATAATATGCTCTTTAGTACATAAATAAAAAAAATTATCTATATAATATTTTGAGTCCCAAATATTTAAAAAATATACTCTTCTCGTTTCAAAATATATATGATTTTGGAGGAGAGTTTTGTTTTAAAATAACTATCCTTATATACTTTTAAAGTACATCTAATAAAAAGATTCTAATATTACCTCTGTTAATTTCTCATTTTAAATATTAATATTACTCTATTCCCAAATAATATGAGTTTTAAATTATTTAATATAAAGAGTATTTTAGTTTAAAAAAATATAAGTGAGTAAATAATCATTATCGTAACTATTGTTTCACAACCTTAAATTTCATCTATTCTGTAATGAAGAAAGTAACTACTAGGGGAAAAAAAATTTAAATGTTTTACAATTTTCGTAATAGAAAATAAGGAACTTTTATTTTACATGCTGAATATCATTTTCTTTTATGAAATTAAATGTTTTTTTCCTTATTCAACTTGATTAATAAAATATTACTCATTTCGTCACTAAATATAAATTATTTTAACTAACTTTTTTTATCACTAGTTATAAGTCATCGTGGTTAGTTAATTAAGTATTTGAAGGTTCCCTTTTTTTATATATATATATTACTCCTCCAATGATATACTCATGAAATCATGGATTAAATTTTTGAAAGGAAAATTAGATGACATTTTAGTGGGAAAAAAATTTCTATAATTTTTTGCAAAAAGGTCATTAATGACTTATGTTTAGTGACGGGCGGAGTATATTTTAAACATTTTTAGAATAAAATAATTAATTTTAGATATCTCAATATAAAGGAATTATAAAATTAAACTATAAATTTTCTTAATGCTCTAAATACATAACAAAATTAAAGAAAAAAAATTATTTAAATACTAGTAATTTTTCCCCTAAGAAATATTGTGTGTATTATATTTATTTAATTTATCCTCATTAATGCAAAGAAGAAAACGTATTAGAAAAAAAAGGGGTTAATTATGAGCATATGTAATGCTCAAGTAACTTAATGAATTAGTTTTCAGTTTGACTAATTAATTTATAAATATGTTAGTTTAATCATTGAGTTTTGTGTAAATATAAATGTAGGGTGTTCAAATCCAAACCGACCAAATTTCAATCGATCCAAATTCAATCCGATTAAGTAAAAATCGATTACATCTAATTACTTAATTGGATTGATTGGATGAATTTTCTTGACAATTGATTAAATCAGTTTGATTGTTTGATGTGGATAAAAAAACCAATTACAACCCAATCGAACCAATCATATATTTTTTTTATTAAATAATAATAATAAATATATTAATTTAATGTTTTATAGTTATTTTAGGAAAAATAGAAGGGTTAATTGTAATTTAAACTTACTTTTAGTTTTATTATTGTAATTTTATATATATAATTAAATAAAATCTAATTAAATTCTATATAATCTAATATTTTATTTTAGTTAAAATTTAATACGTAGCTTCCAATTCAACCGATCTAATCCGATCCAATCTAATAGAATTTGGATTAGATCGATTGAAATCTAAAACATTTGATGGATTGGATGACTTTTTTACCTAATCGGTTCGGTTGGATGGATGACTACATCCAATCTAAACTGAACCGATAAACACCCCTATAAAAATGCAACAAATATTATTTTCTTCATTCATCTACCAAGAAAAGGAAGGCAAAATTAATAGTAATAATACTTTTTTTTCAAATTTAAATGTTTTATTTTATTTGAATAAAAAATTGAGAAGTACACATAACCTATATGAAAATACTCATTTATTCTCTTTTAATTTAATTGGAGTTTGATAGTTTTGAGCAAATAGAAGTAAATCTTTAAATTGAAAAGATTGTTAGTAGAACTTTATATTGAAAGTTTATTTATTGTAATACATAAGATAACAATTCGAATAATTCAAAATAAAAATAGAGATATTCATCATAGATTGGAGAAAATAAAAGAAATTGATTCGATGCTGATTAAAGGAAAAGAAAAATGGAAATTCGAAATCGACAAACATTAAATGCCGCCTGGCATTATTCTCAGAATGTGAAAGATGACAAGTAATTATAACCTGTAGTAATTGGGGCCATATGAAAAGAAATGTGGTGAAGAAGAAGAATAAGGATCCATTTGGATAGCTTATGAAAAAAGGTTTTTTTTTTTTTTAATGTTTTTTATAAAATTATTTTTTAAAGTTAAGCTATTGTATTTAGATGTAACAATTTCTAAGTACTTTTTAAAATTAAAATTTGTTTAGATGAAAAGGTATTTTTAATATATTTTTTTTGAAAATTTTGTTTTTATTATAATTTTTAAGATTTAATAGAATAGTAATATTTTATAAATTATAATATGTTAAATGTTAATATTTTAATATATTTAAATAAACTTAAATTATTTTTAACACAACACATTAAAATATAATAAAATTATCATAAAGTTTTTTTTTGGGGTATTTTTTTCATGTTTTTATTCATTATAAATTATATGGATATACACATGATTTTTTTTTTTTAAAAAAATATTTTTAAAAATACTATAATAGAAAAAGAAGAAAACACTCAAAAAAACAAAAAAAAAAACAAAAGCAAAAACAAAGAAAGGCATCCGGTGAAGATTGGGGGGGAGGATAGGGGTTAAAAAAAAAAGAATAAACAATTGATTGGAAAAATGGAAAATGAGAAATATAAATAAAAAATGAAAAGAGAAAGGGTTAAAAAATTAATATGAAAAATTGGAGACTTAGAAGTGCTTTTTATATGAGTTACTTTTTGCCACTTAAAGAAAAGGGGGGGCCAATTTTGACTTTTTCTCTAGTTTATGCTTTTTAACAAAAGCTCAAATAAACCAACATTTTTTTTTTTCATTTAAGTGCTTATTTTTCTAGAGAAGTCAATCCAAACACACTCTAATACTACCGGTCTACCATAGGTTAGGATGGGGATGTTCACTGTTTGAATCGGTTTGATTTTGCTTATTTTTCAAACCAAACCAATGGTTTCGATTTGGAGAATTTTAAATCAAAATCAAACCATTTAATATAGGTTTGATTTGATTCGATTTGCATAAAATTTGGTTTGAATCGGTTTGGTTTGATCGATTTCAAAAAAATAACTTTTAGTTTTTTTTTTAATTTTACTTTCATTAGATATGAAATTCCCACCTATTACAATAGATAATACAATTTTATTCTGTTTTTTACACAACAAAGATGCTCCATCAAATGCAATTTTTTTTTTTTTGCTTTTTTTTAAGACCTTTTTATAATCACAATTTCACTTAATACTTAGACTTTTTTATTTTATGAGATATATAAGATAAAAACAAATTTGTATAAAATAAGTAGTGAACTATGCATTACTACACAGATAATTTAAATGATCTTGAGAAAGAAAAAAATAATTTACATTTTAAAAGAGAAAATCAACATCAAATTACAAGAATTCAAATGCTAGTTAAAAAATAAATAAATCAAAGAGACAAAAGTTACTCATAGATCGTGCAATGAAATTAGTTAAAATTTTATACATTAATAAACTAAAACAAAATATATATTTAAAAAAATAAAGAAATTCAAATTGATATCTTTCTCAGATGATTGGATAAGTATATGAGAATAATTAGAAGTTATCATTTAAGTAAAATAATAAATATAATTACATATAAATGAGCGGTTTGGTTTCGATTTGAAAGTATAAAATTAGTAACTGAGTCAATTTTCCGATTTGAAAATTTTTCAATGCAAAACCAAATCAATAACTCTAGATTCGGTTTGGTCAGTTGGATCGATTTTGAAAAAATTTTGAACACCCCTAATTCAGGATACTAAATTTTTTAATATTTAAAAATATTTTATTTTATTACATAATTCATTTTATATTAATAAAATTTGTAATTATTTTTATTTTATATAATAGCTAAATTTAAAATTACATAATTTTTTGTCTTTTGAAGGCTTCAAATATCCTATTATACATTTTTATTCGTTACACTAATAAAAATTTAACGTGTGTTCCTAAAAGATCAAATACATATAGAGTTTAGTTTATTTTTTTAGGATTTAGTATATAAAATATAGTAAAAAATAAAATAATAATTAACGATTATGTGTTTTATTTTTATTAATGTAACATAAAGTGATGCACAAATGTATAATATGAGATTCGGAGCCATCATAATACCTTATGACACCAATAGAAATATAAGGGCTTTGAGTATTCTATACTATCTTCTAATCTATCAATATAAAAAATATACTCATGTCTTTTAGATATTTTTTTGCAAATAAATTTTATAAATTAAAACTATATACTCTAGGGAGTTTTAATCTTGTAGAAATATGTATGTATTTTCTGTTAGCAGGTTAGACCTTTCACAGTCAAAATATAGTACAAAACTTAACAGAAAATGGTAACAATTGTGAATTTTTTATTTGGGTTAATAAGAAATGTATTAGAAGATCTGAATTATTACGAAAATAAAAAAAGAATTTAGAAAAGAAAAAAAAAAAGAAAAGAGATCACGTGATATCTGGGAAAAGTGCACATGACTTGTTGAAGAAGAATATGGGTGGGGACCTGAACCTCTCTACTCAAATCTCAAATCAATCAAAAAACAATACATTTAAGTTCTGCCTCTCTTTCTGCTGCTATCACTATCACATCATGCTTTGCAATTTGCAAAATTTTTCCCGGAGTTCCACTTGCCCATTAAACAACCATTAACTCCCATGTGATTAATTTGTAGTACTAATTACTAAGTAATACTCCAATAATTAATTGCCATTAACTTACGCAAATAATGTGGTGCCAATGCGACGAACATGCCACCTGCAGATGTTAGTAGTTTCACTATCATTTTTACTCCCCAAAAAAGTTGTATTATTCTCTTCGATTATGTAAATAGTAACCTTTTAATCCAGTTACATGTGCGAGAGGATAGAAATTAGAAGGAAAAAACTTTTATGAGATCGATATATTCAGGATATAAATCTTATGATTCGAACTTTTGCCACTCAAAGAATTTCTCTCCACATCACCTCAGGCTAATTAACTTGTTTGTGCTCCATGGGGCAAGTTGTAGATTTCTTTATTAGTTCATGATATCAATCACATTCTGATTTGTTTTCTAAGATGTTTTATAAATTTTTTTGAGTATTTATTACTCTTTGTTGCCTTATTTTAGTTTTTTAAGTAATTTGATTAAGTGGTTTTTTTTCACATACTTTGAATAAGTTAATGAATTTTTTTTTTAGAGTTTCAATAAGTGTGCAAATAATTTAAACAACTTATATTATAAAATAAAAGGAATATCATGAATGGTCAAAAAGAACTAAAAGGGTCAGATATAAAATTTGTAAAATGTTAGATGATTAATTAAAATGTTATAGACTAAATACGACACTCAATTTTAGAAAAATAATTAAAGTACAAAGTTTTATAAATGTCCAACCGACGGAAAAAATCAGCATAAAAAACTTATCTTTTAGTAAAAATGTCAAGTGTGAAACCCGTGAAAAAGTTCAACTATAAAAACAAAATGAGATCAAAATTAAGAAAGTAAAAAAATGTTAGGAGAGCTCCAGGTCGACTTTAGATCTCTCATTATATATTTTTATATTATTTTTTTATTGTATTAATAAAATATAAATAAAAATTTTAATCATAATCTTTAATTATTATTTTTTATATATTAAATTTTTTTAAAAAAATTAAACTTTTTAAATATTTGATTTTTTTAGAGATATTTTTAATTTTTACCAGGGTAACATGGTAAAGAAGAGGAGGGTAGTTTGGGTCATGAATTTGAAGTAACTACAAAGAAGTCATGTAAAGCTCTTGGGCTTATGATGATTGACATAATGATGAGAAGGTTTGCCAATGGGCTTCTGACCTTCCTCCCGTTCCCGTACATAAAGTTTTTATCGGTGAACGAATCTGGAAGAGATCTTGGAATCGTGTACTTGACGACATCGGGAAATGTTAAAGAGAGAGAAAGGGATTCAACTATTTTTGAAAGATAATAAAATAATAATAAAAAAAACTATTTTTAAAAGATTAAGTTTTTTTTTGTGATTTAATTTATTTTTTTAAAATTTAATAAATAAATAAATTAAAAGATATTCCCTTTATATAGAATTGAATGTCCCATTTTGATTTATATAAATATTAAGAAAATGAGTTGATTTAATTCATTTTACACTTAACAATATTAATTTCTTAAGAAAATTTCAACTAATTTAGGAAATAAAATATTCATTTCAAGATAATTCAAAATAAATTTGTAGACATTCAATTTTTAAATGGAGAGAGTAATAATTAAAGACTATAAATAAAGTTTTTATTAATATTTAAATAGTATAACCGGAAATGACACATAAATGTATAAAAGAAAATCCAAATCTTAAATAGTAAAAAAAAAGTACATAATTAAGTTTTTAACTTGTTAAAACAAAATAAAGTTTATGTCAATCATAATTTTTTTTTTCAAAGGCCTTTTGCCCATGTAATCCCACCTGTTTAAAGCCAAATCATGTTTTGGTTATACATATTTATTTTTTTCATCCATAGTGATCTATCGTAATTTTATGGATATTTGAAATGGTCTAAATGGTTGTTCCTCCAGTGGAACTAGTCACGTGGAGTGCACATGTCCATTCGAGAGGGGTAAAAAAGTCAATTTGTAACTCCCTATGAACTTAATAACCACACAACATACAAAAATAAATTTTTTGAAAAAAAAGCCGGGATTGTTAAAAACCCTCAACAGGCATCAGAGAAAATTTGGGGAAAAAATTTCAGTTCTTTACAAGCCCATTCTGAACCTAAACCATCCTAGCCTTGAATCAAAGCTTACTACACACCAACTTGCAATCGAAGATCCCGGGGATGTTGATGTAGCCGGTGTGGGTAAGGGACTCACCGGATTGTTTGACGTTGCAGAAGAATCGGGATCTGAAATTGTGGGATTTAATACGGGAAGTTTTGCAGGTTGGGTTGGTGAGATTTTGTTGTTGGAGCTGTTGTGACATCTCTTGCACCATGGAGAGATTGATTTCGAGAATTAATTTTGAAACCGAGAACAGGAAATTATTTTTAAAATTATGAGCCACTGCAACAACATATGGTGACTGATAATTGATATGGAAAATCATGTTTTGAATTTCCATAATCGTGTCTCTCCTGTCAAGCTCGAAGAAGATAGATGGACTAATATTCTCCTCTCGCTGCCCGCAAACTATATCCCACATGGGCGCTGTCGTTTCTCTCCACCCACCTCGCAATGCAAAATGCCGTGAGGATTTGGATGAAAAAAGAAAAAGAAAAACTTCATCACCCCATTCACTTGCACCATACTTGATACTTCTGCAATCACCGAGGTAAAATATCAGCTAGCATTAGCAGAAGATTGTAATGGTCAGTTAATGCTTAAAAATTATCATTTTCCAACGCCACCCATCTGATCACACCAAAAGAATTACACTATTTAAACGATGGTTATTATAGCCACCAAAATTTTTGCTGCGTCAGTCTCTTTCTTCAGCACCCATCACAATAAAACATTCGAATCAAAGAAACTGGCCGCCGTAATGTTGAACTAAATCGATGGATAGGGTAAAGAGTTTAATTAGGATGGTTTAGGTTTAGAATGGGTTTTTTGTGAAGGAAGGAAGATTTTTCCCCGTGGAACGTTTTTAACAATCCCAGCATTTTTCTTCTTAATTTTTTTATTTTTTATGTTGTATGGTTATTAGATTTAAGGGGACTAATAAATTGACCTTTTCACCCTCTAAAGTGGTCATGTGATCATAGAAATAGCCGGAGAATAATGGTTTGGATCATTTTGGATAATCGTAAAATCATAAGGAACTATTATAACTATAAATAAAAAAAACATTTAGGATCAACACAAAATTTAAGCTAAACATGTGGGATTGTTTGTGAACCCCCCTCCCCCCAAAATAAAAAAAATATATAAAATTCGATTGATCTTTTTAGAATTTTAATTTATAAAATACTTCCTCTGTCCGAAATTTAAGGACTCATTTTAACTTGCATAAATTTTAAAAAAATTATTTGACTTAATTCATTTTACATCTAACCATATCAATTTCTTAATAATTTTTTTTTATTAATTTAAAGAATAAGACATTCATTTTCGAAACAACTCAAAATAAAAACGAGAACATTTAATTCCAAATAAAAGAAATATATATAATTTTTCTTTATAAAATATATATTTTTGAAGAAACAATTGATTAACAATTAACCGTTAGAGAATTAACGGTATACTTCACACAACACTGCTAACTTTAGATGACATTTTGATTTTGTACAACTGCATGAATATATTCATTTATGAGCACTTTTGGAAGGAGAATTCGATTTACATACCTTTTCTGATACTCTTACCTAAGACTTTTTGTTTAAGGGAATGAGAAATACAGGACAAAATGAACTGTATAAAATGGTTTTCTTAAACTTCTCCAAATGTTCACTTCTTTCCCAGCCAGTGGTACCATACTTTGGTCAGATTCTTGGACTTCAAAAGTTAATCTTAGCAAAATATCATACTAGCAAAAAGAAATAAAAGAGTAGCTTCTACAGGAAAAACAAAATGTTAGAAATTAAAAATGAAGTTATACAAGCAGCCTCCTCAACTATTCTTGGCTCATAGGTCCCTTTTTTTTTTTTTCTAGCAAAAGAAAGCCTAAATCTGAAAATTTTCTTGACCATAAATATGAACCCTTATCTACAAGCTCTATTTTGATATATAAATTTTGGTCTGGTCTTATTCCAAAAGCTTTCAGGACCAGAAAAATTCATTAACTAATTCATCAACCAAATGAGTTAATATTACCTTCTCAATTTCTATACCTTCTTCAAATGCTTCAATTTCAAAATCAACCCATTTCCCTAATTGGGTACTCATGTCCTTGTCCACAAGCTCATCCACCATCAACTCTTCCATGCTTGTCCAACCTGATACTTCTCTGTACAATTCTTCTGCCAACAAGTCCTTCCTTCGGGACAGTGCCGATAACTTCAACCATTGTTTGCAATTTCCACTAAAATGCTCAACACACTTGAGATGTAGAGATTCCCCAACATAATCGAATAATACCTTTCTTTCTAGTTTGAGATTCTCTTCCATACTGGGATTTACATCTGGCTTTTCTTCATCCTCCAGCTGATCAAAGAGGTTGGGGACTATAATCTCATGAGCCCGCGTGAATGCTATCTCCTCTAACCTCAAGTCTGCGTTAATGATCAAACACCTGATATAGTCAAGCTCCCATGGTGACGACTCCTTGACAACTGAACTGAATGTTGAACTACAATCTGTAACACTTCTGGTTCCAAAAGATGCTGAAGAGGCAGAATCTGCCAATTCATTCTCACTTTCCTGTGAACTATTTCTGATAGAACTCCAATCTTTAGCTTCATTAGCTTCAAGTGATACACATTTCCTGCTTCCTGAAATCATAGAACAGTTTTGGTCCATATTCAGTTGTCCAGTCAGGAAAATATGGCACAAGGCTCAGTACAGCCCGCAAATTCTGTTTATTCTAGAAAGCACTTTATTTCCACTTAACTATTCTTCCAATTTCTAAGCACAAACTTGCGCCCTCAAAGGAGCAAAGGATTTCTTTATTCTTTTTATTATTTTAAAAAGGTGGAAATTTAAATCCATTTTTTGATGGTTGTAGGTCCAGAAGTATGCCAAGGTTAGGGTTTGTCCAGTTTCAGAAAAAGAACAAATGAACAATATGAATGCAAATAAGGCATTCCTACCTATGCTGCTAATACTTCTGATGCTATCCATGGAGTTGTAGCTACACTCTGAACAAGAAGGTTCTTGGTTTGAGACAGGGCTGGAATATTGTAATTTCAGCTCTTGTTTACATTCACTGTTGCTGATGCCGATATGATCCTCCACCTCTTTTGATCCCTGGAAAAGCAAGTAAATTTAGTAAAGTAATCGGGAAAAATCTGAAAAAGAAATCACGTTTAATCTTAAAGGAGGAGAAAACACATAATATCAACATCCGCACCCATTGCATAATTTGTCATGTGGAATAACAGTCTGGTAAACAAAATTGGTAGTGTTATCCAGGACTGAATGACTAGGCTGAAGTCTAGTAATTAAGAGGCAAAGACTACAAAGTTGTATGGTTTGAAAAGGGAAAATTTCCAAGTCAATTCAATTGGGTTCTGCTGTAAACATTTCAAATTCTACAAAACTGGTACCAATTTTCCATTTCAAACTATTTGTTCTTCAGCACTTGTTAGCACTACAGCAGCTGTAAAATTATAAAGGCAATGTAGAAGCTTATACTCAATGCAAAAGCTATTAAAAGAATTAGAAAAAAAGAAAAAGGTGACCAGGGCAAGTACTATGCAGCAAGTGCAAAAATGCTTCTTTCTATCAATTATATGCTCGTGTCACAATTCAACACTCTGGCTCAAAAGTACAGATCTCAACTCAGAATCTGCTTATGCTAGTAGGAAGGCTGATCCTACCCACATGAGGAGGCTATCTTGAACTATGGAACTGCCACGGGACTGATATGTCTGTTTAATAACATGACCACTTGAACTACTTTTGCTGAGAGTCTTAGTGACACTAGACTTTATGAGACGGAGAATAAACATCCTATCTTAATGACTTTTCAGTAACCAATTCAGTGAAGTAATGCAGCCCACAAAATTATTGGCAATGGGCATAAAAGATAACAGATAACTTTTCAACATATATTGACATCTCTATAGATTTTGAGGGCTAAAATATTGTGAGACACCCTGCAAAAGAGGGAACAACGAGAAATTAATCCTGTAATGGGCAAAACTAATAGCATACTTATTAGCTACATCAAAGAAATGAGTAGCAAATTTAGAAGTTGCGTAGATCTATAGCATTGCCTCACCCTCAATTAACCATAAACACACCTACCAAAATTTGGTCTATCTATAATTTGGTGCTGTAGATACTGATTTAACTTGGGTCTATGAAGTAAACAAATAAACCCTCTCCATCTGGGTGATAAATGAGAACCCGAGGCCTTGCAAGTGAACTTATCCGCACTTCATTAATTCTTGTTAAGAGAAATTACACAAGAGAAGGGTGCATAAAGAAGCTAAATACCCGCAATTTCCAAGTTCCTTTATGCCAGAGTTCACGATTAGGCAATGGATCGAATTTATGTTGGATAGTCAGATCAAGTTGAGTCTTCTCTTCTTGGTCTGCTGACTTGTCACACCTTGTGTTGATAGTAGGACCAGATTCTCTAAAACTATCAGCAGAACTACAAAAGTATCTAGAATTGACCAGGTCTTGAGGGTATGTGTCAACTCTAGTTGTCAATTCTTTGAGCTTTTCTTCCAAAAGCATACTTAATGCATCACCACCAGTCACATCTAGTCCAAAGGAAGAATGATTTTCACAAGAATTTGGGAGAAGTAAGCTTCTTTTCTTTTCTAGAAGTTGCCCAAGTGAACCAGATTCAGGAACTGATTTTTTTATTGGAGACGTGAATGTAAATGAAACAACATCCATGCTGTTCTTCTGGTCAGCTGCATCCCATTTTGTGCACCTTTCAGCTTCAAAATTGCACTTCGTAGAAATTTCATCCTTGCTTACTGGTGCATTACTGTTTCCATCAGAGATAGAATTTCCAATGGATTGTGGTTTCTTTGAAGATCTTCTCCTTGTAGATGGAGAGTGGTCCTTTCCAGCATCAGTTACAAATGAATTTGTTTTTCTAGATGTTGCAGCATTACTAATAACAATCCTATTTACCATCTTAGTTGGCTTAGAGATTTCTGTGGCTGATGATACCTTCCTCTCTTTTTGATGGGGGACCGACGGTCTGAAACCATCCCTCTCTTTATTCGACACACAATTCTGCTTCTGGTTATTCTGCCTAAGCACATCCGGCTGCTTATTCATAGGGGATCTCTTTTCAGCATTCTTCTGGGTTTTCTGTTGGTTCCTTCCTACAAAACCATGTTTAACCTCCTTTTGTTCCTTTTGGTTTGCAGAACTCCGGTTAACAGCAGAAGCTAATGCATCCCTTTTCTGTACATTAGCCTTTACTTGAGTGGCAGGTGAACCTGACTTTGCCTTACCCTTTAAACCTTCAGAATTGGCCTTCCTTAATGTGCCAGGGGACCTAAGCAAATCTGGAGCTCCAGCTCGGCCTTGAAGTCTGTCACCAGGTTGTCTCTTTGTAAATTTGGCAGTATTTGGCTCTCTGGTTTTCTGAGAGCTATCAAGAATCCACAAAGATTTCTGAGAAGACTCCATTTTCTCTCTAAGATCCTGAATTCTGATAGGAACTGGAGAAGATCCCAAAGATGGCAACTTGTGTGTAGTGACCAAGCGAGGACTCTGTTCAATTATTTTGGCAGCGGTCTCCATCAAATAAGCAGTATTCATTGTTGGGATGAACCCAGGACTCTTGATAGGAGACAAAAGCTTGTGGTGGGTAATTGAAATGGGCTTAGCAGATTTTGGGGGTAGTACTTCAGTTTGGAACCTCTCAATCGGTCGATTCTGAACTTTCTGTAGCATGAGGTCAACTGGATTCTTTGTAAGCCCATCTAACTTATTCCGCATGCTATCATAGATTACTATATGTTCTTCACTCCTAAAGCCAGGAATGCTCCTTGAATAATGAGAATCTCTGAAAGAGTGAGAATCAAAAGATGAGGTAAAACAGGGCTCAGAATCTGAAGTTGGCAATGAATCCAATCCCATAAGACGTGCAACAACCCCAGGAGCTCTTGTTCCTTTCTCATCATCATTTACAGATGAAACATAACTCAAATCATAATTTTCTCTGGTACTTGGCATGTATCTCTTCTCATGCACCTTCATAAAAAAATATTAAAGACTCAAAAAAATCGTGGATAACAAAATACCAAGGTCAGTGATAAGAGAGAGAAAAGAGATGCACCAGATGAGGTCCTGAAAGAGATGAATCATTGAAATTTTCTTTTCCTTGGTTCGAATTTTCTGCATTCACGGGTCTATAATCAGCAAAAGTGACAGATTAGGCAGATTCAGTAAATGCAAACAAAAATATACATATATACCGAATAATTCAGACTTGTTGGAGAAAAGCTTCTTCCGAGATTTAACATTCCAATCGAACAATTGAAGAAAGCTTCCCTTCGAACTCCTTTTTTCAAATTCCATTTCTTCATATATAAAAATGGTCAAATATTACCAAAATTTGAAAAAAGTCAAGTGGCATCCATCTGCAAGTTAGAACAGATAATTTCATTCTTCAAATTACATCAATTAATTTTAAAAGGATTCTAAGAACTTCAAGAGATTCAGTCACATTTTTCATTCAGACCAAGATATCAACTTTACGATTCAAAAGAGCCTAAAGACCAAAATCATCAGTTAGCATAACAAATCTAACCTAAACCTTCACATCAGATTAAAATGATAATTAAAACGGATTTAGAAGAGCACAGAATCACGGACAGAAATATACTTCAAACAAATCACAAAATCCGAGCGTCGACATGTGTCAGAGAAAATCTTATCCAAAAATTATCATGATCTCAAAAGAATACAGAAACCCAGATGGTTAAAACAGGCTCCCAACTAAATTAACCACTAAAATGCAAAAAGAAGTAAAATAAAGAAAACCAAGATGTATACTTTATGATTACTGCATTTCATACGGGAAACTGCCCAGAGCCTCAGAGTGAAGAACTCAAAGTAAGGACCACTTCCAAATCTGAAAACTCACCACGGCACAGCAGAAATCAAGAGTCAATGCACCCATCAGAATATACAGGAAATTTCACAAACTTTGACACCACCAGTAAAAAAAAAAAAAGGGAGAGAGAGAATAATGGGTATTGTGGTGAGTTTTAGATCTGAATGAAAAAAAAAGGGAAAAAGGATTTGCTTGAGATTTCAAACTTCTACCCGAAACCGGCAAAGTGCGTGAAGACTGAAAAAGAGTACAGACAAAGAGAAGGAGCTGAGTAACAGGAGTATTGGAAAAAAAAAAGGGCAAATGTGTGTTGTGTGTGAGAGAGAAAGGCAGAGAGGTTTGAAAAGAATTGGGGAGGGGGGACCGGGGTGGGTATTGGTGAAAGTGCAGTGCGATGATAATAGAAGAGAGGCATATTGAACGCGGAGACAAAGACCGGACAAACTCGCAGAGGCTCTCACCGCTTATAATTAATTTCCCTTCCGATTACCTCCGATTTCCATTCTACACATATTCCAAGACCCCTCCCATTAAAATTGGTGGTCGTTTAAGAAAAACAAAATGATTTCCGTTATATATTTTACAATAAAATGTATAATTGAATTATTTTTTAAGTAAGAGGTGGTTACAGATCACGACCAATCTTGAAAGATCACTCTTTCGTCTAATAAGGATGCTTAACCATCGAACAGTGTAAAGTGGGTATTTTTTTTTTGGATTAATATAGGGGATGCTTTTTATTTATATTTATACCTTTTGAAAAGAATCGTTAAATCAAATTTTAATTTAGATGAAGGAAGTATGGCTGCCTTATCACTCAATTGGGAGATGTTTTGTTGTTTATATATTTCACATTAAAAAATATAAATGAAT
The DNA here is from genome assembly GCA_028571225.1 of Parsonsia alboflavescens. Lineage (NCBI taxonomy): Eukaryota > Viridiplantae > Streptophyta > Magnoliopsida > Gentianales > Apocynaceae > Parsonsia > Parsonsia alboflavescens. The sequence continues at coordinate 11,123,543 of JAOXNR010000030.1, forward strand.
TATCTCTTTTATAATTTTTTATTAATTTTCATTTTCACTTTTTTCAAAACTAATTTATTGTTTTATTATTTTTAATAACTAACAAATCAATAAGAGATGTTCCTTCGCAAGTACCCTAGATTAAAGAAATGTCAAAGTGGCATGCAAATTGACTTAAACACTATTAAAAAAAAAAACCTATAAGAGATATAAGAGAAGAGAAAATTATTATATAATAATGAGAGACAATATTATAATTTTTTAACTTAATTTCTCCAAGAACCCGTCTGATCCAATTTTAAAACGTACTCCCCAGATGAGTTTACTTTTGCAACACATGAAAATTGCTGTGTGGGTGCCCTTACAACCATATAAATGAGTTGGGGTCATTACCTGATCTTGCACTGCAATCATTTCTTGCTCTTCAGTTACGTATGTTGTACCTACTCCTTTCAAGGGTGATTATTAAGTCCTCATAAGATAGACCAAGATCTCTTTGCCAATTAATCCAGATACCTTTCGAGATAACCAGCCCATTAATTATTAATTCCCCACATATGCTTGTACCTAGTTTCTGCCGTTGGAAGCAAATGATATAAATATACATACATATATATATATATATATATATATATACATATGTATATATATATATCTATCTATATCTTCCCCCCCCCCCCCCCGCCCTTGAGGGTCATAAAGTACTTGCAGAGCCACATTCCTCTCTCTGCCAAACATTTAATTAGAACATGTTCATGTTCCCTTTGGTGGTGGAGTCCATTGCACCTCATCGCAACCCAACGTTTTGTCATGTTTAGTTAAAGAAAAGATGGTCTTAGGACCACTTCTTTCTCAATCCCTTTGGTTTGTTTCATCAATTAGAGGGTAATAATAAGTTAGTTCCTTTGTGGAAATTTGCATGCTTCTTCTTTGGAGCCCTTATTTATTTCCATGTCTCACGATATGAGTCGTTTAAGGTCATTTTATTTGTTTTTGTTGTAAAAGACATTTTATAATTATTAATGCATTTATTCTATCTCTTCAATAATATTCTTTTCAATTTATTGTAAAAAGGGAAAATTGTAGTTTTTAACAAGAGAAATTGAGAGTAAAGGTATTTTTGACGTAACATAATTATTTTAATTCATATAAAATAATAGTTAACGACTTGTATTGTGAGGATTACGAATATTCTAAATACTTCTTTTATACTATTTTCTACATTACCTACTAAAATAATATATATTTTATTAATAAAATATATATATCTACAAAAATATACGGGTATGTTTATTATTGGTGACGTTGCAAAAAGAAGTAGTAGAAAATCCAAAGCCTATTGTAAGACATAGATAATATTTTTTATTAGAGAAGAGTAATATGGTCTTTTAATTATTAGACCATAGATAAACCTCTAATCATGGGTGGAACAAGGCTAGGAATTGAGGTGGACTAGCTGGTCTCATTTTGGTTCTATATTCACATCACTAATCTCAGTAAAGGTTAATACTACTACTGATTTAATAATAATGCAACTAATGTACACTAAACAAATGTAACATTTCAATTCAACAATCCAAAAACAATATTGTAAATACAAACACAAAAATTGACTTTTTTTCTTTTGATGGTCAACAAGAGAAAAGACAGATCTTTCTCTCCATTTGATGACATTCCAAATCACTATGGACACAAAAAGAATTTAAAACAACCCATTAATCTCCTCCACACCCTTTGTTTATTTTGCTATTTGCTTTGCTCTTAGAGTAGACATTGTGGTAAAAAGTTGAGATATTGGGAGATGCAATTTTGAGTTCTTTGAGGGGTTTTTTGAAATTGAATTGTATGCAATCAAGATTTTTTCTTCTTCTTCTCAAAATGACACCCTCTAAATCTACAATCCATTTTTTACAAGTCTTTTAGCAATAAAACAAGTAGGGGCAGAAGCTTTTATGCCCACATTTGATGATGGGTGATTCAAGACAAGTCAGTCACACTGTTGGCTTCACATTGGGTTATAGAATGAGACTTCACACAAATTTGTGACACAAACAGTACGAATAGAATTTCAATGATGTTTTGGAAAAAGAATGGGCAAAAATCTTATATATGTTTTATTATATAGAAATAGAAAACTGAATTCGAACCTAATTGGTTTGGTTAGATGTGAGCCCTTCAAGTATTAATCCAGATGAAAAGCCACTAAATAAGGGTCTAATAGTCTTTTAATCACTAATCATTTCTCATTCGGAGTTAATTAACTCAACCGAATGCAAATATTTCAAATAAAAAAAAATTATAATTGTTTATCCCAATCCATCAAATAAAAGAATAATTTATTCAAATGGTAAAGCAATATGTCATGGTATGGAGAAATCTTCCGGGGTTAGTGGTTTTCTTTTACGGGAAGAGAGTTCGTTCAGGAGTCCAAGACTCAATCCGGAAGACAACTAAAAAAAGAGGAAAAAAGTAATGAAGTTTCAATGGATTAGGCTTGAAGTTAGATTGAATTATTGAAGAATCCCACTATCCCAGAGAAAGAATGGTACAGTTTTGGTGTGTATTGTCTTATCAGCGACCAAATTATTTATTTATCAATGTGGGCATGTGCCCCTAGTCAAACTCTCTCTTATATATCCTTTCTTCCTTGTTTAGTAGATCTTACATAACAATGGGTCCATCAACACCAAGATTCCGTCAATTCTTCGGAAACATATGATAGAAACAGTTTATATTGTCTCCATTGATTGATTATAATATGAAGGGGAGTAATATTCTTTGGACCAGGAAAAAGAAACTATGTGAAAAAGTGACCTTTTTGTCTTGCAGCTAGGAATTCTCTGATGTGCCCCTCATTATCATGGAAATATATAATGCATCGCCAAGCAATGTCAACATACTTATCTCTCCATCCTTTGTCTATTGATCGGGCATGTAATTGAGATAATACTTCAAATTATGTAGGGAATAGGATTGAGAAATGCCAAGAAGGCCACAGCAATGGCTAAAAATCAGTGTCGATTTCAAGATTGCCATGATCAAGAAGACTAAAGAGATGAAACTAAAGGTCTGATTGCAAGATACTTTCCAAACATCCCACATGCACACAGATTCTCTGGTTGTTTGGATAAGGAGACTGCATAACCAAGACACTACACTCTGATTGGAGCAAAATCTCCGATGATGTCAAATCAAGCCGAGATTGATTAAATCATTGTCACACAGGTCAAAAATTAACAATCGGTTGCTTTTAATTGTGAACTTCTTGACCCGCTAAGCACCATTAATATCTAATTCGAAAGTTTAAATACTAACCAATTTTCACGGAGACCATGAGCCCTCCACACAGATGGGATAAGCATAGACACATTTCTTAATCTTTGCCCCTTTTTAACTGTATCTGAAAATGAATTTCAAAGGAAACAAGAATTTTCAAGTATTATGAGGCAGAGAGAATAGAGAATTTTTTGATCATTTGCACTAAGTTACAAAAACAGGTCAGAGTAACAACAGTTAAAGAAATAGAACAAGAAGATCCAGTTACTCTTTCTGACTTCCGGAAGAGGGAACTGAGCAGTAGACACCTAGAGAATTTCCACATAGTTGTTAATATGTATATTGGAATACCTTTATAAGGAAGCTTTGAGACAGTTATCACAAGGATTAGAACCAAATTTGCATGCATTGTCGTCAAAGGTCTCTCCAAAATGAGCTAGTAAGGCTTGTCTTCGACATTCAGTCTGCAGGGCAGAGGAAGGAATCTCAGCAAATCAGATGCAGATATGTGGATTACAAAATTGTTATTATTATTTGTTCACCTTGATTCCACAGTATTCTTGCATTTTCCGAGCTTGATCCATGGCCAATTTGAAGCTCTCGGTCTTGCAACCTTGCCCACTTCTTAACATGCAAACAACACGACTAAAATCCTTCTTTTGATACAGAGCTATGCATGTAGCAGGAAGGCCATCTCTGCCTGCTCTTCCAGATTCCTGATAATAGCTTTCAATGGATTTGGACATTGTATTATGTATGACAAATCTCTGAAAATTCAAAACAGGCATCAGTCCATCAAGCATCTAAAATTAGTACCATGGTAAAAAAAGTTTACTACCAGAAATATTCCAACCATTCTAACAAAAACAAGGCAAGGCAATGTGTGAAGGAATAGGTTTTTAATTGCCTACTATTCTGTTAGGTGTTAAGATATAATTGTGGTATGGATTTGCCCTTTGCCTCAATACTGGTCAAGCAGGTGAGCAGACTAATCGTCGGTGCTAAGCAGATTATGAAAGAAGAAACAAATCTAACATGCTTACCACATCGGGTTTATCTATTCCCATTCCAAAAGCTATGGTGGCGCACACAACTTCAACTTCTCCATTATGCCATTTCTTTTGCACTGCAACCCTTTGATGAGCTGCCAAGCCAGCATGGTAGTATACTGTTTTGACCTTGCATTTCTCATTAAGATACTCTGAGACCTCTGAACATTCATTTTTCGAAAGGCAGTACACAATGCCACATAAATTCTTGAAGCGTTCAAAGAGTAATTTCCCTAGCTGATTGAGTGGTCCTTTGCTCTTTCCAATCACTTCATACTTCAAATTGGGTCTGTCAAAGCTAACCTTGAGTACAAGTGCACGAGGAATTTTTAGGGCACTTAATATGTCCTGCAGAGAAGAATCAGCAAAATTAGGTAAACATATGACATGCAGGGGTAGAAAAAGAAAAAAAACCCGAAGATGAAGATGTCAACACAAGGCCATGAGTATTGCCTGGAGAACTTTCTCAGTTGCTGTTGCTGTTAATGCCATTACAGGAACATCAGGAAAGTTTCGCTTGAGGCACCCCAATACTCCATAATCTGGACGAAAATCGTGTCCCCATTGGCTGAATACAAAGCAAGCAAAAATGAAGGGATGGGGATTGCACAAGAAGAGAGAAAACCAGATGTTGATAGGAAACATGATTTTGTAATGATTTCTCCCCAATTTTCGAAAACCATGCTCCCCTTCCCTCTGTTTCTAAATTTTATATATTTATTTTCGAAGTAATACAAATTACTTTCATTTATCATGAAAATATATTCTTTATTCATCTGTACTCCATTAGGTTCACTGATTCATACTTGGAGATAAGCAAAGGCAAGAAAAAAGATATCTCATCACCAGTCCAAGTCATTTCACATATTTATTTTATCCATGTTCATCATGCTTAATCTGTTCTTCTCAGTTAGCTGAAAGGCATACCTTACACAGTGAGCTTCATCAACAACAAATCCAGCTAGTTGTCCCTGTAACAGACAATAAAGTTCTTAATATCGAAAGAAAGCACACAGTTTCATGCATGGAATACATGATCTTTGATGATCATGCATTTACCTTACTGTGAAGGCGTTGTAGGACATCTTGGAAGGTTAAATTTCCAGCAACCCTTTCAGGTGTTACATAGAGGAGCTTACATGATGGCTTTTCTTTCCTAGACAAAGTAAAAAGAACTAAGTTATCAAAGGAAAACAAAAAAAGGAAGGCGAAGCAAAGACAAACAAATGAAGTAATCCTGTACATGATCAGTGACGAAGTTGGAACGAGGGATTACTGAAGTACAGGAAAGCAACAGAAGAACTAGAAAATTCTTAAGTGAGAAACACTATCCTTTCAATGCCCAAACCAATATTCACAAACATGCTCCTGGTTTGTTTTTCAGATCCACAAAATGGTTTTAGAAGTACACCACCAAAAAGAGAAAAACATTCAATCTTAGATGCATAATCTGAAAGGGACAGAAAAATACTTGCATATCATTATGACAAAGATATAAATTTCCTCGCCTTAATTCTTGAAGAACAACTGCAGCTTGGGAAGGAACTTGTTGAGAATTCAGAAAAGTGGCAGGTATTGCAAACTTCAGGTTCAGAGTGATTATCTGGTCTTGAATGAGGGAAAGTAGAGGAGATATAACAATTGTAACTCCTGGTTGCAAGATGGATGGCAGCTGCAGTATGCCAGATCTTCAGATAAGCATAGTGGCAAAATTAAACGTTAAACATTCAAGAATCTATCATGAGGTGACTGTATGCTGTTAGAGGCCTTCATGAGGTCAAGTTTTCTCAGCCCAAATTGACAAGGAACCAATAAGAACAAGTACACAGGCATCCTGATAAAAGCATTTAGACATTAAAATCACATGCAAACACAACTAAATATTAGATGAACTTTTCTTAATGAGTATTATAATTTTAGTTGGTTTAGGGTATCCGAAACAAATTTTTGTGTTCGAGAAAGGCATAGGGCCTATCCTATTCTTATTTGTTAAAGATTTTCCTATGCTACTCAAATATAATACTTTTGAAAGCTGTTAACAAATAGAAATATCTGTACATATATATGTAAACTCTTTTGTTCCAAGGGATTAATAAGTTTCTGAAAGCATCTCCAGGATACTCAGCAACAGTCTTTTTCTAAAGAGTTTCTAAGCTAAATTTTGAAATGAAAATGAAGTTGATAACAGCAGAGCTGAACATGGTTTTTGAATAGAAAAAAATGAAGAGCTGAAAACAGCATTCCTCAAGCAACTGGGTATAAGGGCTATGTAGCCTTCCAGGGAAAATAAACACGATTTGCAAGAGTGAATTCAGACCCTAAATTCATGTTTCTTCCATTTGAGTGTTTTACTCTTACAAAAATATTATAAAAGGCTGAATGAGCAATGATCTTCTTGCAATGGTTTAGGTATCAAAAATAGCTTGCAGAACCAATTTCCTTTTTTAATTCTGCATATACAACCTTGATTGTGAAATGCCATATACTTCTGTTTTCAACCAAAACTGTGTTGCCTCTATGTCAAATTGCGACATTCCACGTCAAACACAGATCACACCTGAACATTCTGAATGAACCACATTTCAGATGGCAGTCTGTCTAATTAATATCAAGTTTTGAAAATTCTGAAATGAATGACATTATATGGTCGGATCCATTGGATACTGCTTGACAGAAAATGCAATGGAACGAAGTGAATCAAAGCCAAGAACAAATTTGAAATAAAATGCAAAAAATCTTTTCTTTCACAGTTCGTTGTTACTTGAACTCGTTCATTTAAAATATAAAATCTGAATAGCTGAATTTGACTCTTCATGAATGTAAGAAGTATGGAGAAAACAAACCTGGTAACAAAGACTTTTACCTCCACCAGTTGGCATAAGGACAAAGCAGTCCTGCTTTTCTAGAAATGCTTTGCAAGCCTTATGCTGTAAGGGTCGAAAGTTTTTGTTCCCAAATACTACAGCATTTGCCAATTCAATGTCATCCAGCAATTGCAGTTCTTCATATGTCAGGGTCTTCAGCTCATTCTTTGTTGACTCAAACAATTTCCTTTTGGATGAAACAGAATTATCATTGATGCTTCTAGTGAGATCCTACATAGGAAAAAGCAAAGAGAGAGGAGAAAAACTTCACCACCTGAAATTCTACAGTTGACAAAACAGTTGAGAAAAAGCAAAATGCTAAAAAGGTTTTGATCTTTTCTTGGCCTATTGTTAATCAAAAACCAATAAACAAATTGAGTCTTTGAATATCATTCAGTATTTCAAGAACTTTCAAAAACTTATCATTTCATTTTTTTATTCTCCTAAGTTATAATTTATAAATATATGAAACTTATTTCTAAAATTTTTAAACCCTTAGAATGAAAGATTGCTAACAATTCTGCTGATATCATACAAAATAATCCAGAAAAGACGTCCAAGCTATTAGACAGAAGAAAGCTTAAAAATTCAAGTTCATAAGAATAGAAAAAGTTAAAACGTAGGACTCAAAGATGGACACAATATTAACTAAAATCAGACCTAAGAATACCTCAGATATTGAAGACTGTTTTCTTGAATTGTTACCAAGGTCCTGACTGCAATTATTCTTTGCAGCTTTTCTACCCATTTTGCTTAAGATCACAAGATCTTCATCTTCTTCAGTATCATCCGAAGAGTCCACCTGCATCAAGTTTTGATGCCTTCTTTGTTCTGGAGAATCTTCAATAACATGAACATAACTTCCTGAAATAACATCCTCACTTTCTCCCTGATTATTTCCCACCGAAATAGGAACATCCTTATCCAACATTTCAGACAAATTTCCACAAGCCTCAGATTCCATTGCTTGAAAATCATCATTATCCCAATCCTCAGTGTCTTGCATAGACTCCGCTAAGGCTGCCAGAAAATCATCGCCACAGTGCTCCACACTGATAAAATCTTTCCCATCATCACCTTCACATTTTTTTTTACAAACATTAGAACTATGTACTACAAGCATAAATATACATCATTTTCGTATCAGATCACAACATAGAGTCATTACTGGTGAAAATTAAACAGTCGAATGAGAAGGGACGATTACCCACCATAAAGGTTAACGAGGCGATCTAAGCATTTGACAGCGGAGGCTTCGTCGAATCCAAATTCAAGAGCTAAGCTTACAAATTTTGCTCTTTCGATCTCCAATTCATGATCGTCCATTTACTCTTTAGGGTTCCGATTGCACACAGCGGCCGGTGGCGGAGAGAAGTTGATTTTCCCGCGCTCTGGGCACGGCGCCAAATGTTTATATTGTAGAGTTATCAATGACTAGGCTTATTTATTTATTTATATATTTTTGCTGGAAACTAGACTTTCTTATTTAAAATAATACTTTCTTATTTTAATAATATACCTCTAATAACCTATATATATATTTGCTGGTCCACGTATATTTCAAATATATTTTCCCCAACTAAACTATAGAAAGATTCTCTCATCACCCTCAAAACCACTGCCGTCTTTCGTCGCCCCGCCCAGCCCAGCAGCCGCCGCCACCAGCTGCCCCGTCGCCTATTTTGTGGCTTTCTAGTAAGACCTCGCTCATCTTGCTCTTCAAATCATTCATACTGCAAAAATATCATTTTTTTTAAAGTTTATATTTGTTTAATGTTATTGGGTTTTGGTTTATTGAGTTTGGGTTTTAGTTTTTGTTGATTATTGACCAGAATTTTACTTTGCTTAGATTTAAGATGAAAATTTAATGTATTTTTTGTAATTCTTGATGATCTGACGATTTGATGAAAATTAATGTGGGTATTTTTTATTTTTTTACTTTTTGGAGAAAAACTCCAATACGTATGCTGTGGTTGTTTGGTTTTTGTTTGTTTGTGGTTTGGTGTATAGACATTGTAGTAGTACTGCTGTCTATTTTTGCTGCTATACAGTACACGCTAACCTTGCTGTAAATAGGAAAACCCGCTGTAGAGAGAAGGGAGAAGAAATGGGGAAAGCTAAAAAATCCCCCAAATTTGCTGTTATGAAGAAAATGGTGACCTCAAAAGCAATTAAACAGTATACAATTCTCTCTCTGAATGTCAATTCCAGAGTTTTTTTGTCACCTGTAATATATGATTCACGAGTTCAACTTCTGTTTTCAGCTATAAGCAAGAGGTTTTGAACCCTAATAAGAAAGATTTGAGTA
>JAOXNR010000030.1:11133118-11160520 GCA_028571225.1 Parsonsia alboflavescens
CTTGCTGACACGTGCACTTCCCTCCAATTCCATCAGCTTCTTTCCATGAGTGCCCTTGCGAGTGTAAACTTGCATGATCAGGGGTCTATCAGATTGCAATATTGCAACAGATACATGGAGAATTGCACAAAGCATTCTGAACTTGAGCTTTACCCAGGGTTAAAGTTTGAAAGCCATTATTAGTTACCAAAAAAATCTCATATCCATGAGAATGAGTAGCTTGGGGCTAAAACAAAGAGAGATTACCAGCTCTGTGAATCTGTCTAGAGAATGATGATCACATTTTGGGAACTTCTTGCTATGATGTTTCACCAGTAATCCTATTAGCTGAAAGCTGGTTTTCATAAGAATAGAAACACAGCAAAGACGAACTAAGAATAGAGTGCAAACGAAAGGGAACAGTACTAACTTGACCACTTCATTGTTGAAACTTTGAAGATAATTGCCATCCTGCAAGCAAGTTCAAGCTTCTCAGGACAGTTCCATTTTCAAAATATGATATTGATAAAATGAAAAGGGCATAATTCTTAGGAAGCAGTCAGACTTCAAAACTTCCAAAGAGTTCTATTTTATTCAAAGCGTAATGATAAGAACTAAATTTTTCCAAATGAATGCAATCTAATATCCATTCTAACAATTCAAGATTGCACATCAATGCATCTATATTCTTGAAGGAGCATTATCTCCTCATGCCAGTAGTCCCAAACTATGATTAACTCGAAAGTCTTGACCACTACGTCAATGTTACTCAACTAAATCCCGACGATTATACAGAGTTCTTAATTAGTCTGGATCTCAAGATGCTAGTAGATAAAGTATACCAGAAAATTTTCAACTACATACCACAACCATATGATAGGATTCTTATGGTACCCATTCTTTCCCGCATTAAATCCAACATTGTGAAGAAAACAAGCAGCTTCAAGATATTCAAGGTTCTCATCCTCCAAATAAGCTAAAAGCTCATTATTAACATCATTCCATCTTCTTATTCCTTCAAATATCTCCTGTATTCACAACCAGGCATGAAAATCATATTTCAGAGCATCTAGAATGTGGCAAATGTGCAACAACATTACACAAAGATGTGCATCTTTCCCACCTTTTCTATCCCTGCACATGTCGCAGCAGACTTTATCCTCTTCTTGTTATTAAACCTTGTTGACGTTCAAATCATATGAACCCTTGGAAACTTGTCCTAACATCTCCGAGATCACACCCTCCCCCAGTGCACACCCTGAAACCTCCATTTCCTCAATGCCAAGCGCCTTGAATATCTCCTCCAATAAAATTGCCCTTGCCACTATAAAATTAGTTCTCTTTTGGAAAAACGCCTCCCTCTTTTGCCTTCCTTCAGATTCCAACCTCATCACCAGTTCCTTCAGTTCTTCTTTACTTAACTCCCAGTCCCTCTTCTTTACCGCAACTACCCCATGATTTTGCCCTAAACTAGGCAAGTACCCTCCACATGCAGCCTTCTCAATTGCCTTAATTGTACCTGATGAACCTATCACTTTATCTATCTTATATTCCTTAATCTTATCAACCAAACCTGAACTTTAACGTATATTTCGAATGTGCAGCCGCATTTTTGCTGTTTCTAAATATGTTTGGGTTAATGTTGCATGCCCCAACTTTAAAGAAAACGAGTGCAAAACTTCGCCATTGTTTCCAACAACAAATTCAGTTGAGCCACCGCCAATGTCCACTGTGAGAAGAGTATGATTAAGAATGGGATAAAATTGAAGAACTCCAAGATAGATAAGCGAGCTTCATCCAGGCCGGAGAGTATATTAATGTGGAGATCAAGGGTTTGATTCAATGTCTGTACGAACTCGGACTGATTGGAGGCTTCTCTTACTGCTGAGGTGGCTACGAGGGGGCAATTTGACGAAGGAATGTGGTAGAAATGCAAAATTTGTTGGAATTTCCGGAGGGCAGCTAGGGCACGGTTAAGGAACGAGGTAGAGATAGCTGAGGTAGTGTCCAGGCCGAGGAGGACAGGCTCTTTGCGTTGGTCGAGAGTGAAGAAGCGGCCGGTGGAGAAATCAGCATGGACGATCAGAAGCTTGAAGGAATTTGTACCCACGTCCACCACGGCGCAGAGGTTGCTAGCCTCCGGCGCCGCTGCTGAAGGTCGGAAATCGGTAGTCATTTTATTTGCTTCGGACGGCTGACTAAGGCGTTATCGTTATGATTGGTACGGTCATCAAAAACTATTGTTAGTGTTCCCATTTTTATTTTTAAATTAAATGTCTTTCGTTAAATAATTAAAATTTTGTTTTATGAGATTAATATTTAATCTCTCCATCTTTGTCTTTCGAGCCAAATTGAATGTGTTATGATTTAAATTAATTAAAATTTTATCAAGAAAATTGATTTTACAGTATCAAAATAAATTAAGTTGAACTTAACTTTTATCTTAAAGCTCATTTAATTCTAAATGAGATATTTAATTTCAAAGGAATGTTATAAATAACTTAAGTTAATTTTTTAAAAATAATTACATAACAATTTAAAACTGTACTCATCCTTTTTTATGGTTCAAAAATATAACCCACCATGTTCCTAAAAAAATATAATAATCGGATAGTGTGTATATGATATGGAATGCTACAAAATACATCGTTAAAAATTTAATTAGAGTACTTTATAAGATGGATTTCTTAATACTTTATAGAATTTTGGTGTGTATACATATATATATATATATATATTTATATATATATCCTTAAATCCATCAACAAATTTGTGTTTTTCGATTGTAGATAGTGTAGTACACTTTTATTTGACCCTCTTAGCACACCAATAAAAAACTTACATAAATTGTAAAAGATCAAATTCTTTAGAACTTAATTCCTCTTTTAGAATTTAATTAATTAAATATATATTTAAAAATAAATAAAATACACATGCAAATTTTTTTTATTAGCATACTTAGATATTGTCGCTCAAAGAGTTTTCTAGAAGATTCATTGCCATCTCTTATTCATAGTTTATATAAATATATATATATATCTGGTTTCTATGTTATGATTCGTTTTTCTTTTTCATTTTTGTTCACTTATAATATTTTCTTGGTTTCCTTTATTTACTCCTTTTTATGTTGATTTTTTCTTGATATTTTATACCTTTTAAAGAAAATAAAATTCAAAATTTATAAAAATTTATAAATTTTAAATTTATATAAGAAGAAAAAAAAAGAAGAAAAAATAAATTTATATAAGAAGAAAAAAAAAGTATATCAAAATTTTAAATTAAAATAAATTGAATTTGATTCAAACAAGCGAATGAGACATTTATTATCTTTTAAATTTTCATCAGAAAATTTTTGTTTCAATAAACAAAATTATTTTTTTTAAAGAAAATAAAATTCAAATCATAATACAAAAGAAAATTTTAAAATTGGGTGTCCCCACCATGGACGTATACGTTCCTCTAGTGAGTTCCCATTGCAAGCATCCAACCGGCATTACTATAGCCTAGCTCCTGATTTTTCCAAACCTCAGCATTGCAGTGATGCAGACGACTTCCATCGGTAATCAAAATCCCATTGACTTCCCAGGCTTCAACGATTATCAACTCCGGGGCCAACCAAGTCAGACCACATCGTGGTGGTGCTGGATTCCTCGTTTCCAAGAATGATGAACGGTTAGCTTTTACTTTCTTTATTTTAAAATGATTTGAAATTGAACATTTTATTTTTTAAATAAATTAAAACTTTATTAAAAAATTAACATAACAGAGGTTAAATATAAATTAAGTCTAACGGTTTTTTTTTAAAAATTTTTTTTTGTATAAATTAAAATAAGACATAGAGAGTACTTTCTCTTTGATGATGGTACTTTTTTTAAAAAATTTTTTATTTTTATCATTGCTACATAGTTCTACTGTAATTTCAAAGCAAATTCTTGCTTGGGATAAATGAGATAGTTAACTTTATAAATATGCAAGAAGTTCTTTGGATGATGATAAGCAGTTCATTAGTGCAAAGAAGTACACAATTTGTCTTAATTGAAACTTCTTGGTTTTGGTCAAAATAATTTGAATCCGACTCATTTAGCCAAATTCTAGCCATGCAAAAAAACAAGCATTCACATTGTAAACTATGACACTATGCCTTTTTTTTCTTTATTTCTTTCTTTTTTAAAATATATTTGTTGGAAAATTTAATATTCAAATATGTTCCTTGATTTTTCCCCTAGTAAAAACAAAAGAAAACCACCTCCTTCTTCTTTTGCGAGACACAAACAATTCAAAAAGGACATTTTCTACGAATTACTTCGATTGAAAATCTTCCCAAGCCATACGGGTTTAGGGTAGCATTATTAATCAATCTCTCTGTCATTATTTATAAGTTAATAATCACTTATAAGGGAGTGGTATTACAGATAATTCGTAAACTATAAAAAATTTTCTTTTAAAATATTTCTTAATTGCTTAACATACAACTTGTTAATAGAATTTTTTTAAAATATATAAATAAATATATATATATATATATATATATATATATATTATACATATTTGACAAACTAATTTATTAAGATAAAATGAATCATAATAGTTAAATAGCTAAATTGACAAGTTTGTAAATTGAAAGGCTAAATCGTAATTTCGATGTCTGATTGTTCATTATGTTGAATAATAATGTTTAAATAAACATTCAATGATTTTTATTTATATTAATTTAAAATTTATTTTATATATATATATAAAGTAGAGATCCTAAATCAATGAGGGTTCAAGAGAATTAAAATCTCTCAATTTCAAGCGGTCACTTTTCCTATTATTATTAATGAAAAGAAAAACTAATTCCAATAAACATAATCTTTCACATTTAGTGAATATAACTTTTATATTTAACGAACATAATCTTCCGTACAAACTTTTCATATTCAATATATATAGTCTTTATGTTTAAGAATCATAATCATTCATATTTTTAATATAACTGTCAATTGAAAATAGTTATCTTTCTTAAATTTATGATTAATTAACTAGTTCCTAATTTAACATAAAATTAACATGCAATTCTATAAATAGAGTTGATGAATTATATCAAAATCACATAAATTCAAAACAAAAGCAAATATATCTTGACTTTCTTCTTAATCTTTATTTATATATTTTTTAGGAGAAAAATGTGTTAAAATATTATTTTTAAAAAAATTTACTTTTGTTTGTGTTATATCAATCAAATACAACTTTGATTCATTGAATTTCTAACTATTTTAATACTACTTATTATGAAAAACAATAACGCATTGTGAGAGCCATGAAAACTAGTTTAATAATTAAGTTAAACAATTGATAACATTTTTACAATATTCGAAGTTCTTTCTTTTTAAATTCAAACAAAATTCTTTTTTTTTATTATTTTTATTAAGTTCTTATATTAAAAAATAAACTCATCCAACTAACATCTTTATGGAATTAAGTACGAATAAACAATACTTTTTGCAAAATTAAATGTTGATACAAAAATTTTAATTTGTTAAGTTATTTTTTAAAACACATTAGTAGATTTCATCTCTAAATTGTTTTTGACTTTTAGTATAATTCCTTAATTTTTTTAATTGTAAAATAGGTTCTTCTAGCTGGAGAGATGACTAGTAGAACCGACAAAAATGACCTATCTTACAACTTAAAATATTTTTGAAAATATAAAAAGTCAAAAAAAAAAAAGGGACCCAGGTTAAAGTTGAAAATAGTTTTAGTGATGAAATTCACTAATTTGACCTAAATTAATCCATAAAAACATTTTTTTAAACTGATTTTTTTTTCCATCTATTATACCTTTTTTTCATTGAAATTGGGTTTCAATATTTTTTAAAATCCTTTAGTTTTTATTTGATGCACAAAGTTTTAAAAATTTAAGATATTAAAAATATTATATTCATTTATAAAAAAAAATATTTAAAATGTAATGAGCATTTCAATGTTGATTATTTGGATTTATTTGTACAATTTATTGAAATAAATTAATACTCAGAATGAATACAAATGTACAATGATTTTTTTTAAAAAATCTCTTCTTAATGCATGCATTTCTTGGTTTAAAATAAGCCTTTTAATTATTGATATTTCTCAAAAATAATTTTTAAGAATTGATATTGGAAATAATGAAATTTTACATTAGAATAATATTTCGTATCTTCATATCATTCATCATCATTGCCCTCTCAACCTCGACCACATTATTAATGTATGCATTCTATAATATGATGTAATAATAAGTTTATAAATTATTAAAAAAGATTCTATTAAAAGAAACTAATATTAAATCGTGTACAATAATAGTAAAAGTAGAATAATTAAGAGGCTGGATGTGTGGTTACGTTTAAGTTTTAACCTTTGATAATAATGTTTTTTATTTGTTTGATATTATGGAATATGTAAATATATCTATCAATATGGGTCGTTTTAGCCCATTTTAATCTTAATTTATGTAAGTCCACACAAAATGAGTCTGATAGGATCTAAGTCCAATATTAAAGGAGCCACATATATTGAAGTTCAATCCAACTCCTTTAAGTCCATATATTTTAATAAAATAATTTAACTTATCATTTAACATTTTAATGATATTAAAAGTTGGTGTAAAAATGCCGATTTATAAAATAAAAATGGGAAGGTATTTTCCAAAAGCAACATCCCTGTGAATTCCCAGTAGCCTAGAACCACATCTATGGTTGTGCTTTGTCCATGTGATGTCCTCTTTGAAAGAATTCAGCAAGAATCTACTGCCATTCCTTCATCAAGGGACCCTGAATTTAATGTAGCCTTTTCCATTTCCATTTCAATGACATCTTCAATCATCTTCTTCTCCTCTCCATTATCACCTTTCAATCTATAAGAAGGATGGTTTCAGTAACATTTGCCAACAATCAACAAGTACATTAGTCTGTTTTTAGTTTATTAATAGAAAAGTACATTATTCATCTGTCATTTTTGTTTCTTTATTCACTTTGTTTTCTTAGCATATTAGTTCCTGCAGTTACCAGAGAGTTATACTGTTATATATGAAGCAACACCTACATTAGTCTTAGAAACCTCAAGATTTGATAAAGTCTTAAAGCTCAGCTTTGCATCTCTTTTGTTAGTCTTAGCTTGAAGTTGCATTAAATTCTTCTGCAGCAGCTTCACCTCTCTAAAAAATCAGACACCAATGTCAAAAATATAATGAAGTATTTCAAAAAGACTGGAACTCGTCAGACACCGTGGAAGATGATGGCTCAAAACTTAGGCGGCGGTGTTGGCTCTAAGAAGAGGGATGGTTTTCCGGGAGAGATGAGGAATTAGATTAGATTTACAATCGATCTCTTTTTTTTTTATCCTTTGGCCCAATGGGCCAGCCCTCATCCTAATAGACACAGTCCATAGAAGTGTAATTTTAAATGATAAACTAAATCATAATTTAATCCAATCCATATATATAAGGGATCCATGGGTCTCTATAGACCTAAACCCTAATTGACAAGCCTATGTAAGCGCCATTAAAATAAATTTGTGCAAAATGGATGAGTTAAGTAAACATTTGCATGAACATAAGGTTACCCATTTAAAATTTAGTATACTATTATTCTGTAACTGATATAATAGACTTATGATCTGCATGTTTATCACTCCACAGATTGGGGGTATCACCTAAGAGATAGGTTTTAGTTCTTCTAATACATTTTTGTGTGACACTTTCTAGTACAACAATAGAAAACTTATATTACAGTTATAATTTAATTTATCTTTTTAAGATCTAATTAACAAAATTTATCTATAAAAATAATTAAAAGACACATAAAAGTTATTTTTTATTAATATACTAAAGAATGTTATATAAAAAATATACTTAGCAGATCGATAGTCGTTTATTTAGAGTTGTTAATAGCGGATGGTGGTCGATATAATTTGCCAAAAACCTGCCATGGTGGATGTGGCAGATACCATTATAAAAACATAGAAAGTATAATTAAAACACCAACATAATCATGATAAAACTAAAATATAATTCATATAAAATGATAATAGATGTAATTATGATATATTCAATTTTTGACGTCTCAAACTAGAGATGGTAGATACATTCAATACGGACAACGAGAGTACTATTTTTTCTTATCTTTAGTTTATTATATGTACACTTAAATTACATTTTAAAATGCAAGGGATGCTTACAAGAGATTATGTTCATATATAATCCTTTCGTCTAGAAATGAATGTCTCATTTTTTATATTAGTGAAAATTTTATTAAGAAAATTAACAATCTAATATGTTAATAAACTGAGTCAATTTTTTTTTTTATTAAAAAGAGTGTAAATCAAATTAGGATATTCAATTTCGGATGGAAAGAGTATGTTGTTCATAAACTATAAAAACATTTTTTTTTTCAAAAAATATTTCTTGATTTCTCAACATGCCTCATGTTAATTGAATTTTTTTAAAAAATAAAAAATATTATATAAATTTCACAAAATAATTAATTAAGATGTAATGAACTTCTCGATGAAGTTAAATTTCTCAGTTAAATAGCTATATTAATAGGTCTGTAAATTGAGGGGCTAAATTGAAAAGAAGTGCAATTTTAGTGGCTAGTCATTCATTATGCAAAATAATAATATTTATAATTCAATAAATATTCAATGCTTTTAATTCATATTTATTTAAAAATTATTTAATTAAATTAAAACATTACTAAACATTTTTGAAAAAATTAAAAGAATATAACTTCTATAGTTTAATATTGATATTTAAAATTAATTTACAAATGGAGTTAGATGTCATATCACAATATAATGCTAGATTTAAATTTTTGACAAATCATAATATTTGTCATTTGACTGCTTTTTTAATAGGAAATGATTATCCTTTAGTTCATATAAATTTAAACTTCCTATAACTTAGTTCATTAATATTTCTTTCCTAATAATATGTTTCTTTATCGGCTCATGATTTCTTGTTACATAATTGTGTATCATTTTTACACTAATAGAAATGTAATCTGTGTCTCTAGAAGATAAAATAAGATTTTTATTAATATAATGAGGAGTCACACATAAATATATAACAAAAGATTCAGACTCGACCCTAGACTTTTTTAGCATTGAATATATAGTGATAATTTCCAAACCATCTTCAATAAATGATTTCTCTTTAGCACTCCAATTGCAAGAGGTCTAGACAACATTATAGGCTTATAGCTCCATTTTCCAAACCTCTACATTGAACAAGACAGGCGATACAAACAACTTCTATGATTTATATCAGTCATCAAACACCATACCTTGTCATGCTCGCGGCCTCAATTCCAAAACGTGATTCTGGACTTGACAATAATTATGATGAACTATTTGATAATTATTTTTTTATTATGTCAAAATAAATATTTTAAGTAGACAGTAAGGACTTTAGATTTCTTAATATTATATATTTGTATATCACTTTCTTTTTTTTTTTTTTTGTTTAGAGTTTAGTATATAAAATATATCAAATAGTGAAAATTAAAGGTTACGTGTAAAATTTTTATTAATATAATAAAACGTGAAACACAAAAATGTAATAGAAAATACGAAGCTGACAATGGATATTTAAGTCCATTCTTATTAATACATATATGACCTTACATATTCCTAATGTGGTATTAAGGTATCACATCCCTGCTGTAGAGTTTCCAGGCTTCAACAATTATCAGCTGCAAGGACTGACTGAGAAATGGATGGGCTAATAATGCCATTTATTATCATTGGGGTGCTTCTGAGATTATCTTTGTTAATTCAGATACATTGTGATTGTTGGATTCCTCAAATTTGTTAGCTTTCATTCCTCTAGTCTGTAATGGAATATCTCTCTATTTCGATTTTAAGATGCACTTTGACATTGTAATGTTAAAAGTGAATTAGTAAAACAAAGGCTTTCTTCAAAAAAAAAATTATGCAACCACAGTGAAACAGTTAATATAATTTTGAGCAGAGGAAGAATTTCTTTTGATTGTGGTTCACTTTGATTATTTCTACATAATTGTACTGTAATTCCAAAGAAAATCCTTTCTTGTGATATATGAGAAAGTTAACTTTATATATATGCAAGAAGCTCTTTGGGTGATGATAAGCAGTTCATTAGTGCAAGGAAAAACACTAATTGTCTTAATTGGAACTTCTTTGTTTTGGCCAAATCAATTTCAATCCAGCTAGATCTAGCCAAATTCCAACCATGAAAAATAACAAGCATTTACATTGTAGAATATGATACTATGCCTTTTTTTTTTTTTTTTTTTTTTTAAATATATTTGTTGGAAAAATTTTCCATTCCCCCTCCCCTTAATTTGATTTATTTATTTCCTAAACACTTTTGGTTGTTCGTAGTGCGTTGGTTTTATTTAGTGTAGTTATGGTTAAAGAACTCGAAGTTATCAATAGAAACTTAAATTTAACCTATCATAAGAAAAGTGAAGCGATAAGAATGAAAAAACAAAAAATTTAAATATAAATAATTATTGAACGCTCAAACTTTAAAAGTCAAATACGTTCCGACAGTTTTTCCTCGAGTAAAAAGACACCCTTTTCTTCTTCAAGAGAGAGACACGAACAATTTCAAAAAGGACATCTTCGAAGAATATTTCCTTATTCTTCCCTATCAGCTGCTACTACTGATAGAATCTTCCTAGAAAATTACCTCAATTGAAAATCTTCCCAGGCCGTACAGTTTTATAGCGGCATTATTAATGAGTATTTTAAGTTTGGTAATTTTGTTGGATGTTTCCATCTCTCACTGAAAGTCTCACACCAGATGAAAACCCCCCCAAATCTCCAAATTGTGGCTTTTTTTTTTTGCTAGAAAACTATTTTTGTCATATTCTTTTGCTGCAAATGATCAAGACAAGAAATATTGTTTGTATGTCAAGGGAATAAGGGATAAATTTTAGGGTCTAATCCTATCCTTTCCCTTTTAAATAGTTTAAATTATTCCAAAAAACTTCCAAAAAAGCTGTGAGAGTGATCTGAAAGAGCCATGTATTTTTATAATGAGAAGGATCGTCAATCCCCCAGCGTTGTCCTACCAGTACTCCAAGCTAGATATGATCATTTTACATTTTGATTCTAGTGACTCTTGAAATAGCAAAACAAAGTCTATCCTAGACTCCAGTTGCTTTATGTTTGTTTTAAACAATCTATTTGAATTCTAAATAAAATTCATTATCTGTAATGTTAAAATTTATTAATACATTAGCAGTATTTTTGAATGAGAAATAATGCTATATACATGGTTTTTAGGATTTTGTAGTTAATTTATTATTATAAATGTGAAATAATTTATCTTGAGGAAAAAAAAGAGGCCACATGAAACAAGCAGTGATAACATTAACAAATGTTTGAGCCTAGCAGATGTTCGGAATCTTGGATTTGTCTCTTTCAGGTGTGAAATCCTCAAAAAGAGCAAAAACAAAAGCCAAATACTACTAGGAAATACTAGGAACAAAGAATGTACCGGAGATGAAGAGATCTTTGGATTTGTCACCGAACCCTTCTTTTCGTTGCTTTCTTCTTTCAATATTTTATACATTTACAGACGACTTAAACCGTTGAAGCTCCAGAACTGATGGTATCTACTCGGAACTCCCACCAATGCTTCGAAGGTCACTTTCATCTACTCATGTTTTTCAACATAGCGTGTCTCTCTTCTAAGCCCCTGAAATTTAGGGTTTCAATTTTTTTTTTTTTTGTTTCAGGCAGCTTCCACCAAGTTTCTTAGAAAACTAACCCAGCCATCTCACAATCAGTCTACTCGGCAAACGCGTTATTTTTATTATTTTGTCTGTTTATTTTGTTGAAACCTTCAGTGTTATGGTATTTGTGAGTAGTAGGAGTTGAAAAATAAAAATTCAATTTAATTTTTCATAATAGTAAAAGCCATAAATCTTTCATGTTGTGGATTTCAAAGTGTACTTTTCATTACATTTCCAACTTCACGCGGCCTTTTTCAGTTTGTTGGGTTTTTTTTTTTCTTGATTTTGAAAAGGGTATATTTTTGGGAAAAATTGATTTGATTTCAATGGCGTGCTGAAAAGCCTAGTTATATATAAATATGCATAAAACAAAGTAATCCATCCACCTCAACCACAAGATTGGGTGTGTCCTTGTGTATAAATACACAAAACCCCTTCACAAAACTACATAGAAATTGTGTGTTAGATTGTGTATGCCTGTAATGCCTATAAAATGATGAAAAGAGAAAAGGGTTCGTGTAGTTTTGATTAATGCGATCAAATCTAAGATTGACTTTTAGAATCATCCGCGTAATTTAAGAAAAAATTGAAGCTTCTTTGTAGTTTCCTTTCAAGTGAGACATAGTTTCTACCTATAAAGATCGACAGTTGGCGGTTTGAGGTCTCCTGCTCAAAAATTGCTGTCTTTTTTAGTTGTTTTTTGAGGTTGTTAGTTAATACTTTTGATGGTACTGAAACGACATTTCAGGGAGGGAGGTGAGGCAGGTTCTGAATTTTCCGGCCGTGATTTCAAACGCCGTCCTGCCTTTGCCTATGCAAGGTGGGTTGGGATTTTGTTTAGTTTGTGATGAACATTTTCTCATTTTGGCTTGCTTCTAATGAATTTTTCATCTTGGATGATGTCCAGTATTCTCAGAAATGTGAATAGAACTTCTGTTCAAGATGTTGGACACGTCTTGGAACCCTTGCTTCGAAGTTGGGTATGTTACCTCCTCTTTAGCTCATCATATATAGGCTATTTCAGGAGACTTATTGTCCATGAAATTCAATTCAAGTACAAGTTTATTCTTTTTTGGTAAAGATAATAGTCAAAAGGCTGAAGTTCCTATGATTATAATTCATCTATGATGAGTCATGTGTGTGGATCTTCTGCTTATCCTTGAGGCTTTTGGAACTTTGGCTGCGGTATCATTCATGCTCCAACTTCTGACTGTATGAAGATGAGAGAGATCTTGGTTCTTTGGGTATGCCAGTAAACAGAAGTTATTATGGACTGTGGACCAATATCTTGAAGTTTTATTACTTTTTCTTTTTAGCATCTTTTGAGTAAATACAGTTGTTATAGATTTATGAGTGGCTTTTTTTATATTCTTCTCCAAAAAAAGTGACTTTGTTGTATTTCTTAAATATTCTAATCATAAAAACCAAGATGGATGTTAGATAAAACAGTATTGGCTTGTTTTTTATGTGAGCATTTTTGTTTTCTTGTTTCGATAGGTACGTGATGAGGTAGAGCAAGTAATCAGCTCATTTGCAAGGTTGGTATTCTTGTTGTTGGTTTTTCTGTGCGCTTTGCATCATTTTCACCTGAATAATGTTTATTTGATAGGATAAGCATGAGGGCCACCATATTTTTGTTGATTCATCAATTTTTTCTGTAATTCAGCAGGATTAATATTCCATTTTGATGCTATTGTGGCTATTAAGATTCAGCTACATAATACTTCCTCAAGTGCATTTTTGTCCATAAGTGAAATTGGGATGTTTATTTTGTTTTGTATCGTTGCAGGCCTTCCCATCAGATTGGTTCCTCTGGGTCAAGGATCTTTCAGTTGCACTTTGAAGATCAGTTACCTTCCATGATATTTACGGGCTGCAGGGTGGAATTAGAGGACAGTTCAAAAGTGAAAATTGTTTTACGTGATTCTAGTTCCAGGAGGATAATAACTTCTGGACCCCTTTCTTCTGCAAAAGTCAATATTGTTGTACTTGATGGTGATTTTGATACAGATGACCGGGAAGATTGGGGTGAAGGGGAGTTTAATAACAAAAGTGTTCGTGAAAGACAGGGCAAAAGGCCACTGGTCACTGGAACATTATCAATAGCCTTGAGGGAAGGAGTGGGCTATGTAGAGGATATTTCTTTTACAGATAATTCAAGCTGGATCAGGTGTGGGAAGTTCCGCTTGGGAGCTAAACTGCAGGATGTCACTGGTGAACCAAATGTTAGGGAAGGAGTCAGCAATGCCTTCAAAGTGAAAGATCATCGGGGAGAGGGTAAGTTTTCCATCCCATTCCAACTCCAAGCCATCCTGAAGGAGGATGGTGAAACGTTCCTGTGATTTGATCTGGTATTGGTAAAACATTTTGTTTGATGTTCTTTCCCCTATAAGTGGCTTAACTGAAAAACATCTGATGTATTTATGGGATGACTTTAATCAAGTAATGAAATGAGTCAAATGACTATCATATGGCATTAGTTTTTTCAACAGATAATTGATCCTGGACAGTTAATTTAAGACTTCATCCCCTGATTAGATGCCTGGACCATCCTGCAATAGGTCTTTTCTCTAAATCTGGCATATGTTGAGTTCTCGATGGAATAGATTATCTTACTCCATTAATGGCCAAGAAATGGGTTAATATATGCTCCTATATTGTTGAAGTTAAAAAGAAACTAGAGATTGATTTTCTTTCCTTTTCTTTTTCTTTTGGGTTTAGCATACAAAAAGCAACATCCACCACGTCAGTTTGATGAAGTATGGCGTTTAGAAAAGATTGCAAAAGAAGGTCCATCGCATAAAAGGTTGGCTTGCCATGGGATATACACAGTAAAGGAGTTCTTGCGTCTGTATGTCTGTAAGCCCCACTACCTACGCTTCCACGTAAGATATCTTTCTGTTGTCACTTAAGGGATTTGGAAATTACTATTGTCTTTAGTCCAATGCTGTTTTAAAGTGGATTCCTGATGATGTCAATGGAAAAAATGTAGATCCTTGGTGGTAAGATCTCAAGCAAGTCATGGAATACAATCGTCAAACATGCTGTTGAGTGCCAAATAGACAAAGATGAGCTTTATATGTATAGGTCTGGGGCGGAGCTTGCACTGGTTTTTGATTCCATCTATCAAGTTGTGGGAGCCACTTTTGATGGTCAGAATTTCCAGTCTCCAGAAACTTTCAACCAATATCAGAAGGTTTGCTTTCAGATCCTTACACTTTAACAAGGTTTCCAAGTCAGGAATTTATGAAGTAGCTCACTATGAAAATAAGATCTCTGTCTATCACAGGTCCAGTTATGATAACAATTTCTAGCTTACACATGAATTGGGACTTTTTGGCCTTACAACCATGCAACGCATTATGACTCTTCTAGGACCAAACTGTGCAACAATTTTTTTTTGTTATTTTAGTCTTGATTCATGGCAATCCCTGAAAATGCCGTACCTTTTGGTTGTGCTCCATTTGTTCTCATAATTTTTTAGCCTTTTCAATGAAAGCATTTCTATTATCTGTATATCTCCCTTGTGAGCAACTTGTTATGTAGTTGCAGAAATAGTCCACCTTTGATGTAATAATCAGATTTTCCATCCTATTGGCAGGGATTGGTGAACGATCTGAAGCTACATGTTTATGAAAATCTTGGTGACTTGGTTCGTATTTCTGGCCAATCATTTTCTCCCTGCCCATTGCTGTGGTCCAGTTTGCAAGCCAACTCTGACAGCAGCCCAAGCTCATCTCTGCAGAATATTAACTTCCCAGTAGAGCAAGGTGATATATTCGCTTCTCCCTTCTTTCCTAGTAGTCATTGTTACCCTGGTTTCATTTTTTTTTTCCATTTTTGATAGCAATGTTAATTAATATGTTAGATTTTGTTTAATGTTTGTAAAATAAATAACTTCAATTAAGCTCAAGAGTAACCGGTGGTAGTGTGGCTAAGTTGCAACTCTATTGAATTGCTTTAGAAGCGAACATTTTCTTTAATCTCTCTTTCTCACTAGCAACAATTGAATTGCCTGACATAATTTCATTTCCTTTGTTTAAGAAAACACTCCGTGATTTTTAAGCTGCAGAAGAGCTGAATACTCTTTTACTGGCTTTCCAGTTTGAATTTTATCAGTGTATTCTATATTGCCATTTGGAAGATCAAGAAATCTTTCTTATCACAGATGAAATAGAATTGCATATGAACGGTGAGCAGATGACAATCTCCCCAACACATGCTAATGGAGTACAGTATGGGAATCAGTTCCAAGTTTCAATGGCCGAGGCTTCTCATCAAATGGACGATCTGAACTCCAGGTTGAGCAACGGATTTGCAATTGGTGATTCTTGTGTTGGTCTCCACACTGGCGAACATGGTGGGGATACTACCTTCTTTCTTGGGGGGCCTCCTCTCGGATTGACCGATCCGCTAGCAGCTTTGAACGAAAATTTTCAGGTTGAGACCCCAGCATGGCAGGGGAATAATCTTTTTGTGACTCCAAAAAACCAAGCACTTGGTGTGGTCTCTTCTAACTTTGGCATCCATTTCTCAGGCCCTGGAAAATCCAAAGCAAGTTGGTGCAAGATTCGTGCTGTCATCAAATGGCAAATGGTCAAAAGCAGTTGCCAAAAGAAAGGCAAATCCTCGAAGCATAGATTCTGAATTCTTGGTTGGTACCAAGCTTCTTCTCCTAAGTAGGTAGTTTGAGTTTCTGAAGTTATCATTTGTTCCTTTCTTTTTAACCCGTCAATTGCATCGTTAGTTTCTGTGGATACACAGAATACATATAGAAATATATATAAATATATTTATATATATACCGATGCTATATATTTGTAGTTGTTTCCAAGAATTGAGTATAGTAGATGGGGTTTTCTTTCCCTCTCTGAAACCGGAGAGTGAGATGTTCAATCATTAAAAGTTGGGGTATTCCATCTCTGAAAGCAGGGAGTGAGATGTTGGTCGAGTCATGTACTTGGCAGAATTTGGCTGCTGACTCTGATGGAATCTGTGATTCAGTATGCCCTTTCTGTTTTAAGCTGCATTTTGTATAGTTGTCAGCATATGTTGTACATGGGTTCGCCCCCTTTTTGGCGATGTGAATAATGTAAGTAGCATTTTCTTATGAATAAAAATGTTTTCTTCTTGAGGTAAATCGAAAGCAGTTCAAAATAACTTTAGTAAGAGAGCTTCATTAATTTGACTCTAGACCAGGTTAGTAATAGCAGACCGTATACAACTAAAAATACTTACAAAGGTTTTTAATCTTTTATTACACAATTTGTATTACACTAATAAAAATTGACATGTTTCTTAATTGATACTCGTATGTTTTTCTTTAGTATAATAAGGAGTATGATGCAAAATTGTGAAACAGATCCAAAACCTAAAAAAACATTATAAAATGAACGATAGTTTTTAGGGAGAGTGTTACTTTCGTAGTTCAAAAAAAAAATGCTGACGGATTTTTAAAGCTAGTTTGGAAGGAATGATTTGGAGAGAAAGGGAAAAATTTTTTTGTTTGGGAGTTTAAGTAAGAGAGGAAGGAAGAGAAGGGGGAAGATCATCTTCCGAAGATGAGAGACTCTTTCTAGTTCCTACTATGGTTTAGAAAATCGAATCGGTTTGAAATCAGGTTTGATCGACTCAAATTTGGATTGACCCAACCCGAGTCGTTAGAACAAAGGTACTTAACCATCAGATCAATAACTTATTTTTGATTTTTTTTTAAAGAGATATTCATCTCAAAATTTTATTTTGTAATCCAATTTGTCTAACTATGTATAAAATTCAAATTTTAATTATTTATTATACTACTCACCTTATATTCGAATTATTATTTATTTAAGACAATTTGTATTAACCTAGATAACTGATGGGAGAAAAGGGTACGTCCCGGATAAATCAACATAAATGGACAGGACTCAAACAGTCAACTCAAATGGGCTTTGGACCCAACCTTTAATATCTAAAGTCAGACTCATGAAGTCAACAAGGATAGGTGGACAGCGACCTGCTACCATCGACCTCTAAGGTCACTGACCTCCTAAATGGGCTCGAAAGAGGTACCTCCAGACTTCGGCCATCTAGTTTCATACATCTTCTATGCCATGACTAGATGTGCATGACTCCTAACATCTCCTAGGAGCCTACTACCACTCGGTGCGACCTTGCAGAAGAGATAATCGAGAAACTCGATGTCCACGAGCAAGTTGTGAAATTGGTCTAGAGGTTAGTTAGCGAGTTCGCAGCTCTTGACAGAGACGTGAATGACAAGATATCTCAACCAAGAGAAACTCCAGGATTCGGGGAGTAGTTGGCGGGATTCCACACAATCTCACAACTATTATAATTGTCTACTGTCATGTAATAGCAGAACCCTAATCGGAGAGATAATTGATTTCCTTTTATATAATCAAATCACAAACAGTATACGGACAGGAGAACAATCTCTAAGAGAATTAATTACACCTGATAACTCTCAAAATATCGACGTAGGCATCAGTGCTCTTCCTTGGGCACAGCCCACCTCCGGTGACGTCCTCTACTTTCTTCTCTGGTTGCAGTGACTGATGTCATTATGGTTTTAGGGTGATCCAGAGTTCACTTTTGAGCCCTATCAATAACATTTGTTGTTCTTACAAAAAACATATAAAACTTCGTTTGAAAGATAAGAATTTACTCTTATACAAAAAATTTATACTCTAGTATTTAATTTATAATTAAAAAATTACTAAAAAATAAAAAATGAAAAAACCAATCCAATGTTGACCCCTCTCTCCATCCGGTTTCGATGTCCTGTTTTAAAAAAATGTTCACAGGAGGGAAATAGGATCTCTCCAAAATTGAAGAGAAATGGGGAAATGATCTTAATAACATTCTGAAACGACTATTTTATACATAATAGAAATTTACTCTAAATTGAATTAAATTATATGTAAGGTTATTATTGTAAAATGAGATTTAAAAAATTACTTTCTCTTCTTTTTCATTTTTTTCCTACTTCCAAACATAAAAGAATACTCTCCTTTTTTGTTTCGTAAAACTCTTAAACAAATTTAAGTTTATATAACCTCCTTTTCTTTTCTCTTGTCTTCTCTCATAACCTATCTCTTCTCTTATTTTCTCTCCTCCTCTAAATTTCCAAACTAACAAGATACTTAAATAAAAAATTATTATGGACTTGGGATTCATACTCCACACTTAGACCTTGTGACCGGAGTCACGTGACTCACATCATTAAAATGACTAATGTATATCTTTTACTTGAGATCTACAAATGATGAGACACTTAAATTTTTTGTTTCATTTATTTGGTTTGATATGGATTTTAAGGTTTACATTTGAGGATACGGATCTAACACATGGACCTCGTGATCCATATAAAAATTTTCTATATTAAATTTAACAATAAAATGAGTCAAAAAAAAAAAAGGGGCGGATTGGAATTTCCAACAGATGATGTTTGTAGATATATTCTGATAGCAAGAGAGCAAAAGCATAAATGTTCTAGATATTTGACTGCTAAGTACTCCATCTTATTCGAATTTGCAAGTGGACTAATTAACTTTCCTCCTAAATATCTTGCCTCTAGAAATGTACTATGTTTAATGCACAGAGACCAATCCAGTTTAAAAGATTTTTAAGCTTCTTTTTTTAAAAAAATCATTGACGTTTAAAGACCCGACACGGCTAATGTGACGTCAAAGTTTATGGCTTAGTTAATCATGTAGCTATAGAAGCTGTCATCTATTTTTTTATTTAGTTTGATCGTTGGATTTTAAAATCAGTCAATATAACTATTATACTTTATATTTTTTTAATTAATTTTATCATTATACTTTATATTTTTAAAAAATTAAACATAGTTTGATTAAATAATAGTCCTTTGATTAACCATTCTTTTTCGATTGATATAATATAATTAACTAGAACCATAACCAATTCAAGGCTTTATTTGGCATGTGAATGGGAGAAGGTGGGGAGAGGAAGGGGAAGGGTTACATTTACTTCTCTTGATGGAAGGAATTATATTTACTTCATCTTCGTTTGGTATGAGTGAAAAAAAAGTAAAAGATAAAAATTTTTTTGTACTTGATTGCATTGAAAAGTGAAATGAGAGGAAATTAAATCATCTCAAATTTACTATTATACCCATTTAAATAAAATTTTAATTGAGCTCGTATAATTTATTCTATTGAATGTCTCTCTAATATATTTATATAAACAATATTCTATAATTTGTTCATATAATTAAGATAATAAGTAATAAATTAATAATATACTTCATATACTGCATTTAATATATTTTTTTTTTTTAAAAGAGGCTATTATTAAAATGCTTTATCTAGAGAAAATTTGATATATTTCATATGAAAAAAATATTTTATCCAAATAAAATTATGAAATTGTTGAAAATTATTTGTGAAGTCAAGGGAGTGATATATGTGACAAAAAAGGGATGAGAAATAATTTTAAAAGAAGTATATCTCCAATCCGTTCAAATGTGAAGGAATAGAAAAGCTTATGAGGAGGGGGAGGAGGATCCTCATTTACTTCCTTCTCCATATACCTACAACCAAACAAATAAAGACCACATTTACTCTCTAATTTACTTCCCCTTCTCAAAATATTTTCTTTATTTTTTTTAATTCCAACCAAACGAGCTCTTACCATGGCTAACAAGTTGTACAGTCTTCAAGGGCATAACCCAATGGTAAACTTGGCAAGAATTGGTATAATATCAGTCTCACTTCTGTACATAGGGTGAGAGTTCGATTCCTATCAAGCGTTGGGGTTGAGTCGTTGTATGCAATGGTTAAATAACATATTCTCTCCAAGTCCAGTCCCACTGAGGTACATCCTTTGATTTACAACTTTCACGTATCCTAGAGGTATGAGCCTGTGGATCCTAATTCGGTGAGATTCAACATACATATATATGTTTTTTATAACAAGTTGTACAAGTGGAAACTATAAAACTTTACCACGTAAGTGATTTTATTCATTTCCTCTAACTCCCTACGCATTTCTCTCCTCTCATTGACTCATTAGAAGAGGTATGGGTATGGTTCTAGAGTTCTTTCCAGTGCAGGACAAAACTTTCATAAACATGAAGTAATCCATTTTGGCAACTAGTTTGGACTCCTTTCAGTTTGTCTCATCACATGGTTCAAAGAAGAGAAATGTAATAAAATTTCCCCAAGCTCCAAGAGGTAGATAGACTCCAAAGATGACCCACACATTTTTGTTGACATCTCTAATTGTTTCATTTTATAAATCTGCCCTGGACCCTTCAATCCTTCCAATTTGATACCCAATACATTTCATTGCGTTACCTAAACCTCTTATTGATGGTAGAGTAAACGTTGCAAAATCCTAATGGTGTAAAAATAGCATTTCTCTATTTTTGGCATAAAACGATGACAAAGATTGAGACTATGAGAAAGTAAGTATGCTAATTCTTTGATCAACACAAATTTAAACTTTGTTAATGTAAATTTGTGTATTAAGTTTTGAAATCACACCTGCAAGGAAGCGTAATTCTTAAACTATTCATAAAATTTTAAAAACTTATTCTTTAAAATTAGTAAAGCTGTGGGGTCTTTTTTTCCCCTTGTGGGTTCATGTGCAAGGTGACTGCATCCGTGAGTGAGGATGATGCAAAACGGTGGATGCCAAATGCAGCAGCCATAACAAAAGAAGTGTGCAGATTGGAATTGATTTAGCTAGACCAAAACGTAACTCATCATTACTTGCTCGGATAATAAAATCAAAATATATTACATGAAGTCAAAAGTTAACTGAAATACGTAAAATAATATTTAATTGCTTTAAATTAACTAAGATACCTTTAGACTGAATAATGATTCTTTTACAATAAGTGAGAGTTGGAATAAATCTGTTTTATATTCAGTGTGAGATTTGTGTTTGATTTTAGATAAATAGGATTATTGATATGTATAATTAGTATATTCATAACTTAATCCTCTCAAAATTTTTCTTCTACATCCGTATCACAAAATAGAAAATATTTTGTGTGTATAAACTAATTAGTATTTTAATAATTGATAAAATTATCTGTTTAGTCCTATAACTTTTATTTTTTGGTCACGTACGTCCAAATTCTTTTTTTTTCTTACCATCGAAGTTTTTTTAACATTTTTACAAGTGATTTTTTAGTCCTTTTAACGTAAAAATATATTTTTCGATCATTTTTATTAGGAAACTTATTTATTATTATTATTATTATTAAGTCAAAGGGGGGAAAATTGGTAATCTAGTGTTCACCCATCCGAATTACAATTTTAAAAAATAAACATCTTCTTCTTCACACAAATCCCCAATCCTGCAAACCCTTTACTTCTATGAGGCACCAGGTCTGCGGCTGTCGTGGTGGCTGTCGGAGGAAAGGGAGAAGTCCAAATCGTCTTCCCACACGTCGGAAAACACGGCCAAAATTCAAAGGAAAATAGAAAGAGGCGGCCAGAAAAGAATCTCCAATTACCGGAGACTCAGTGATACTGATGTTTTCATAGAAGTCCATATCCAGTTATCATTCTCGCCTCACGAAATGAGAGTGCCCAAATACCAGCGACAGCACAATTTGTTGCAAGTACCATATTGAAGTTATCTTTTTACCTCAGATAATGAAGTTATGTGTTTTATGGAAGTGATCTAAGCATACCATGCTGGTAATGGAGCCTTGAAGCTTGTCCTCTTGCTCATTTGCTGCTTAGAAAAATGCGATGTGCTATAGGTCAAGAAAAATCATTTTGGGAGGTCCCAACAACATCTCCTTCGCTATCTAAATCACCATATTTCAAGGTTAGTTTCCAAGGATCGTTTTGAGTATTGTGCTTGGAATCGATACAGGATTAGTATTTTCCCTTCTCTTTGCTTTACTAGAGAAGCAAATTGATCGATTTAAATCGAATATATGGTTTTAGTTTTAGGTTTGGATTGATTTGGTTTTGGTTTTAAAATTTTTCAAGAAAATTTGTTTGGTTTTAAAAAAAATTTCTTTCAAATTGATCCTAGCCGATAAATAAATGTATATATTATTTTTTTCATTTTATAATTTTCCTTTTATAAAGAAAAACATAATTTATTATTTTTAATATTAATCATTTCTCGTTAAATAAGATTACTCTTTTATTTCTAAAATTTATTTATTGATAGTCAATATAATCAAACTCTTTTAAAAGCAACTAAATGAGAATTAATACTATACCGTCTTTTTTTTTTTTAAAAGACTAATGAAAATTTATTAAGATGTATTTGAATAAAGATTATAACTATCTATTTGCATCTTTTAAACAAAATTAAAGTTTTATAATTTAAATTGACTTATTTTATCTTCATTTTATGTAATTCTATCATTAAAATTACGTGTATTTTTTTCACAATTTATTAGAGTGGAAAAAACTTGATCAAATTAAATTGAATCTAACCAATCAAATGCAAATCAAACTAACTGTTTAAGACTTTAAATAATTTGATTTGATTTTAAATTTCAAATCAAAATATTTGGTTCGATTTGAAAAACACTCGAAATCAAACCGAACCAAACTGTGAACATCCTAGGACTAAATAGGCAATTTAGCCTTTATAATCTTACCCTCTCAAAAATTTTGTTCTGCATCCGTGGGTGACCATCTTCTTGCCTTTTTTAAACTTCACCTTTTAACATTAAAAAGAAAAAAGTCACCCGCTTCACCGTGTATGACCCGATAACCCAACAACAAGAAGATGGCATCCCGTAATTCCACAGATTCCCAGGCCCACTTCCGTAACTCAGATAGAAAATATCTTCATCCTTCTCTCAAGTCTGTAAGCTCTCGAAACTTCTGTCCTTTCGAAAACTTTTTTGTGCTAAGATATTTTAGCCTCCTCCACATAGTTCGCCATCATTCATCAAGACATTCACATAGCCCAACATCGGCGAAAACTTTCTCTGGGAATTACCTCGTCTCTCTATACCTTTCTGCTTTTCTCTTCTTAATCGATTCTCCAATCTATTCATGGAGTAATAGCGATTTAATTGTCGGTCCTTGTACGTATATGTATAATCCTTTATTATATAATATACGCAAGTACTGTTTCTTCTATTTCTTCATACCAAGTTGGTTTCTGCAATCAGGATCCATCTATTTTTTATAGCGAATTTTCGGGGTATGGATCGAGAGGGAGGATCCAACGGATCTTGTTACTACTCCGTGCTTGGGATTCGCAAGGACTCCTCCTTCTCTGACATTCGCGCCGCTTATCGGAAGCTCGCTCTGGTATTTATTCTGTTTAAACAACTGAAGCGCTCACGTACTTTTCTATGCAAGTTTCAAATTTTCAATACTCTTCGAGTATAACTGTCGAAAGATTTTTGTTTTTAATAATGAAAGTTTATTTTTTCATATATTTGGAAGAAATGGCATCCCGACCGGTGGGCAAAAAATCCCTCGGTGGCCGGGGAAGCTAAGAGGAGGTTTCAGAAGATTCAAGAGGCGTATTCAGGTTGAAATTCTTCAAAAATTTTAAATTTTTAGATGGGATTTTTTCACGGAGTTTGCGTTTTGTTTTCTTAATTTTTTGAATCATTTTGGATTTCTGTATAATGGTGAATTGACTTCCGTTCGTTTGCCGTTAATTGGTTGTGGCAGTTCTTTCTGACGAGGGGAAGAGGTCAATGTACGATGCCGGATTCCTTGATCTTCTGGAGGAGGACGAGGTGTACACCAAAGGGAAAAATAATAATATTAAATTAATCCTCGATATTTTATCATGCAATTTTTTATATATATTTTTATTTTTGGCCGATATTTTGTCACTTCCAGATTTTTCTAAGGCATTATTACGCCGTCGTTTTGGACCAACCATTTATCAAGAATTTTTTTAAAAAAATTAATTATTTTAAGTTTATTAGGAATTTGCCTCTGATGACATTTTGAAACGTCGGTACAGGGAATGGGTGATTTCCTGCATGATCTGATGAATATGATGGATAAAAATGTGGGAGCAGAGGTATGCATATTCCGGGGACATAATAGTAATTTTATCCAGGGAATCTTTTGATTGACTGATTGATTTATTATTATTATTATTCTCTTTCTGTGATATTTTTATTTGATTGAGCGAAGGAGGAGAGTCTGGAGGATCTACAGACGACGTTCGTGGAGATGTTCGGTGGAGATTTAGCAAAGATGATGGGAAAAGATGATCCAACGGTGAAGAAGAGGGCACGTGACTGTGGGTGTGGGTCCAATACGAGATCAGCTCCAAGACGAAGCAGTAGTAACGTCAGTTCCCACGGATCCTCATATGGTTGCTGATGGACTCCGTCGTATTAGATTTTTGCCCCCAACCCAATTGTTTAATATTATTCTTAAAATTAGTTTTTTACTTTTAATCCATCGGAAATTTAGTGTTTATTTTGGGGGATTTAATTATATGTTGGCAAAAAAAGTCAGGTCACTATTGAACTGGAGCTTTTTGGGCTCAATTTCAAAGACTTCGAAGTTACCAAAAGGATTGGTGTTTGCTTTGCGTAATTAAGTTTCTTTCTTTTTCAGATAAATATCTCAAAATGTACCATTCCTGATTGGACTTTGGAGTCCACAAGTTTGGTTATTTTGCAAGATGCTTGTTTGACATGTAAGTTTTAAGATATATAAATAGGATTGTTATGAAACGCAACTGTTGGGGTGTAACTGGAGTGTAATTGTCAAAACGATGTCGTTTTGATAGCGAAATAAGTGGGTATGAAGGATATATGCATTTATTTTGCTGTCAAAATGACGTCGTTTTGGTAGTTACATTCTGACAGTTGCGTTTCATAGCAATTTTAGATATATAAATATCTATATATATATTATATGTTTTTTAATTTAAAAAAACTGCATATAATTTTTTTAATATGATTTATTAGTGCATTTTTTTATTACATTAATAGAAAGAGCCAGACATTGAATCTTGAATGTTATCACAAAATATGCATCAAAATTTGTTGTGCATTTATTTTTTTTAATTCATGTTTTTATTATACTTGAGTATTTGTAATTGAATGCATAATATAGTAGAAATTTAATGGCTTTTTCCTAATAAAAACTAGCATAATATTTTTATAATGTCATGGTAGTGGGCAATTTAAGGTAGCCAATATAACTTCATTAGAGAAAGTATTATTTATATTCAATGATGTTATTATATATAGCATTACATAATATAGTCGAGGTATATTAAATATTTAAAATAATAATAATAATACCAGAGTTTCTAAGGCAAGAGATGAAATGAGAGGCAGTTCCGTTCCGTAGAAGGGAGGCAAAAACTTGCGTTGTTATAACTTATAAGGTCCACGGAATCAGCACTCCGATCAAAAACCGCGTATGATTGAATCTTGCTCGTACTAATTAATTAATCTCTCTATCCATAATTCAACCTTTCATTTTAATTTAATGTATTTTTTTTATAAAAAAAATCACTTAATTTATTTTAAATATTACAATATTAATTTTATTGAATTTGGAATTAAATATTTAGAATTCAATAACTCATTTCTTAAAATTATAAGTTTTTCAAAATTTCCTTTGTCACAATTTATAAGTCATTTGAATTCACTTTTTTATCATTAATTATAAGTCATTATTGTTAATTTAATAGGTATTTTATACATTTTTTAATTATGTTATCCCCTATCTCCTTTTTTTTTTCTTGATCACTATTGTTAGTTTAAATAGAATCATAAAATATGAGTATTTTGAAAAAAAATATATATTAGGTTAATTTTGATAAAAATAATCGTCGATGATTTATAAACAGTAACCGAAGGAATATTTCACACTAATAATAATCTCATTAATATTTTTTTGGATGTTAATTCATTTGTTTAAAAGTTCTATCATCCTAAATTTAAAATAGAATATTCAATTTCAAATGAAAGGAATAATTCATATATATGAATGAATTAGCATTTTTGACTTGGGATATTTTAGTCCCTTTTTTGCATCATTTTTTATATCATATAATAAAATAATATATATTACTTAATTTAAATATGTAATATATTTTTTTATAATTTTATTAATAAAATATATCTATAAAGCATATGTATATATATATATATATTTATCATTAATGATATCTATATATTTATTATTGATGTTGCATGAGAATAAAGAAAAAGAAGGGCTACGAGACCAAAATTTTCCTTTCCGGCCTTCCCTATCTACGTAGCTCACGTGAGTTCTGGATCCTTCCCCACTGAATATTCCAATTTACGATGCTCTGCCGGAGGACCACGTAAGATGCAGTGGTCAATATGGTTTATATGAGAGACAAGAAAGAGGCTTATATAAACCCAAGCAGCACCGTTCGACTTAGGATATTTTTTACTATTTCCACTTAAATTAAATATTTTATTTCATTTTTTAAAAATAATATTATACATTTTTTTAATAAAAACTTCTATCCTGCAACCCCTGGAGTAAAACTTATTTACATAAAAAATGACGCATATTTAACATGCAGCATATAAAATTCATATATACATAGAAAAATGTTAGTAATGGATATCAAAATTTAAATTATATTATATTTTGTTAAGTTTCTAAGGATGAACTAATTTTTTTTTTAAAAACGGTACTTAATCGATACACATGACCTTTCAAGGACAGGTGATTTTGCTTTGCCGTCAAGGCATCTC
>JAOXNR010000030.1:11167220-11204587 GCA_028571225.1 Parsonsia alboflavescens
TAGAATCATAGAAGTACATTTACATCTATATATATTTCTCATGCAAATACGTAATGCATTTAGAAGGAAGAACATAGGTTTTTCCGGTTCCAGCTGTGGGATCCGATGATTACTATTAGAAAACCGGCCAAAATTATTTGATCGAAAGACATCATGTGACTTAATTGTACCTTTCTGGTTAATTATTTTGGTTCTTGTTTCTTGAACATTCACTGTATAAATATCATCAGTCCTCTACAGTAAAAACCTCACTAGGGCATTGTAAAGTAAAACACTTTGGTAAGGAGATTAAAAAAAAATGAAGAGAATTAAAGGGTTTTCGTTTCTTCTTGTTCTGGTATCATTTCTTGTGCTAATTCAAGCTAGTTTATCTTTATCAAAGAGGAAAACTTACATTGTTCACATGGACAAATCTCTCATGCCCAGAGCGTTTGCTGGCTCTGATTCATGGCATTCTTCCATTGTTGATGCTGTAAAATCAGCTGATGGCGGATCATTGGATCACGGTGCTCGGCTTGTCTACTCGTATGATACTGCCCTGCACGGTTTCAGTGCCGTTTTGGCGGAAGAAGAACTGGAAGCTCTCAAGAAATCTACGGGGTTCATTTCAGCTTACGCTGACAAGCTTGTGACTCTTGACACCACTCACACCACTCAATTTCTTTCTCTGAGCCCAGATTATGGACTCTGGCCAGCTTCTGATTTTGGCAAAGATGTGATTGTTGGGGTTATTGATAGTGGTGTTTGGCCAGAAAGCAGAAGCTACAATGACCATGGAATGACCCCAATTCCTTCAAAGTGGAAAGGAATCTGTGAAGCTGGGCAAGATTTCAATTCTTCATTGTGCAATTTAAAGCTCATTGGAGCAAGGTACTTCAACAAGGGACTTGTAGCAGCAAATCCCAACATTACTCTAAGTATGAATTCCACAAGAGACACTTTCGGACATGGTACTCACACTTCTTCCACAGCTGCAGGAAACTATGTTGAAGATGTTTCATTCTTTGGCTATGCCTCGGGAACTGCTAGAGGCGTAGCTCCCCGTGCCAGGGTAGCCATGTATAAGGTCTCTTGGGATGAAGGAACTTACGTTTCCGATATGATTGCTGGTATGGATCAAGCAGTTGCTGATGGGGTTGACATTATTTCCATATCCATGGGGCTAAATTTTGCACCTTTGTATGAAGACCCTGTTGCAATTGCTTCATTTGGAGCCATGGAGAATGGTGTCCTGTTATCTTCTTCGGCAGGAAATGATGGCCCGAGTCTTGGAACTTTGCATAATGGAATTCCATGGGCTTTGACTACTGCTGCAAGCACCACTGATCGTTCATTTGCCGGAACTCTGTCTCTAGGTAATGGACAGACCATAATTGGATGGTCTACATTTCCTGCCAGAGCTCTTATCCAAGATCTGCCATTGATTTATAACAAGACTCTATCTGGCTGCAATTCCACTGAGTTATTGTCTAGTGTGTTCGGAATCGTGATCTGTGACAGCAGTGAAATCTTCAATAATCAATACAACATATCACAGTCAACTGTTCCAGCCGTCATCTTTTTCTCAGATGACCCTGAGATCAAAGTGTTTACAGATTTCCCAAATCCTGGAGTTGTTCTTGGAACAAAATACAAACAGGTTGTGATCAATTATGCCTTAACCGGCATTAGTCCTTCCGCTAGCATCAGCTTTCAACAAACGTTCCTGGGAACAACCCCAGCTCCTGCCGTGGCAGATTACACTTCAAGAGGCCCTGCCCCGAGCTGTCCCGGCATCTTGAAGCCAGATATAATGTCACCAGGGACATTAGTCTTGGCAGCCTGGCTTCCAAATTCTCCCGTTGCAAAAATTGGCAACAAAGTATACCTATCCAATGATTTCAACGTCATATCGGGCACTTCCATGGCTTGCCCACATTCTTCCGGCATAGCTGCACTTCTCAAAGGAGCACATCCCGAGT
Organism: Parsonsia alboflavescens; assembly: GCA_028571225.1. Classification (NCBI taxonomy): domain Eukaryota; kingdom Viridiplantae; phylum Streptophyta; class Magnoliopsida; order Gentianales; family Apocynaceae; genus Parsonsia; species Parsonsia alboflavescens. The sequence goes on from JAOXNR010000030.1 coordinate 11,169,182, forward strand.
GGAGTCCGGCAGCCATTAAATCAGCCATGATGACCACTTCCAATACTCTGGATAACACTTTTACCGCAATCAAAGACATGGGTTTGAACTATGAAATTGCTTCACCTCTGTCCATGGGAGCTGGATTCGTAAATCCCAACAAGGCATTAGATCCGGGTCTCATATACGATGCAACCCCACAAGATTATATCAATTTTTTATGCTCCATGAACTTCACTCGACCTCAAATCGCAACAATTGTCAGATCATCCACCTTCAGTTGCTCAAATGCAACATCTGATCTGAATTATCCATCAATCATTGCTCTGTACACCAACGGAAGCACAGGCCTAATGGTCAAGAATTTCCATCGTACAGTCACAAATGTTGGCTATGGTGCTGCAACTTATCAACCTATTCTAACAAATCCCCAGGGCTCTTTCATCTCTGTCAGCCCAAGTACATTGGTTTTCACTGAGACGTACGAGAAACAGAGCTATAGTCTGCGAATGACATATTATGGTGACAAAAATGGTACGGTTAGAGCAGGGTCCATTACATGGATGGAGATTGGAGGAGGAAACCACACTGTTAGGAGCCCAATTGTGGTGGCGCCAATTGTTACCGTCTGGTGATGAATTTCCACGGCCAAATCATCGTGTTCTTCTGATTCTACAGAGCAAGACTTTACTAATTCCGTGTGATCTCTAATCTCGGAAGAAAACAATAATCCAATAGTAGATCAGATTCTCAAAACAAGCGCTTATTCCCATCTCTAAATATAAATGTTTCTCTTCTCTTTTGTCTTGGTATCCAATATGATTAATCATTAAAACACATAATTTTTTTTTTATAAATTTTTTTTCTAGCAATATCCGGACCGATATCGACATTCCACTGATACAGATGATATCGATGGGATTCGAACTAGGATTGTAAATGAATCGAGTCAAGCTTGAATCTATCAGGTTTGGACTTAATCCGTTTCTATTTTTTTTGGCTCCTGCTCAACTAAGTTTTAAAATTCAAATTCGAGCTTAGCTCGTTGAACATTTAGAACTCTCGGATTCATTTATGTGCAGTTGAAAAAGCTTGGTGTTTGGGCTCGGCTCAAAATCGAAGCTTGAACTCATTTAATCATTTATGTCTGTTAATTTATTTTTCTTAAAACTTTAAGAAATAATAATATTTATTATATATAGTAGATGAATAAATAAAATATTATATAAAAATAATAAAATATATTATATAAAATAAATAAAAATATAAAATTATATATTTAATAAATATTTTATGTTACATATAATATCATAAATAAAATATTTATTTATATTAAAAATTCATTTAGACTTGCGAACCTAACATAAGGAATACTTATGAGCTTGGCTTAACTCATTTAACAAGTGAGTCGAATGGAAGCTTTTATCGAGTCAAGTCCGAACTATTCTGGAATCGTCTCGTTTCATTTTTGTCCCTAATTTGCTTGCTTGCCACTCTGGAAACTGAGCTGTTCCCAAAGGGGCTAAAAGAGATAATGTTAATTGATATAGTCGAAAGTTTGGATCAATGGAGGAATTAGGGATTTCTTCCAAGTTCTCTCTATGCTGAAGTTAGAGGGAGAAAGAAATCACTAATGAAGTCAGAAAGTCATTGATTTTCCCTTTTCTTTTTTCTGGGGAGACTTCCATAATATTGGTCTGGAAGCTCTTTTGATGGATAATTTCTTTTTACCGGATGAAATCATTTTTGTTTAATTTTTATACAAAATTGAAGTAAACATGTCATCGATCAAGTATTATCTATTAAATAATTGAATATTTATGGATCTAACTTTGGTTGATTTTACATTTTGGTCCTTAACTTCTTTTTGGCTTTGTTGGTCCTCAAATAAATTATCATTAGACAATTTGATCCTTCTAATTCTATTTTTTGAAAACACCAAGTCAACAACCACCTGATCAAATTAATAGGGATAAATTTAGAACTATGTCATTCAATTAGGCAGAAACAGATTTTAACTAAAATCTTATTGAACTAAATTTTGATTCCTGATTTAACAAGAAATGGATCTAGTTGGGTTAGAAACATGAATTTAGTTAAGCAAAATTTCAGTTTATACCCCTTTTTGACAAATTGAATAGTGTAGTATTGAATTTTCCCCCGTTAAGTCGTTAACTGGACTTTCGGTGATTTTTCTTAAAGGATAGGGTTTGAAGAACCAAGTTGTCTAATAATAATTTGTTTGAGGACCAACATGACCAAAAATATAAGTTAAGGACAAAAGTGTAAAACCGATCAAAGATTAGGTCCTTAAACATCTAATTACTCATTATTTATTTTAATGTGCTAATAAATTGTAGTCAAAGTGGTCATACTTAAATTAAAATTGTGTAGTATATATCATTGATGGAGCTCGAAAGTAGCCTCCGGATCACCTCGAATAGCAATGGCGTTTGTGATCATAACCTGCGAAGAAAAGGAATAGGTCACCGAAGTAGGCTGTCGCACGGGGAAGGGCTCTGATGCCTAAGTTAGTATTTTGAGAGAGTAATCTTGTGTAATTAACTCCAAAGACATTATCTTTGTCCATAGACTGATTATCATTTGATTACATATTAAGATGAAGTAAGCTACCTCTTTGATTAGGGCTCTTCTATTACGTGATAGTAAGCAATTAGGATAATTGTGAGATTATAACATATCCCAGCAATTGCTCATAAAATCTTGGAGTTTCCCTCGATTTAGATATCTTGCCATTCATGTCTCTGGTCGAGGGCTATGAGCTCGCTAACTGACCTTTATACTAACTTTGCGACCTGCCCAAGGACGTCGTCGAAGGTCTCAACTATCTTTTTTGGGAGGTCACGCCGAGTGATCGTAGACTCATGGAGGATGTTAGGAGTTGCGCATAGTTGGTCGCGATATGAAAGATGTATGAAACATATTGGAGTTTATCGGTCGAAGGTTGTGATCAAGTAAGACCTTTCCTGAGCTCATTTAGGAGGTCAGTGACTAGGGAGATCGGTGGTAGCAAGTTGTTGCTCACCATTCCTTGTTGACTTCATGAGTTTGACTATCAGGTATGGAAGGTTGGAGCTTAAGGCCATTTGGATTAACTTTGTTCGGGTCATGCTCGTTTAGGTTGACTAGTCCGAGTTATGCCCATTCTCCCATCAATCATAATTAAGGTTTGGTCATCATTGACTTTTTGCCAATGTTTTCAGAATCGGATCGGTCATCAAACCAGAAAAGTTACTGATTCAAGGTTTAATAGTTTAATAGTAATTGAACTGGTTAATTTAATAATTAAAAAATATTTATTTTATAGATTGAAATATATCAAAATAATATAATTTATTCTCACATTAACAATATATGGGAATAAAATAAATGAAAGGAACATGAGATAATTAGGATTAGTTTATAACTAACCATACAAACCTACAAATATAAAGTATTTATAAAATAAACCTGGCATGATCTTTTCTTTCTTTGAAATAAAAAATTTTAAATATAGAAAATCTTAGAACTTATAACTTGCAAGTTAAAATTCAAATTCCAAACAACATAAAGTAAAAAACATACACAAATCCATATTACATAATTGAAAATGATAAAGTTATTTTAATTTTTTGAATATTTCATATATATACATACTACTATATTTTAGGTTGAATGATCCAATTTTTATATGATATATATAACGACATATTTTGTTTTGGTAATTTTTTATATCAAAATATTAATACTCTTATAATTGCGATAGTTAGTTGTATAAGTCTCATATATTAGAATATTAAGATGATAAGTAGTAGTAATTTATAACAATATTGGCAATACTTTTGATGTCCTATTTTTATTTATTTTAACCGTACAGAAAAAGATTAAGAAAAGAATCTTCAGTTTCAAAATTCAGTGAAGTTGAAAGCAAAATTACAGGTTCACTTTGACCGGACTAGACAATTTAGCAATGGTTTTGACTTTGAGCCACGAATTATGTAATAAACCATCTTGGACTGTTTGCTTATTTTTGGGACAGTCCCACATGGAAGTTCAAAGAAGAGGTAAGACCCAATGGAGTATTATAAAACCAAAACTCAAAACCCCTTGACACACACAAATTTCATTACATAATTATGAAATTGATTTTGTTGATTTATTAATTTAGTGTCTTAAATTTTTAATCTTAACAATTTAGTCCTAGAAGTTTTTAGACTGAAAATAGACTGGTTCATGGCTGATTTCCATTGGTTAGCTGAAATAATACCGATTTTTTAAAAAATAGGTTCTTGCCTTCGAATCAAATCGATTGATTGGCTGGTTCCTGATTTGATTGATCAGATCGATCGGTCCGGTCTGATCTAGAAAACATAGCTTTTTGCATTGAAAGAATTTATGATCAAATCGTCTCAAGTTAGATTCTATAGAAGCACAACTTGGATTAGTCCATTAAAAATCCACAATGTTCTTACTACTAGTTCGAGAAAAGTGATTTTGAAATAAGAGAATTGGGAAGAAATGGATGAATTGAGTTTGTTTAGGAATTCTCTTAGAAGGAAAAGAAGAGAAAGAGGAAGCGAAATGATCCATAGCAGGATGATTTGGGATCCCTCTGGTCGTGGCATGAAATGAAACAGAGGGATTCTCAACTCACTCATTTTTTTTTGATCCATCCTAAATTTCTGTGATACTCACCCAAATATATTTTATTTACACTTTGTTCATTTGAGAAAAATAAAATTTTTAATTGTGTTCAGATCAGACTTTCGTATGTATTTTGACAATTCCGCTGGAGTTGCAACAAAAAAAAAAAAAAATTACATTGAAATAACAACTTAAAAAATAATTTATCTTTGCATTTCCGTAAAAAAGGCTCCAACAATTTCTTTTTTCTTTTTTAAATTTCTTAAATAACTATATACAACCTTAACCTTCTGTGATGGAGGAAAAACTTCAGAAAAGGAAAAGTGTACATTGAGATTCAGAAAAGCGTGCCAAATACCCGTGTTTTCTACCCAATTGCAAAAAGAGATCCGAGAGGCCCATATTCGGGTTTCCCCCAACTTTCAATTCAAAATGAGTCCCGTTTGAGTAATTAACTTGAATTAACTTCCGATCCATGCCCGTTTTTCTTCACCGCACATGCCTTGCAGCCCCCATATAAAAGGGTCCTTTGGTTTTTTTTATCAACCCCTTTCAAATCCATAAACCCAAACCCTCCGCCATTGCTCTACACACTCTGTTCAGACTATACTCCTTAGGATCCTCTCTCTCTCTCTCTCTCCGGTGGTTTTCTTGTAATTCATTGATTTTTCACCATAGCAACGATGTCGCTAAGGCCAGGTTCCAGAGCAGAGATTCGTCGAAGCCGTTACAAGGTTGCGGTGGACGCCGAGGAAGGGCGCCGTAGAAGAGAGGATAACATGGTTGAGGTTAGAAAGAATCGGAGAGAAGAAAGTTTACAGAAGAAGCGCCGGGAATTCCTTCAGAACAATCAACAGTTTTCTATGCCTGCTGATTCTGGCACAACGATGGATAAGAAGGTATAAGTTTGTATAAGTATTCTCATTTCTTATATGTGAGTCGTAGTTGTTTGCTTGTTTAACTGGCGATTTGATCAAACTTAAAAATCTATCAATTCTGCTACTTTAGAGGATTTTATTTTTTATTGCTGTGTTGGTATGATTCCCTGGATTCGTATTTGGTTCTAAACAAGCTTACTTTTGTTGGTTTTTCTAATTTTTAGTGTTATCTCGATTGTTTCTGTTTCAGTTGCCTTTCGCCAGTGCCTGTGTGACTATTTTTTTTTTTTTTTGTAGCCTTAAGTGTATAAATTCAACTAGGGTAGGTGGAAATTTAATATGTAGTTGTTATGAGTTCCGTAATTAGGTCTACTAATCTGTTTGTGAAGGTGTTGAAATTTCTCGGGAAAGGAAATTTTTGTTTCTTTCTAAACTGCTTTTCTTTTGGAGTATATGTTTACTGAAAATGGCTGGTGGGTTGAATGCAGTTGGAGAATATTCCAGCAATGGTTGGTGGCATTCTTTCGCAGGATAACAGCCAACAGCTTGAGGCCACTACGCAATTCAGGAAATTGCTTTCTATAGGTGATTTTTCAATTTATTAAATGTCATTGGTATTAGATTTCCGAGTCAGTATCCTTTAATTAGAGCTTCAGTTATGATATATTTCTTTTTTATTCTTTCAACAGAGAGGAGTCCACCCATTCAAGAAGTGATTCAAGCTGGCGTTGTCCCTCGATTTGTTGAATTTCTTATGAGGGAAGATTTTCCTCAACTTCAGGTCCAAGATTACCTTTATCTGTCTTTACTAGTATCTTGAGATCATAATTAGTTTTGATAGACTTTAAAGTACGTTTTCATCTTATATTATAGTTTGAGGCAGCCTGGGCTCTCACCAATATTGCTTCTGGAACGTCTGAACACACTAATGTTGTAATTGATCATGGTGCGGTCCCTATCTTTGTAAAACTTCTCAGCTCTCCCAGTGATGATGTCCGTGAACAAGTAAGTTCTCGTGAAAAGTTTTCCCAATTAAGTTTCTGGTATCCTTGCATTATAGATTTTTCATTACTTTATGTTGTCAATAATCCCATTGGTTATCCTGTCATCTGATCTCTGTCTTCTTTTCAGGCTGTTTGGGCATTGGGAAATGTCGCTGGTGATTCCCCGAAATGCCGTGATCTTGTCCTTGGCAATGGTGCTCTGGCACCCTTGTTGGCCCAGCTGAATGAGCATGCCAAATTGTCAATGCTCAGAAATGCTACGTGGACATTATCTAATTTCTGCAGGGGAAAGCCACAACCTGCCTTTGAACAGGTTTGTTCCATGGCCTTGAGTTGGCCCCTTTTCTTTCCTATACTATATCTGACAACCTTTGAAGTGATAGAAATGTCTAAGATTTTAATATATCTTTCATGCATTGAAACTTATATTCTCTGACTTAAATCTGTGTTTAAAAAGTAGAAGCACTTTTGCTTCTTGTATCGTTGACTGTTGACTGATCCGAGTTGCAGCTTCTGTAACTTCTTTTGTTGAATTTCTAAGTAGAGTAATTCATGAGACAATACATCTTCCACGGAGGAAATAGGGACAAGATTTTTTCATTGAACTATAAAGTAATATGCATTACAATATGAGCTTAATTTTGCAGACTAGGCCTGCTCTTCCTGTACTTAAGCAACTTATACATTCAAGCGATGAAGAAGTTCTGACTGATGCATGTTGGGCACTGTCATATCTTTCCGATGGAACAAATGACAAAATTCAAGCAGTTATTGATTCTGGAGTATGTTCTCGATTGGTTGAGTTGTTGCTGTGAGTCTCTTTTATTCATTGTATATAGTTTTTGTTTGATGCTTCCTGATGTAACTAATTATATATTTCTATAACCGAGCTGAGATTTTAATGTTGTAAATTTCAGTCATCCTTCTCCATCAGTTCTAATTCCTGCTCTTCGGACGGTTGGGAACATTGTAACTGGAGATGATATGCAAACTCAGGTATCAATGAACATGGCAATGTCCTGATATAGTTTTTCCCCTTAAGCTTTGGTTATATCTGCCTGTATCTATGTAAACATGTATGCAAATATTGAACCCGCTTTAGTTTCATGAACATCCTTTTTGAGTGTGGAAGCTTTTTTGATGTAAAATTTGAGCATGGGTAGTATAAGAAATTATGGTGGAGCTTTAGGCAAAGACAACAGAATGGATAGTTGATATGTCTATTGGTTGCTTATGGTGCATACAGTTTAGGTTGGTGATGTCTGTGCATTTGGTAAAATGCTTGTCAAGTGAGAAATGTTAGCCATTTAGGTGGTTGGAATGGTTCTCTTTTTCCTTATTTGAATAAGATTTTGCGATGTAAGAAATATTTGATGAATTTGTGCTTAAAGCTTCCTTCTTGCTTCATGGTGGATACATTTTGTTTTCTTGTTTTTTATGCTAAGTGCTCTTAGACTCCTGTATCAAGTTGGTTGACAATCACGTTCATCCATTTTTATTTATTTATTTATTTGAAAAATCTCTTTGGTATACTTCATGGTGGACATTGAATCCTCACTTTATGTATATATTTCTCTTTCATAAAAATCTCTCAAATGATGTGGGTTATGGAGTTTTAGATGGCAGCATTGATCAAAACAACTTTGACATGCTTTTTGCCATCTTTAATCAGATTTCTGTACCCATAAAGAACAATCATCTGTTTAAAAAAATATGCATGTTCTCACAGGATATCACCTTGATTTTTTTTTGGGTTGAATCTGGAAAATATTAGATTTTGATTGTTCTGCTTGAAACATGTTGTGTGAAGCATATGATTAGGATCCTTCTGTTCGCTGATTAATATTTTCCTGTTATCCATGGAAACTGGCTATGACGTTGTTTTTATTAGTTGAAGTTGTTTCTTTAGTTGTTCTCTTATTTTTGATGTCAAATACAATATCAGTTGAGGTTTACCATCACTGATGAATCTTTTTTATACTGGTTCAGTGCATCATCAATCATGATGCCCTACCCCGTCTTTTGAACCTGTTGACTGGTAATTATAAGAAGAGTATTAAAAAGGAAGCTTGTTGGACCCTTTCAAACATTACAGCCGGAAACAGGGATCAAATACAGGTCTTTCATTTTTTTGTTTTCAATTTCTTTTGTGTTATCTATTCAAGCTGAAACTGTATTTGTTTCTTCACAAGACATGTAAATCATTTTGTGTCTTGACACAATATTTCTTCCCTTTGCAGGCTGTTATAGGATCTGGTATTATTAGTCCTCTGGTTCATTTGCTTCAAAATGCAGAATTTGAGATTAAGAAGGAGGCTGCATGGGCCATCTCAAATGCTACTTCTGGTGGAAGTCATGACCAGATAAAGTAAGGGTCTTTAAAAGTCTTAGTGATAATATTTCTCGCAATGCACATTTTGACAGTTGTGTTGTTTACAGGTTTCTCGTGAGTCAAGGATGTATCAAACCTCTTTGTGACCTTCTGATTTGCCCTGACCCAAGAATTGTCTCGGTATGTCTAGAGGGCCTTGAAAACATTTTGAAGGTTGGGGAAGCTGAGAAGAACTTGGGACAAACAGGTGATGTCAATCTGTATGCTCAGTTGATTGAAGATGCAGAAGGCTTGGAGAAAATTGAGAATCTGCAAAGTCATGATAATAATGACATCTATGAGAAGGCTGTGAAGATTCTGGAGACATACTGGTTGGAGGAAGAGGATGAGACAATACCTCCCGGTGATGCCTCTCAGCAAGGTTTCCAGTTCGGAGGGGAGGAGATTTCTGTTCCATCTGGTGGATTTAGCTTCAAATGAGATATGCATATGCAGCCTTCAATTTCGCCACATTTGCATGCTTTGCTCTCTTTTTGTCCCTTTTTCGTGATTTAAACAAATTTGATTTTAACAAGGAAACCATGAAAAGAATACCCCCTTGTATTTTGTGCTTGTGGTGAACTGATGGTGCAATTATGTCAACTGGGTCAGGATTATTGTCGTACAGTTTCCATTTTAAAGGGTTGTCTAAGGCTGGATTTGCAGAGGTTCCTGGTACTGCTCGTAAATGGATCTGTTCACTTGTTTGTGCAGAGACATGTCCAGAGATTGGCTTTTTACGCTTAAACCGGTACTTTGAGTTCTATATATGTGATATGTCCAGTTCTGTTTTTACAATTTTTGTGTTCTTTCTACTAGACTCGTTGGACATTTGTGTTTTAGCAATGCCTGGCTTATTTGGCGCCACCAGAAGCTTACCTTAATTTTCTCAACTTGTGTACTTAACAAGAGATTTACCTTTTCCCCTTGGCATTCTTGTTGCGTTACAATCAAATTTTGATTTTCTAGAGAAGGCTCTTATGAAGATGGAACCTTCTGTTGTTGTATCATTGGTTCTTTTCTGCATTTTATATTTACTCTTCCCTTACTATTTTCAAAACTTAATTTAGTAGGGTAATTGTGAGGTTCCTTCGTGAGATTGTATGGGTGGTATTTTTAACTTTACATGTTTATTTCCCCTCTCAAAAAGATAGTCTACATCTTTCTTTCTTTGTTTGTTTTTTTTTCTTTTTTTTTGTATGTAAAATACAGTTTAATCTACTTTTGTTGAATTGTTGGATTTGGAGATGTTTATTTTTAGAAGGCAAAAGTAATTTTAAATTAAAAACTACTTTCATTACAAAGTCATTTGAACAATTTATTAAGTCTTTAGATTTTTTGAAATAGGTGATTAGATTATTTTGACCTAATTAATCTGGTAGAATTTAACCAAATGTCATTTTCAATAACATGAATTCATGGCTTCTTAATTTAGATTAGATTTTCTCATCACTTATCAATGGGTTATTTGATTTTGTATAAATTAAAAATAAGAAGTATTAAATATATGTAGTTAAATTTTTATTTAGATTTCATAGTTTATGTCTTACAAGTTTATATATGAGGGTCTAATTAGGATCATAGGGTGAGCTTCACCCAGTGTGTACTCATAAATACTTATTACGAACTTACTCGTTAAATTAAGTTTATGGTGAGGATCACTTATTTGGTTTGGTTTTGTGAAATATGTTCATACCATTGATCTTGGGCAAGTGATATAAGTGAAAATTCCTTATATATAATTGAAGCATGTTCCTAAATCTTTATTTATTTATTTTTTATTGTCTCTTAATTCTTAATATGCCTCGTTGGGATTGAACTTTCTGTCTAAAGAATTACATTATGAATATTAAATTCTTATTTGAGAGAGAATCTTTGGTTCGCTTAGTGATGTTAGGCTTCACATCAGTCTAGGATGAATTGAATCTATCCACGAATAAAGAAAGCCACAACAGTATTAACTTAACAAGCCTAACATAAAAAGGTAACCAAAAGGAGGGAATTGAAGAGTCATAGCTGCATTTTTTCAGAATCAAGATGCGTGCCCCTCCCAAAGCCAAAGGGATTAGAAACAAGATCATAAGGACTGCCCTATTTCCCCTATTGCAAATTCAGTGACTTCAAGATAAAGTACTACCTAGCAGAGATCTTGTTCCCCCCAATCCATTAAGTATAAACAATGTACTCACGAATCATAATTTCAAGGAGACCTTTCGTAATCTCTTGAATTTTCTCTAAACTCTCTCTAATTTCACTGTTTGAGGAACCTATGGTTCTGGTTCTCTCAAGTCTTTTTGCAAGGTATTCTACAAGAGATAAGTCAAGCTTCAAAAGACGGTGATCTACGACTGCGTTTTTGTGTATCATCGATTCATCATTATTCAAAGGGAAAATCTTCAATCTAATACTAATCATATGATTCAAAATCCAAAATGATACAATTTTTTTTTCTCTGTCAAATAGATATTTATAAATTTTTACAGGAAGTCACTTGAGTATTTTCAATCACTTTTTTGTTAAAAAAAGTCACATGCCGGGCATATGAAAAATTTTTGAGGATACAATTGTTACTCCACAAATTTTATTCAGGGAAAATCGCCTATATAGTAATACTCCGTAAGAAATAAGAAGTAAATTAGTAATACTCCGTCAGTCTTGATTGAATGTATCATTTAATCTACATAAATTTTAAGAAAATTAGTTGATTTCATTAATTTTAAGGGAAAATCATCAATTCAATACTAATAATATGACCTAAAATCCAAAATGATACAAATTAATTTTCTTTTTCTGTCAAATAGATACTTATAAATTTTAAAAAAAGCCACTCAAGAATTTCCAGTCACTTTTCCATTCAAAAAAGGCATGTGACAAATTTTTAAAGGTAAAATTGTCACTCCACAAATTTTCTTCAGGGAGAATCGCCCATATAGTATTAATCATATGGCTCAAAATCCAAAATGATTCTTCATTTTTTCCCCTACCAACTAGATACATATATTTTACGGAAAGCTACTTAAGTATTTTCATTTACTTTTCGTCAATCGCAGCTTATGGTTTGTCACAAATCTATCAATATCCTTTTTCAAATTCAAAATCTGCCACTATTGAATATCAAGTAGTGAATGATGCAGCCGTCAATAAGTTCAAAAAATTCACTTTCCTTCTCGATCATACCAGATCCGGTCACGCTCGATTTCACGACGGTTCGATTACTAATTCAACCCAATCGGAGCCACCGAAAGTACAAAACAACAGTCCCGTCAATCCACCTCAAGCAGTGACTAATTTTCCATAAAGGAGGATAAAAAAAAAGTGAATTTTTCCTCGAAAATTTATTCCACCAATTTAGGACTTGTCGTTGCTGCCTCACAACCACCATCAATTGGTAATGAATGTGTTGATGGAGAGGAAAGAAGCATCTACCACTAGGAATTTTACAACAGCGACCTTACCAAAAAATTCCTTTATGTGATTTTTGACTAGGGATATCGAGAGTTTACAATCTGAATTTCATATTACAAATTTATCTTCTCACGTATCATTAGCTAGTAAATGCCACTCTCAACCTCTATGGATGATGCCACCATTAGGTGTGGTGGCGGTTGTGATGCTTTCTCTTGTGATCATTACCATTATCGTAAGAAAAGTTAAATAACACCAATTTAAATTGGTGGTAAGGTTCGGGGATCTTAAAGTTATTAAATGATTGAATCTCCTAGATGTGGTAGAGTAGAAAGCTGGATTAGTGGTCGGTACAGATCTAATAATTGGATTGGAAGGGTGGTTATGAAAAAAAAGGATCAATAGAGATGAAATGGGGGGAAGACAGGGGATGAAAATTTGTTGAGTGATAATTTTATCCTAAAAAATTTGTCATGTGTTTGGCTCATCATTTTTTTTTTAATGAAAAAGTGATAAAAAATACTTAAATGACTTCTTGTAAAATTTATAAGTATCTAGTTGGTAGAAAAAATAAATGAAGTATCATTTTGGATTTCAAGCCATAAATTTTCTCCCTAAAGAAAATTTGCGGAGTGATAATTTTACCCTAAAAAATTTGTATCGAAAATATTTAAATAGCTTTCCATAAAATTCATAAGTATCTATTTGGTAGAAATTTTTTTTTTTTTGTATCATTCTGGATTTTGGGCTATATGATTAGTATTGGATTGGTGATTTTCCGACAACTATATCAAATTCTTAACAAAATTTTAACTCATGTAGGAATGAGACATTCATTTCCCGACAACTCAAAATAGAAAAGTTTACATTTAATTCCAGAGAGAGAGAGATCATTATATAAATAAAATGTAAAAAATATCATTTCTATTTGAATATTCATATTTGCCCTCTAACATATACTTCCTTTGTTCCAAATTGAAAATCTTATTTTGGTATCTTCAGGGACAGCCTAGTGAGATCAAAAGTCCTGAAATCGAATCTTGCCAATGCCTTTATGAGTTGAGTGATGCATCCACAGATAGAGGTTGTGGACTAGAAAAAAAAAAAAAGAATAAAGAAAATCTCATTTTGATTCTAGACATTTTAAGAAAAGCGGTTGACTAATCTCATTTTAAACGTAACAATATTAATTTGTAAATCAAATTTTAATTAATTTAAAAAATAAGACATTTATTCTTGAATAATTTAGAATAAAAATAAAAATAAAAATATGGTGTAATTTTTACTTATATCCTTTTATTAATGCAAATATATTCCCATCGTCCACGGTCCAACATATATTCTTTACATGCTCCCTTGGCTAAGTCATTACCTGCTATTTTTTATCCATAATATAGGTCTTTTTCTATTATTAGTAATAAAGTTATTATATTTTTACCTTCTATTCAATAATATCTTACTATTAGGGTATGAAATATAATTATAAATAAAAGAGATAAATCTAATTTTAAACATAATATGCATGTATTTAAATATCATTAATATTTGTGAAATGACATATAACGATTATATTATAAGACAAAAAAAGCATATATATTTTAATTCTAATCCCTTAATGATAATTTATTTAATATAAAAAATTCTATTTAATATTAATAATAAAATGGATAATATGTTAGTATTAGAATAAACTTTTGTAATAAATTAACAAGAGACATCCTATTTTAATTATAGACTATTAAATAAAAATAATACACCTTAAGTCTTACAAGGACAGTATTTGAAATCGATAGGCTTGAAGTTCGGGAAAAACAAGTGTGAATAAAAATTTATTATGTATGTAATCATAAAAATTTATTATGTATGTAATCAATAAAAAATAAAAAAAGCGAAAAATAAAAAAAAGCAGAAAATATATTAAAAAAAAGGGGGGGAGGCACTTTCTTTTTGTTCTTAATCACATAGACATAAACCGTAAAAAAATTATTAAAAAATTGGGAACTCGTGCATGCAGGCCGACACGTGGGTCATGCGTCCGTCTCTCCAAACATTTTCTTGACTATTTATTTGGCGGGCTGTGTCATCAAAATCTTAGTTTGAGCCCTTTCCTGTCATTTCACTTAGTATTAGGGTTTATCCTTCCCTTGTACGGTGATCCGGTTCGACCGAACCTTATCAAATCGGTTCACCCCACTGTCTCTGCTTTGCCCTTTTGTCGGTTCTTTTTCTTCACATATATTTCTCCTCTGCGCCTGTTCTACTTCCCTCTCCCATTGCTTTCTCTTTCTCCTTTTTGCTTGTAAATTTTAACCTTCGCTTTCCAACGAAATGATCGTTAGCATATTGTATAATATAATCATTTTCTTTTAAAAAAATTACCCTCAATTTGACTAAAATAGTTGTTCTCTTTTTTCCATTTTTGGGTTACTTCGGGAGATCATGGATCAAAAAGAAAAGGTAGGTCTTTAATGTTCATCATTGCAAATTGTTCCTTAAGAGTAATGAGTTGTTAATGCTTGTTTAGGTAGAGGAAATGGTGCATGAAGAGATCATCAATATAGCAAGTGATCGCAAGTCTTGCGTTGATTGCAAAACCACTAAGACGCCCCTGTGGAGAAGCGGCCCGGCCGGGCCAAAGGTAAATCAATCATTCAGCTACTGATCTTACTGATTTCGTTGTTGATTTTTTTTGTGGGGTGGTTTTTTGGCAAATGGGATTTCTTATATATGTTCTGTGTTGGTCTGATCTCGTCTGTTGCAGTCACTCTGTAATGCTTGCGGGATCAGATACAGAAAGAAACGAAAAGGGATGACCCAGGCTTTCGATAAGTATGAAGAGAAAGAGAAGTCATCGAAGGACGACCCGAAAGGAACTACCAAGAAAAGGATGAAAGTTAGTGAGGATTTGAGGAGCAGAGTAATGGCCCTGGGCAAGGAAGTGATGGTGTTGCAGCAGCAGCTGCCGCCGCAGCCAAGATCTCCGGTGGAGAGACAGAGGAAGAAGAGCAATAATAATCATAAGATGGGAGAGGTGGAGCAAGCAGCTGTGCTTTTGATGGCTATGTCTTGTGGCTCTATTTTAGCTTAAAAGTATACCCCAAATTAAGGGAAATCAGGGAAAAAGATGGTGGCAAGATATTCCTTAACCACCAAATATATACCTTTGATTTTCTTTGCAATCTTAGGGCCTTTTTTGGTACTTCATGATTAGGACCTTTTCTTTTAATTAATAGAGTAGTTAAAGGTAGTATTTTGACAGTCGAAGTTTGGAGATATGCTTAGTTTGTAGTAAGAATGGGCATATATGGAAAAGGACATGTAGTAGATGTACATGGTTTTGATGTTGGAAAGGATCAAGAATTATGAATTCCCTACTTTTCTTAGGTGAAATTTGTGGTTTTTTTTTTTAACTTGCGGACAATAATGTGCAAAAGTTAATGATTAGGAGATGATTGATTTTAGGAATTTTGGACCCAAAGCTATTTCTAGTTGAGAGCCCAATTTGAGTGGAATTTATTTGATCCTTTTCTTTGGACATAAAGAGAAAAGGAGATCCATGTTGTTATTAGCTCCTGAAGCCCATGGAGGCCCATGAACCGAATATGAAGGGAATATTAAATTTATTGCATTCCCTAGTTCAATCTCAATTTTAGGATTCGAAATTTCTTAAGGCTAATAAATATATTCATATGATCTTCAGTGTAAAGATATAAAATAAAGCATAATTCTTCAAAATATTGCATTAAAAGAAATTAAATTAAGTTAAAAAGAAAAAGAAGAAACATAAGGATGCAAAAAAAAAAAAGGGGGGGAAGAAACGACCAAAAGGAAAAAAGAAAAGCACCGCCCCCGCGGGGGTGGGGTTCTCGGAAGGTGAAGTAATTGCTCTAATTAGCCCTTTTCTTCTTGATTCTCCTCCTACCATGGAAATTCAGAAACAAATAGTAAGATCCACACAAATGACATGATACACTTTATATGAAAACCAATTCAGAAAAATTCTTATATGGATTAAATTTACATGAATCTTGTAATTCTAATCAAAGTAAAATAATTATATATATATATATAATTTTTATTATGTGCGAATTTTCATAAAACCTTCCTGTGCGCCTTTTATATATAGATATAAAAACATAAATTTTTATATTTTAATTTTAAAAAATCACAAAAATCACGAAAATTCTATAACAACCTTAATTTATGTCTTGGAAAAGCTCAACCCTCAATTTCTATATTCAAACAACTCATGATAATAATAATACATTTCCTCCACAATAAATTGGTATATTTAACTCCAATTGTCATGAGGTCAATGATCACATGGTTTTATGTTCTCTTTGAATGGTTATTTGCATTTGAATTATTTGTAGCCATCCAGTTTTTTGGTTTCATCATTACGTATACATTGCCTCCCTCCAACCAAATTGAGACCTAAGATAACAAACTAGATTTTTTTTTTCCTTAGTAAACTCATTTTTTTATGAACAATTGGCAAATAATTAATACTTTAAAACCTAATTTTCTATTTAGTTCGACTTCCTATTGTTGCATGCTCTAACCTTAATTGAGTTGTAACTCTTAGTTGAATAGCCAAGGTACATCCGAATTGAGCTGGACATCGCTAGCTTAAAAAAAAAATTTTTTGTTTCATTGAATAACAATGTAATCAATTTCCATTGATAATGTTTCGTAGCTTACCATATCATTAAAAGTCTTCATATATGCTAATTTAGGTGTAAAATTTTTTTTCCATTTCATCCAAATGATACATCAATAAAAGATTAAATAAAATAAGAAATTGACAAAATAATAAAGATTTTCTTCACTAATGTGAAATTTTTATTTAATATGGCAATTCACGTGACATTATCATTAGAAATTGATTATATATGTGATTGTTATTCAATCCAACCACCACAGAGTGAAAAATTATTTTAAAAACTCAAAATATAAGAGCTAAATTGATTAGTTTAATCCTCAAATTGAAAGAAAAAAAAAATGTCAACTTTAGTTCCCCGTAAGATAAGTTTTATAAAAATATGCAATGCATTTGTATATGGAGTAATGTAATTTACATAATAGCATAAAATTTACAGAATTTCTCTTTTCCTCTTAAATCGAATGTCTTATTTTGACTTTCAATATTAGTTCTTTCGTAAAAATTTTAATTAATTTAAGAAATGAGACGTTCATCTTCAAATAAATTAAAATAAAAATTGGAGACGTTGAATAGCATATGGAGTGAGTATCGTTTTATGCTAATGTAACTCCACAAGCGATATGTAAAACCCAGCCACACGAAAGAATTTTTCAATAGGGAGTCAATTTAGCAGCCCTGTCATCAACATCTTAATTTATTTATTTAAACATAGAAGAAACCTTTTTATTGGTATAAGGAAATGCATTGCTTAGAGAGTAAGAAATAAACAGTATACAATGAATGAGAGACGTTATTGAAATTAAGCATATACACAGACTTGACGTCAAACTCCACACATGGTCTTATTCCCATTTATTCTCATCCCCTCTCTTTTTTTTCTATGAGTGGGTAAAAGTAGTTAAAGAATTGGTAGGATGTCTTTTTTTTAAAAATTATTTAATTGATTTTTCACATATTTCATAAAAAAAAAGGAAGAAAAAGTCGGTTAACCTATCTTTTTCACTTATTTTCTTCCCTTTTTTTTTATTTTAAATATTAATGCATAAGTAACAGCACGGCTACAATAATAAAAATAAATTAACACACCCCGTCTGAAATTAAATTATCTCATACAAAATTTATTAAAAGAGTTTGACCTAATTTATTTTGAACATAATCATATTAATTAATTTGTAAAGAGTTTTTACTAATTTAGTAAATAAGATATTCAATTCCAAACGATTCAAATTAGAAATAGAAACATTCGATTTCGAGAAGAGGGAGTATATAATATAATATTAATTACTTATCACTTAAAAAGGTATTCAACTTTGAATAGAGGAAACAATATAATAAAAACTCATGTCCTAATTTAACAAGAATAAATTTTGAAAAAGTATTTGACTTCATTCATTGTTAATATATCAATATTAGGAACTAAGGACGTGATCAAGTGGTTCAAAAGTGAGGCTGCATAACTAAATTCGACTCAGTCTTCTTGCAAACTCTAACCCTGATGAGTTATAGTAATTCTTAGCGGAACAGTTGATGTATTTAAGAATTTATCCTGACACTACTAAGAATATATATATATATATATATATATATATATCTATATGTACGAGATTTCTATTATGTGCAACAAACCGTGTGCTCCTCGTTTGCACCTGAAGGAAAAATAGCGGAAATCTTCTGCGACGTTGTATTTTTTTAATCTGTAAAGAGAAAGTTACAACACTGTGAGGTAGACAGATTGAAAAAACATAACGTCGCAGAAGATTTCCGCTATTTTTCCTTCAGGTGCACACGAGGAGCACATAGTTTGATGCACATAATAGAAAACCTATATATATAAATATATATATACGGTTTTGCTAAGGCGCGCTTCAGAGCTCGCCTTAATTCGCACTCCAACCGTTACCGTAACGAAATTCTTGCTATAGTGCTTATGCAACCAACCAAACGGAGCAAGAATTCCGTTACGGTAACGGTTGGAGCGCACATTAAGGTGCGCTACGGAACGTACCTTAGTAAATCCGTATAAATATATATATATATATATATCTATATATTTATATATATCAATTTCTTTTGAAAGTTTTAGAGAATAAGAAAATCCTATGAGAAAAAGAAGTGGGTGAAGAAAAGAAAAATGCCCACATGTAAGAAGATTGCCAAAATGGAAACAAGTAAATGATAACTCCCCCGCTGAACGTTGAACAATTTCGAAATGAAATTTGTATTTGTTTAATTTTATGAACATACACATCAAATAACGGCTAGTATACTCCCACAGTGACGATCTGTTGACTTCAAAAGTCACCTTGTGAAAAGGGTTAGAATTTCATGTAAGAGCAACAAGACATGGACATGGCCATCTCCCTTTGTATATATGGCCAAATCAATGTTGCAATGAGTGGACCTTTTGAATCTCCAAAGAAGAAGATAACAATATAATCGGACACAAAGAAAAATTAGATTTTGATTTTCAGGAAGGAAGAGAAAGGAAAATTGTGAAAATCAGGGCTTGCTCTGTTTTCCTTTCTCTTCTTTGCCTTTGCTCAAGATTCTTTGATTCTGCAGAGAAAAAAAATGGTGTCTTTCTTCAAGAAGATTGACAATTTGGTGAAGCTTTCAATGGTTATCATCTTTTTCTTTTCTTCTTTACAGTCTTCTCCTCCTCCTGCAGAAGCTACTGGATCATCATCATCTTTCCTTGTACGAGAGCAAGCCTCAGTGCCCAGACAATTTTGTTTCAGAAAATCACTGCAGTTCAAGAATGAAGAAAAATGTGATTCTCTTGGAATCAGAAACCCCATCAAGTTAAGTTTCTGCAATTCTAATCCATCTTTAGTTCATATAGCCATGACCCTGGATCATCATTTTTTTCGTGGCACGGTTGCTGCAATCCAGTCTGTTCTGCAGCACACCAAGTGCCCAGAAAATGTCTTCTTCCATTTCATTTCAGCAGATTCTGGGAATCTCCAGCTGAGGAGGATCAGAGATATTTTCCCCAAATTGACATTTAAAGGGTATTACTTCGATTCAGAAATTGTTCGAAAAAGGATATCGCCTAGTGTTAGGCAAGCCCTCGAGCAGCCATTGAATTATGCAAGAAATTACTTGGCTGATCTTCTTGACCCATGTGTTGAAAAGATCATATATCTTGATTCTGATGTGATTTTAGTTGATGATGTATTGAAGCTTTGGAGCTCAAATCTCTATTCAAGAACTCTGGGCTCCCCAGAATACTGCCATGTAAACTTCACCAAGTATTTCACTCCCATGTTCTGGTCTGAAAAGACATTTTCAGAAGTCTTCAATGGCAGACAAGCATGTTACTTCAACACGGGTGAGGCTATTTTTTCCTTAAAAGACTTAATCTTTCATCAATCCAATTATTTGTTCATAAAAAATGAGTCTTTTCGAACGGCCACTTCTCTCTCAGGTGTGATGGTGATTGACTTGGCCAAATGGAGGAAATTTGGATACACAAGGAAGATTGAAAAATGGATGGAGATTCAGAGAGAGCATAGGATATATGAACTTGGATCTTTGCCACCATTTCTTTTGGTCTTTGCAGGAGAAATTGCAGGAATCGACCACAGGTGGAATCAACATGGGCTTGGCGGAGATAATCTGACAGGGAATTGCAGGCCAATCCATCCTGGCCCAGTTAGCTTATTGCATTGGAGTGGGAAAGGCAAGCCTTGGCTCCGACTAGACTCAAACAAGCCATGCCCTCTTGACATCATTTGGTCTCAGTATGACTCGTGCGGATCATTCAACAAAGAAAATAACTGATTTAAGACTTGGGTTTTTTTGGTTCCAAATAAGATTTTCGTACAACAGCTGAATGTAATAATTTGCTCGTCCATTGAAATCACATTTTAGAAATTCTAAAAGTTCTTTTTCTAGTGACAATTTCATCCTTCAGTGGACAAAGTAACTTGAATTTTAGCTTAGAGTAGAGATGAAATGTGCTTAAAGAAACCGTATTGCACAAACACAGGATTGTTGCAGACCTGAGAAAACTGCAAATTTTAGCCGAATGTTCTCCATAAATAAGTAGAACAGGCAGTTTAATCCGATTCGTAGGATTCTTCTGAATAGGGATTCAAAGCGAGGACCATTTTTGAAAGTGTCTCACCCATATCTTCTATTTCTTCTTTTCCAAAACCCCAGTCTGTGATCAGTCCACCTCCTGGAGCCCCTTGCTGAATGCCAAATCTGCGAAGATTATGCAATCTCTTCTCCAAGAATGGCAAGATTGCAGTGCTGGAACGTAATCTTGTTGCCATGGGGATGGAATGGATGTCAAGAGAGCCCCTTGAAGGGGGACCTAAGACTGGGGTTGCCAATAGCTCACCGCGTTGTCCAACAAGGCTCCCAAATATTGAAGGGAAGGGTAAGGGTATTGGAAGAGGACAACGAGACAGAGACAAATGGGAGAATCTGGGTTTTCGAACAGCATTTGCATAGGCAGTTTGGACAGCAGTATTCACCTCAGAAATGGTGGCCTCTTGGCACCCTGAGGAGGAAAAGAAAAAAAGGAGAAAAAAATGTAAATGCACAATGAATAGCAGAAACTATCTAGCACCAGAAATAACACATCTGTTAATCATGGTGAGAACACAGAGGAGGATTCAACTAAACTTTGATTTCAGCACAAGATTTTCTGTATTTAAAAACACACGAGAAAGTTCTTATGGCCCTTCAAAGGTTGCAAAGACACTCTCCCTCAAGCAACGCACCAATTGCAAGAGATTGTCCATGCACTAAATCTTCATTGATATTTTTTCACAGTCAAGGAGCAAGAAGAGACAACTTGGGAGAATTTGTCTGGTAGCGTGGAGCATTCTAGTTACGGATGAGAGTTCAATCTTCTTTTAGTCAGATAAACTTTCTGCAGATACTTGTTACCTCACTAAACCAAAGAAGCATTTCTTTTGTTTTTTCCTATTGTACCCTTGGTTCCTTATGGTTTTATCATATTATTTTCATTTGTAAATTCAATCTTTTCTCTTCAAAACTCTAGAAAGTTTAGAACTTCCTTGAAGGATGTGCATCACAAAATTGTGGCAAATATTTGAGAATGGAGATGGTAACATGTAACCAACATTAA
The DNA here is from genome assembly GCA_028571225.1 of Parsonsia alboflavescens. NCBI lineage: Eukaryota > Viridiplantae > Streptophyta > Magnoliopsida > Gentianales > Apocynaceae > Parsonsia > Parsonsia alboflavescens. The sequence goes on from JAOXNR010000030.1 coordinate 11,191,230, forward strand.
TATGTTTTTTCACCCATAGGTCTCATTTACTTGGAAAACTACAAGGATGATGGAAATAGGTTTGTAGTTTTCTCTGGAATGTGAAGTGACCAATCTTTGAGAGAGGATTGTGTAATTTACTTGAAAACTAAAGAAAAAAAAGAGCATAAATAGAAGAAATAAAATGTATGCACAACAATACCAGCTCCGAGAATTCCATGAATTGACATAGTCTCCAATGCTTGCAAGTCTTCAACATCATCGCCAATATCTGGGGTCAGTGGCTGCAAATTTTCAAGCAAGGATTGTTCGAGTTGGGTCCCTGAGTACAGAAGTTCACTATTAAAACAGGCGCTAAAATAATTCCTAGGACCGTTACTTGAAAGATGCATGCGGTACCAATCAAAGAAGGGGCAGGCATAGCAATATCCAAAGTTGAAACCATATTCTGTCTTGCTTGGCCAGCTAACATTTGTATGATCTCATTCATATCTGCTGCACCAGATGCATTGGTTAGATCTGCAGTGGGGCTTGGTGGTTCCATTCTTAAAGGGAGGCTGATGGAATGGATAGCAGAGGCATAAACTGCACTGGAGTGGTAGGGCTTTTCATCCTTTATGCTTAGAAACCTTGATGCTTTACCTTTCATACAAACAAGAGAATGTAAATAGAGATAAAAGTATGTAAGAAAAGACAAATAAAGGTGAGGCAATAACAGTGATGCAATCCACATAATATTCATTAAATTTTCAAGTAATACAAGTAGGGGGAGCTCAAATTAACGCGATAAACGGTGGACAAGCTGGATTTCATCCATAATTTCCACTATCATTAGAGGTTCATATAGTGAAAAAATAGATCCACAGAAAATATTCTGGAATAAAAGAAGTATCAAAAGATGTTTAACTAAATCAGCAGCTCTTACTTTTAGTCAAGGAGGGTAATCCAATGGGCACTATCAATTTACAGAAGGCTGATAATCTTGCAAAAGAAATTGCATCATGAAGACTATTGGAGACTGTAGGCCTCTGGCTTCTGGTGCTCACAGGCGAGCCAGGACCTCGAACACAATATAGCAACACAGGGATGTTTGGATAATCATCTGCAATGCTCTCTAAAAATTCTGCAGCCACACCAGAGAAACCACCGGAATCATCTGCAATAACTTGTAGGCCCTATGCAGAAAATATAAAAGTAAGAAGCCCGTGAGGAGAATCATCATGATCATAGCTATTTTCTTTGGACCAAATACTGCACAAGAATTCAATTGTCTACTTTATAATAAGATTATACACTGATGTTGTCAAAGGTGCAAAAGAGTTTTTGGTTTTCAGAGGGCATACTGAAAACACTCAAAATAATGCCGTTTCCTCCAACCTTGCAGCTTTCATTTTTCAAAATTGAGATCAGAAAGAAGAACAAATCCAACTTACATCAGCATGATTTCCCAGTATATAGATTCATAAACTTTCTAAGCTACGGAAAGGGATAAGAAACCAAAGCTACAATAGTAGATTAAGATGAAGATTTTCCCTGATACAACTTCAGAACAAAATTTGAGATGAAATCTCCACATTGTTTTGATGAATGAAACTACTAAAATGAAAGAGCTACATGTTTTGGATCTTCTCTAGACAAATCAGAAGGAAGCATATCTTGGCAACAGATCAGCCCCCATGTATTCCGTTCTCATCCAGACGCGCAAGTTAGGGTCGAAAAGTGCCTCATTAGAAATAACAACTGGGTATATCCTAAATAGCAGAAGAATCCCATCAGTATCTACTTAACCTTCTAAGTATAAAACTCCCCAACTTTCAACAAAAGCAACCTGTTTACAAGGTATAGTCCTCTCCTCAAACATCACTCTTAAAGTATGGTACTCTCTACTCAAAAATGCCTATTTCTGTCCTTAGTGAACTTTGAAATTAAGTATATACTCACAAACAATTAGTGCCAAAGGCATAAGAACCCATTTATGGCTCACTTGTGACTAGAAAACCATGTATAGAAAGAGGCAGAGCTTCTACTGCTTCAAGATTTGCATGGAAAGACATTAGGTGCCATTAGCATAGGTATGAACTTTCTGGTTTGAGGGATTCGAACATATTACTCTCATACCTCCAAATGTTCCGTGTGTAATTAATCACAGGATAAAGGGAAAAACTCAAAAAGAAAAAGGTAGAAAAAAACTCTCCCAGAGTGTAATTCTCTCCCATCTCATTTGATACTTGAAACATTTTTTTCCCCAAAAGAACGAAATAAAACAAATAGGATGATAAACAAGTAGGGGCCACTTGAAAAGCACAGAAATAAGTAAAATTTATTTCGTATGAAGTACCTGAATATGGTCACACTCTTCAATAAAAAACCGTAGCCTCTCAGTTATTTCCTCTCCATGTGGACCCCTTACAAATGCATCCCTTCCAACTCCATAGTTGTTAAAATTTTGAATAGCCATCCACAATCCATTTAATTCATATAAACTCTGACGATGATAGTGAACTTTTGAATAGTCTGTCCAATATTGAACATTATTTTCTAGACATTCAATAATGTCCATGGCTTGGATTTCATTCCGAGTTCCACTGCTCCTATTATCAACATCATTATCTCTACTTGCATTTTCTTGTTCTTCCTCATACAAACTTTGCAGGAATAAATTTCTCTTGAAAGGTTCAGATGCCTGAGTTGCAATTGTACCATTCCTGCGAAAGTGAAAATAAATCAATCAATCAATCACATAAAGGACAAAACCGCTGTTTCGGCTAGATTGTTTAAACACCACATAAGCCACCAAGTACCCAAATAAATCTTCCAATATAATTATGAAGAATAATACAAAGAGAGAAAAAATTAACTTAAGCATATACAAGCTAAAATTCTCAAGTCTTCAGCTAAGATGTGTTAGAAGTAATTCAAACCCATGCAGCAACTCATAGCAGAAAAGCAAAGGAAACTATATACTCTTCTCTAGTTTTTCTCACAAAGCCCATAAATAAAGCGGACTACGAAAAAAAAACATTTCTGTTATCATCTATGAAGAAAATATCCTGTATCATGGAAAATAATACAGTATAGAATCTTGCCTAAAACTTGGCCTAACCAAATATGAAACCATCTGACTGTTGCATCATTTCTTGATGGCAATCTAAATTTTGCCTTCCTCATTCTGCTAAACATGAACAAACGGTATGCTGAACTGGCATAAAGTTAGAAGGCTAAAACTATTGATGTCTTTGGTATTATTATTTCCTGAAAGAGATGTGGAAGAAGAGAAATAAAGTAGAAAAAATGTTTCGCTTCAACTCATGCTGAAACATAGAACAGGCAAAGAAACAAGTCAAGGATAAAATAAGTTAAAGGGTAAAACTGATGCGTGTCACCGAGGAATAACTTTAGGAGAAAAGTAAATACACAGACTAAGTAATTGCATAATTCAGACGAAAGGAAAGAAACATTTAAGATTCTATTCATACCAATGAAAAACTCCAGAACCATTTAATAAAATAGTCAACAAGATTTCACAGCTTATCAAAAGAGAAAATACCTGTTTATGAACTAAGAATAGTTGTATTAAGAGTATTCTTACGAGAGAAATGAGAAGAGAAGCAATTCTCTCCCAGGACCCCAACAACAGTAGTTACAAGTATCCTGATCTACAGAAATAATTTATCTAGGTTACAGTATAATATTCACCATATTCTGCACCTCTTTAGACAAACCAAGGCTCCACCATTTTATAAGAAAATAATACGCTGTAACATGTAACAAGTTAATTCTCACCATGTAACAACATCTGATGACGTAGGAGGGGGCTCACTATACAAGGTTCCTCTTGAACTCACCGATCCAAGAGATCCTATCATGTCATACACTTAATAAGAAATTGCATGATAAATGATAAATGATAAATCTATAATCTTCACTTCAGAAGTCAACACAGATTTATATGATGCAAGAAACTTCAACAGCAGAAAAAAATTCCTAATTAGTTAGTTTCGGCAAATACATGTAACTGGAGCATTTGGGAAGTAGACATATATGTCCAATTGTGAAAGGAACAAGAGATCATTGCATCTGTCAAGCTTACTAAGATCTCTAGCATTCTTCAAAAAGACTTCCACATATTGGAAGAATCATAAAAAACAAAAATTGTTCAACATAAGCAAAGAGAAAAGGGTGTTATGCCAAAAGACATGCAAATTAAGTGACAGGCCTATTCCCATAAAGTGTGTCTAGCCCATGCATGACGAGGTGGCTCATATTATACTCCTCTCAAACAGCTTAAATTAGATCATTGATAATTGGTAGCATAACATATCCAGAGTAATATTTATCCAACAAAGAAAACAAAGACCAGTACTACTAATGTACCATAAAGAATTCAAGGGATTTTTTCTCCCGGCAGGAGGATGGGATAAGAGTTTGGAGAAACATGCATAATTGTGAAGCTGAAGCAATCAGATAGGAATATTTTAGTGAAGGAACAAGCTAACGTGTAAAATTAATGAGTGACACAAATCATATACCTTGAAATGACTTATATACCTTGAAAGTCAACTGAGACCAAGCGAGGGGTATATGTTAGAATGCCCTGCACATAGATAAACAAGAAGGATATTAAATTCAAAAAGCTATTTTTGCAAGAAGAAAAATGGAGGGAAGTATCACAGAGAAAGAAAGAGGAAGACTTGTGCTAGCACCAAACTTTGAAAATCACCTGTTGTGTTTCACCAGTCCTGTAAAGGATGTCCATATTAAGACTGTGATTTCTGAATACTTCATCACTGTCAGGAGCATCAGCCAATCCAAGTAATTCATCCTTCAAGAAACACATAAATTGTGGATCACAGCACAAAAATGAAAATAAAAATTAAAAATATCATCCAACCAAAGTTGCAAATTTACTTGAAAACAGAGCTAAACCATGGTAAATTTTAAAAAATGCAAGAAAATTGAATGTTTCAGATACTAGAGAACAATTTCAGAATATTGATACTGATAGAGAATGCAACTGAACTTAAAGAACAAGAAAGTGCAGCAAAAACAAGGGAAATAAAAAAGGTAACTCAAGGAAAAGAACCAATGGAAGACTCTTAAGATATTCCAAGCTATCAAAATTATATAACTAAAAGACAATTCAGGTAACTTGCAGAGAAAAATGCAAATTACCATCACCTATATAATCAAAAAATTGAATTGTTCCATTTCAAAACTCGAGTTCATTATTCTTTCAGAAAACTTGTCACCTAAAACCAAGAGTCAAAAGCAATGACCGAACTAACTCTAGTTCCTATGAAGCAAGATATCTATCTAGTACACTTTTAATTACTTCCAATTGATAAGAAGTTCTGCATACAGCTTTGTGAAGCCAGAATCTCCAATTTTTCTAGTTTCTCAGATGCCCATTGTTTCAGCAGCCATAAGACTTTCCATTTCTAAAATATAGGCAGGCAAACATACAGTTCTCACATAACAGGAAGATAATGTAATCAGAAACTGTAAAAGTAAGTACCTAAACCATAAAAGAAATTTAAAAATAAATAAATAAACCCTAGGCACCAAAGAACTGATCACTAACTAAACAAGTACGCAATGCTACACTCCAACTGAAGCCAGAAGAAATAATCTGCAGTAGTTTTTTCTTGTTGCCAAACAATCAGAAAAGTAAGAACTAGAGAAGTAAAAATTCAGAAAACAGAGCAAAGCACAATGATCCTATTTTTTCCACATCTACAGTCTTTCTTAACTAGGCAAAATCTCTCATTTCTTACTCTTCCCATTAACCTTCACTCCCATCCTGTCCCTCTTCATTTATTTTCTACTGCTCTTCTTTCTCAATCTTGAACGAATACTCAGAAGCCAATTTCTATTTTCCTCCACCTTCACCGTCACCTCTTTCAGATTTTTAGTGCTCACACCCACAATAGCCTCTCTTTTCTTTCTTTCTTTCTTTTTCCGCTCTTATTTTTTGAATCTTCCTTCTACTGCACCCATTTCGACTATCTCTCGACCAACCTCCTGTTGCATCTGCGTTTCATTTCCTAACTATCCAAGGCTCAATAAAACCATCAGAAAAATTCAATGCTTTAGGTGAAATTATTGGATTGTTGTATATATCGCTGCCAAACAAAATTAACAGAGCACCAACTAAGCGCATGTCTTCGATTAGGCAATGCTTCCTAGAAACACCTCAAAATAAGAAAAGAAAAATCAAATAATAAAGTCTAAAGTTATTTCTGAACCAAAGAAGAGAAAGAAATCAGCTGTTGCATTCTCCAGGAGAGAGTTCCATAAGCAAAAAGCATAAAGATTGGCCCTTTGAGTTACCTGGAAATTCCAAAAGTGAGAACCAATGAAGTTCGCATAGTTCCCAACTTGGATGGTTACGACTTCTTTCATATTTACCTGAATTTAGCAAATTGAAGGGAAAATCAATCACCCACTTCTGAGAGACTCGAAAACTGATTTCTACTTCTCCTTCAACCGAAAGAGGGTAGAAAAGAAGCATGAGAATACGCACCCAAAGCCCAAGCAAGATACCAGGCAGTTCTTTTTAATTCGTTCTTCAATTTTTATTTTTACAGTTTTTTTTATTTCTTTCCCCATCTTCTTCGATTTTTCACGGTTTTTCATTTTTTTTCACTTTTTGTTTTTTTCCTTTTCCATTCTTTGACTTTTTTCATTCCCTTTTCTTTCATTTTATTATTTTTTTCAGTTAGTTTTTCTTTCTTTCTTTCTTTCCACCCATTATTAAATATTTATTTTTAAATAAATATATATATATATATATATATTTACTATGAAAATAATATACATATAGCTTTATACATCTTAACAAATAACAAATAGCAAGAATTTCCTCTTTTTTTTTATTTCATATCTTAATTCAATTTATTTTTATCAATCATAAATTCATATAATTTGTTCTTTATAATACATAACATATTATGATGTATTTTTTAAAAAAATTTTATTTGTATTTTATGTATGATAATCTATATGAAAAAGATTATTATGAATTGTTTTAAAAAAATTAAAGATAAAAAAAATATAAAAAAAGGGTTTTTTCTCAAATAATTTTTTATTTTGAAAAGCACTTTTAAATTACTACATTCAAATAAAAAATCACTGGAGAGCGTGAAGACTATAGGTTTCGAGTTTGAATTCCACCAACATCCTCTAGATTAGCGAAATGTCAAAATGCATAAAAATTGATCCGGACAACGCTAAAAAAAATATAAAATTGCTTAACTTTTATAGAAAAACATTATTTTGGATTTTAAATTTCCTATTACACATTTGGATAACACTAATAAAATATTGATAAAAATCTTACAAGTATACTTTAATTATTCTTTTTTAATAAATTTTATATACTAACCTTTATATGATGAACTAAACAAGAGTAGTTGATCTTTTAGGATACTTATTAAAGTTTTATTGATTAACATAAATGTAATATAAGATCTGTAACCCTCAAAAAAAAAAACCCTTTTTTTTATAAACTTGTTCAGATATACCCAAAATCTCTGTGATTTAAGTTGTCTGTGCAAACTATGAATGGTCAAAATTTAATAAAAATATAAAATTATAATAATTATAATGACTCATTATCAGGGGTTTTTAGGTTCCCTGAATTTTTACAATAACCTCCTAATGTTCATTGGTATGCCCTTAAAAGAGTACTTAGATACGTGAAGGGAACTCTGAATCATGGGTAACATATTAAGCCTTCATCCCAATTAGACTTAGTTGAATTTTTTGATGTTGATAGGGCTTGCTGGTCAAACGACGGGCATGCTATTGCTAGACACGACCTTTTATTTGGTGATACACTTACTTTGGAGTTAAAGAAAAACAAGGCATGTTGTGGCAAGGCCTAGTACGGAATCTGAGTACTATTTCTAGCTTTGTCATCTCTTTTATGATTGATTCAAAAATCCTTTTTTAAGCATCATGATTTTTTTTTTTTTTTAAACAAACGAAGGTATTATAGGATCCTCACCTATTTTATTACTTGAGAATACGTTACAAGATTGGCCTTAAAGGCCCAAGAGAGTTAGGATGTACACGAGCAAAAGTTTCCTAACTTAAAGAAATTAAAATAAAAGGTGTAAAGATTTTACATGAGAATACATAAGCCTTGAGTCTTGAGTCTTCCAAAAAAAAAAATGTATTGTCATGTATCCACTTGTAAAAAACTTGCAAGAGTGTTGTATAAGTTAGAGAAAAAAATCCAACCATGTAGCCCAAAGTTGAGGAAGAAGATGCCCATCATGCATAGCCCAAGTCTTGAAATAAAAACTGTGATTAGATTCCAATCCTAAAATGAAAATGGTCTGAATAGGATCAAGCAAGGCACCTTCAGAAAGCCAAAAATTATTCACTTAGAAACCAAATGAGGAGCTATCAAAGGATTTTCTACATTTGCTAACTGCCATGGTAAACTTACCTTTTTCATAAGAAGAAGAGTCAAGGGAATGTAGCTTGAGTTTCTGCTAGCCACATGTTTAAATGAATGGTTCTTGATGGGCTCTACATGTTGCTAAATGTGATGCTCTAAAGGAGTGATAAGGGCAAAGTTTTCAACCAAACGTGTGTCAAGGGTTTTATAGGAGATGTGGGCTGCCTTGATTTTGGATTGGATTACTTTGGGCTCAGGATCTTAGTTTCAAATTATTTTTTAACAAGGAAGCAGATAGGGATATTAGAGGTGCTTTGAAAGGATTGTGGAAGGAAGAGGAAGCTTGGGGAGACTTGGAAGAGGGGAGGGAAGTGTGTTAGGAAAAAAGAAAAAGGTTGGAAGGAATAATGTTAGAATCAAGGTTAAGCAAGTAGGGGGGTCAAGGGGATCCATAGGGGTAGCAAGAGAATGATAATGAAAGATAAGGGACTGTAAAAGGGGGAAGAGCGGTGGGTAAGATAATGGATTGATTATGGGAAAGAGAAGGCTAATTAGATTTTGAGGGGTTGAGAGTAGCAGTATCAATATTGGTGGCCAGATTTGGAGGGATGAGGGGTTGGACTTCAAGGGGATTGGGATTAAGATTAGGGGAAATGTTCGATAGTACAAAAACATAATGGAATGGTAGGGTGCTACGTGTTACTTGAAGATTGTTCATCGAATGGGCTAGGGAATTAACAGGCAGCGGATGGATCGAAGTAGAGGGATCAAAAGAGTAACAATAACCGAGGGGGTCACAGGATCAACAACAACATTTTTACCTTTCTCAACCATAACATATTGTTTTTCTTTAGTAGCAGCTTGTTTATTACCCTTGAGGGAAGTCAGTTGATCCTTTTCTTTACTAGCAAGTGTGAGACAACTAGTGTGATCATGACCCAAGTGGTGATAAACATCGCAAAATATTGGATATTTTCATAAATAATTTGTTGGAAAAAACCTTTACTTGAACCTATGTCAATGTCAACCCAAATTTTTTTAGATAGCTTTGTACTTTATAGTCTATTAAAAGAACATGAGGAAACATTACCAACTATTTTATGTTTACAAATGTAGTATACTTAACATTTAAGAATATGGAACTCTCTCCTTTAAATCCCTTCTACCAATTAATCCTTCGACACCAAAAAATTTGTTGGTTAAGGTGTTTTGTAGAAGTATTTGAGGAAGAAGAGTAAATGTGTACTTAAATGATATATTTATATTGTTTGGTTGAATGTGAATGTGATGGGATGTAATGAATAGCACTCCTCCTCCACATCAATAATGACCGCTATCCATGAATGCGCACAAGGCTTAATTCAGGAGGGTGTTGTTGGGATTTCAACTTGGGACCTTTGATCTTCACATTTGTTACTCTATCCATTGGGATATCTTTGAAGGGACAAATGTTGTATAGTTAACAATTAAGAATATGAAACTCTCTCCTTTCAATAATTCTACCAATTAACCCTTCAACACAAAAAATTTGTTTAGTTAGGATATTTTGTTAAAGTATTTGAGGAAGAAGAATAAATGTGTACTTAAATAATATATTTATATTATTTGATTAAATCTTAATATGATGAGATGTAAATGGATGGTACTCCTCCTCCATATCAGTATTGCCCTCCCAAAATTTAAAGATTAGAAGTGAGAAAACAATGTAGGTAATATTGACAATTCTAACCTTAATTTTTAGTATTAAAATTTTTTAATTAAAAAATGATAAAAGGTAAAATTAATAATTAACTATCTTTTTTCTACTCTCCCTTTCATACTTATTTCCTCCTTGCCAATCAAGATGAAAGTAATTCTAAGTCAGAGAGAGATGTTCTCAACTCAAAGGAGGCAAAACAGCTAGCTTGGTCTATCTTGGGTGTTTTTCTTCTTTTAATCTTGTGAGATCTTTTAGTGGATGAGAGTTATTATCACATTTATTCTTGTTATTGTGATTAAAGTACATTAAAATCCAAGCTTTCTTATCGAGATTCAAGCTCTTGAAAAAGGAGGTGGATGTTGCATTTCAATTCACTCATTTATTACTTGCTGTCATGTTGGTTGGTGACCTAACTCATCTTGGCTAGGTTAGTTCTTAAATCGATTTGCATTAATTTCTTTCACTTGCTTCTCCTTTCAATATTTCTTATGTTGAGGAGGTGTGTAGTTGTTGGAGTGGACTGGGTTTTGTTGAGGTAGAGGATGAAACGAGTTGGTTTTTAGGGGATTCTTGTCACCATTGTACCTAGGGAGGCTGGTTCGTGGTCTCGGGCAGTCTTGGTATGCAAACTGATCACCTAATTTTCTGGACAATTTTCTTGTTATTCTTGAGGCAACTAAAGCTTGAAGGAAGATTTGGGATAGGGTTTGATCTTCCTAGGAAAGCTCCCAAGGCTCATTTGGTGTTTATCAAGGAGCATTAAATGTGATTGTATCTCTTGGACAGCTTTTGAAGATTTTGAATTTCTCTAACTTACATATTTCTCCATCAAGAGGTAAGAAAAGAATGACTATCAAAATTAGATTGATCTCCTTAGCTATCCTATGCCACCTTTGAAGTTAAAGACAACAACTTGTGAGATGTCTCCCTTTGGTATTCCCTTTTTAAGTGTTTTGTCCTTTTTCTTTGGAGAGTTAGCTACAAAAAGGATTGGTTTACTTATTAAATTTGGATTATTGCTTGGTTTCTCTAACTTTTTCTAGCTTTCAATATAAGTTATTGGAGTCTCTTGGGATTGTTGGTAATAAGCTATTTCAATGTTTACATATGCAAGGCTAGACATTCTCATTTTCATCTTTGTTCTTGGTGCACATATTTGGAAAGATCACTGTTAGCACTGGCATCTAAAACCTAATTCTGATATATCTGTGCCCCCCTTGGTTTGATTTTAGTTGGGGAATCTCTTTAATTTTTGGTTACCTTTGCTCAGTTGAAATATGGATCAAGTTTTTTATGGATTTCTCTCTGGATTATTCGAATTTGATAGGCAAGGGACCCTAATGTTACAACTGTTATTTGGAACTTCTGCTTAGATTGTTGTTTCACTGGATGGCTTGGCTTTTCGGGCCGAGCTTATATATTTTTTCCTTAGCCAATCTATTTAACTAATGGATTTCTTTTGGGTTGCAAAGTTTGAGAGCTCTTTCTCTTTATTGGAGGCCTAGTCATACTTTGGATTTTTTGGAATTTGGATTATAACATAGGAGCTTGCTTTAATTTATTCTCCTCACTTGGGCCATGAAAATGGGCCCGTTTGCTTGAAGTTACTTTAATTCTCTTAGGTTGTGGTGTGTGCCCTTGTGGACCCCTAGATCATGGATTTGGACACAAAATATTTGAACATCTGATAGATTTTTATTATCACAACTTGGTGGACTTTACTAATTATTACAATTTGGTGGATTGATCTCAACATCTTTGGGCCATGGAAACAAAATTTGCATATGGGCTGAATATCTTTTCTTTGGCCTTGTCGCTGGCTCCCTTCCTTTTCTTATAAGTTAGCATGAAATTTTTTTGGGCACTGGTTTCATACTGGGTTGAAACTTTGGCCTCCTTTTTGTAAAGTTTTGTTTTACACCTTGGACTCTTAGATGGAAAATTTTTTTGGACATCAAATCTTGGGTTGCACGCTAGGCCCTCTTTTGATCATGAAAGCTTCATTTGGATATCTTAAGATCTCTCACAACTTTGCTTGTGTATGTTCATGTCAAATTATTGGGCCTTGTTATTTTTATAAAGTAAGGATTATAGCTTCACATTTACATGTACATCCTAACTCTTTTGGGCATTCAAAGCTCAACTTGTAATTTACTTTTAAGTAATGCAAGGGTGGGGACCCTATAATATCCTCTTATATTAAAAAAAAAAAAACACCCTTTTGATTCAAGTCAAAAGGAGTCAATGGGTCAAGACAAAGAGTTTGGGCTTGAGGACTTTGGGTTCAAAGGAAAATACTAATTAGGGCAAGACAAAAAGAATTAGTGCCCCAACTTAATAAAATGGACAACGAATTTGAGGTCCACATGATGAAGCAAAACAAATCCATCAAGCCCAATGAGTTCCTCAACTTCGTTGGGCTGAATCTAAGGAGTTGGGTTGAAGGACAATACACATGGGTCGCACCTCAAGTAGTCCACAGTCAAGCAGCATAGATGCACACTACCTGGCATGGTGCACATTGCCCAAGCAGTGGCAATCAAGCAGACCTCTGAGGAGCTGGCACGGTGTGTGCTACCTAGGCAAGGGGACAGAGCCATGTCATGAAGATAGAGGGGCTGAGGAATCTTCAAGCTCTATCATGGAAGAAGAGAAAAAAAGGGAGAAAGAAAAGGGGGAAACCAAGCTAACAACTAAGAGGGGCAAAACATGGGCTAGCCTTGACTTGGACATGGGACTAAAATTGCTCAACATCAAGGAAGATACTAAAATGGTTGAGCTATCTATGGATTACATGATTAGTGTCAAGAAGATTTGGGGTCATGCTATAATTGGTCATTTGATAGGAAATTTCTTGGTAAATATTTTCATGAGAATAGATGAATTATCTTTTCTTTTGACAAGGAGGACATGGAATTTGTGCTACACCAGTAGAAGTGGAAACAAGTCAGGCTAGGTCAGGTTTTTCTCTTAACAAGCTCAGTCTGGTAGTCTTTCACCCGGTCTAGCCTGTAGCCTGTTTCAAAAGCCTTGCCAATCTTAAAGCTATTTACAATATTAATATCATAACTTAAAAGATCAATGTATCATAACCAAAATAACAAATTTACACCAAAATTAAAATTAAAATTAAAATTAATCAATCTAAACAATTCAAAATATACCATAAAACATGAAATAACAATAATCTCAAATACAAAAGTTAACAAATTACAAATTGTAAGTCTCAACAATTCAAATCAACACAATAAGTAGTCCCAGCATCAAATTTTC
>JAOXNR010000030.1:11219003-11234678 GCA_028571225.1 Parsonsia alboflavescens
GTAACAAGTTGAGTTAATTCTTCCCAATAACTTTTTTTTTTTTCTACCTCTTAATTAATATTCATTAAATTAAAATATTATTGTCAATATCTTTAATATAGATGAATAATAAATTTTAAAAATGCTAAAAATTTCACATAACTATTCTTTGGTATTTTTTTTATTAAAAAAATAAATTTGGGTGGAGGAGGATACATTGCATTACTATTTAAATTACATTTTAAACTTTAGTGTTATAACTTTTGTACATTAATACACAGAAAATTAATAACTTTTTATAAAATATAATATATTTAAAGTAAATATAATATATCCTTTTGTACATTAAAAGGATTCAAAATTTTTGAAATATCGACTTATGTTATACAAGTTTTATTTTCAAACCACTCGGTCATATCCTTTGATGCTTTCGTTATATTTTAGTAAAATATTATTCCTTTAGAAAAGTATAATTTTATTTAAGTTATATTACTTAAGTAAAATTTTGAATCGTTAAAATTTCTACATTTTAATACTATGTGTCGTGAAAAGTAACTACACATTATGTGGGTAATGAGAACCAGTTAATTATTACTTGAGAGATTAGCAAAATTAAGAGATTGTAAATCAAAATAATAATAATAAAAAAATTTCCATACTCCTTCTCTTCAAAACTAAATGTTGACTTTCAATTTTTTCTTCTTCTATGTAACAGCATGAGAATATTTAAAAAATATTATTCAAATAGTATAAAAATATTTTTTAGAGTCAATGTTTTAATTTTTTTTAAATTAAAATTTCACCAACTTCATTCCTTTGAATTGCTCACCAAAAATTTAAACTCAAAACATTTCAACTTCCCCAAAATTCCTACTCTTTTATTTTAATTTATATTAAAAAAAGTGTTAATATATATTTTTTATAATTTACCAAAATTTAATAGATTTCATATTAAAATTAAAACCAGAATAAATGATATATGCTTCATGTCTGTCAATTCAAAATTACTGTTCTCTTATTTTTCTATATATAAATATTATTATTCAGAAATATAAAAAATTTCTACAATTTGATTGATTATGTCTATGAATTATTTTTGGTATTTAAATAATAAAATTTAGCATCCCACTAAATTTATTCCATTAACTACAATTAAAATAGCCCTCAAAAAAAAAAAAAAACTACAATTAAAATATTATTACCTTACAAGTTACAATACTTCAAATTTATTAAAATCAAATCAAATAATCTCTTACTAAACATGTATTATTCTAACTATTTAATACATGGTCTGTTAAATCAATTCATTTTAAAAAATAATGCTCAGATAGAAAGAAAAAGTTTTACTTGACTTTCTAATAATAATAATAATAATAGAGAGAAAATTATGAGTGGTTAATTACAAAAAAATTCAAAAAATAGGTTCAAACAAGGTCGGTTATACTTATGACGTTGAGCCACAAGGTTGGCTGAGCCAATCCATGGAGGCGGAGACCAGGAGGGACAAATGGTTGGATGTCTGATTATATTCCCATTTTTTCATATTTGGTGTTATTACTCCTTTCATATTTTTATTTTTATTTTGATATAATATACAATTAAGTAGTAATATTTTTTAAAAATAAAAATATTTTAAAATTTAATTATCATTATAATCTTATGGATTGAAAAATTATATGAATCCAACCATTAATTACATACAATATATAGTAACATAAAGTCAAAAATTAATTTTAATTTTTTATTATGTTATAAATGAAACAAAAGGTTAGAAGAAATGTATATATATGCGAGTTAGTTTATTAGAAAGTCTATTTAATTTTATTGATAATAGAAAAATAAAAGAAAATTTTTGATATAAAAGGGTGTGTGTGGAAGAAAACTCTCTCTCTCCTTCCTTTCGGTGGATTTTCGTTTCACCTGCAAAAGCCCCAAAGCTCTCTCCTGAAGCCCTCTTCCTATCCCCTTTTTCATTCTCTCTCCCATCATCACATCTCTCACTCTTTACAATTCACATAATCGAAACCGAGCACACCCTTCCTCCATTTCTTCATCTAATTAGAAAGATCACAGGATCAGCTGAAGTGAATTCTTGAACAACTGCAAGGAATTTTTCTGTTCCTGATAATTTATCAACACTAATTCTGTAGCTAATCAAGAAAAAGCTATGGATGCTGATTCTTGGAGTGCTCGTTTGTCATCTGCCTCCAGGAGTTATAAATCTGCTCTTCAATCTCGATCTGGTAATCCCCTTTTCCCAAAAGGATAGTTGTCCTTATTTTTCCCCTTTTCTTTTTCCTATTTCTCGTATTTCTGTTTGCCATTGTTTTTAGAATTATAGTTTTTCTTTTGTTTGTATATGGATGTCTCTAGGGGGGGCCAAATGGGATGGTTTTGATGCAGAAATGTTGATGGGATTTGAGGAAATTGATGTTGCTGATGATGATATCAGAGAGGAGTTTCCTTGTCCATTTTGCTCGGAATATTTTGATATCGTTAGCCTCTGTTGCCATATAGATGATGAGCACCCTGTAGAGGCCAGAAATGGGGTATCTTTTTCTCACTTTATTCTTGAATCTTTTACTTACTCTAACCGTTGACTAATTTTTGATCAACTGTGAATCCGTCCCGGTAAAATTGAACTCAAGGTGGTCACTTTGTGCAGGGTTGTTTCAATAAATTTCCATGAAGGTTTGGTCTTGCATAATGCCCGATTCTTCGGTTGGAATCTGTAGTTTGCATGTTTGTCCCAAGTTTAACCTGTTCTCTTTTTCAATTTTTAGTTCTATTTTACCGTAAAATTTTTCATATATGAAATAGGTTCCTGCATGCAAAATCAAGTCGCCAGCTTATTTTTTCCGAAATTCATTAGAAAGAAGGACTAGAGAGGGACTTCTTGTGTTTCACAGATGATTTGTTTTTTACAGACCGTTAGTATTCAGACATTTTGTTGTGTTTTGATGGTTTCCTTGTGATTTATGTAATCAGTGCATCTATAGTAATGCTTATAGTCTGCAATGTCACTGACTGCATTTGATTTCTGTTAATTTATTGCTATGTCTTTCTAATTATTTGTTTAATTCTGATGCAGGTTTGTCCAGTTTGTGCAATGAGAGTGGGAGTTGACATGGTTGCTCATATCACCTTGCAACACGGGAATATCTTCAGGATATCCTTTGCAATGTTCATTTGTTTTTTGAGTTTCCTCTTGCAATAATGTCAGATTTTCATCCTGATGCTTCAAAACATCATCTTTCATTTGTCATTTCGTGGGGCTTCTAAACTGAAAATTTCTTATAAATGTGCAACATGATAAGGAGTTTTCTTGCTAAAGTTTAAGTATTGACAGAATGATCCAAAGTTCACCATTGCTTCTGTTTTGGCTCATTTGCCTCTATTCTTATCTTATCTTTTGATATTTCTCTATGAGCAGTTTGCTTAATTTTTTTAGAACTCACCAACATTTTTATCTTTTCAGCATTCTTTTCTAAATGCTTTTTAGTGATATATAACTTAGATGTTTTATTTTCATTGTAAAGGCTGATTGTGAGGACTTGATCATTTACCTTGAGTTCCTTGACTAGAGGATACATGCAGCGCAAAAGGAAAACACGTAAAGCTAGCTCTCATTCGACCCTATCTTTGTTGAGGAGGGAGCTCAGAGAAGGAAATCTGCAGTCTCTTTTTGGAGGGTCTTCATGTATAGTTTCTTCTGGTAATGCTGCACCTGACCCTTTAACAGCATTTATTTTGCCAATGGCTGATGAATTTGGAAATGCTCAGTCACATTCTTCTGCTGAGACAAATCCAGTCAAGAGGAGCACAACTGACAATGTTTCTGAAAGGTACTTCCTGCATTGTTTTCTCTTACATCATTATGCCTTATCAGTTTTAGCCTGTTATGCTATTACCAATGGTTATATGTGCAGCAATTTCATTGGTGATCTTTGGCAAACATAGTGATCAATAATATTGGGAAATTGTTTTCTTGATTTATAAAATCTGTTTGTGATTCTTTAACTTTCTTTCTTCTTTGTGGAAAGCATCTATTTAAGAATTTTATTAAATGGTGAAGGAATGCCTAAATGGCTCAGCACTAGGCTGTTGCTACTTCCATTTCGCTTTATTAACCTCTTCTTTTTCTCTTTTAACTCTGAAGAAGATGGACAATTATTTTAGGATCATTAGATTTTGTTGTGCTTTTGCATGTGATGTGGTTCCTCTGTAGTCCATCAGGATAAAGATTTCAACGACTTGCAAGGAATGAGATTGGACTTTCAAATATGTATTGCACAATGTACTGCTTATTTTGCATAATCCTATTGAAACTTGTTTTACATCCCATTTTCATTTCCTTTTATGTACTAGTCTTTGAAGGCTACGGTTAAATGGCAGCCAGGGTTTGGGATGAATATACAAAGCAGTAAAGAAACTCTAGATAAAAAATAAAAAATCATGGTGCAACCTTTCCTGAAGAGTGAATTGATTTCCTGTTCTATATAAGTGCCCTATAATTTGGTATAGTTCATTCTCATCCTCTCTCTTTGAGTTTACTTCTTGTGAAAATGGTAAAATTCAAAATTTTCAAAGGATCCATTCATCTATCCATATATCAGTTGACAATATTAGTTACCCAAAATGTGCATAATTACTATTAATCATAAGAAGTGTCAAAAAAAAAAAAAAAAAAAAGGGTCCCTTGCTCAAATGTCTTTTTTTTTTTTTTTTGTTTCTTCTTTTCATCCTTTCTTCTCTGCATTCTCCATTTTCATTTTCTGTTGCATTGACCACATAGACTATGCAAACTCTATCCAAATAAATAGGGTGCAATGAAAAGTCAACATACATCCTGGAGTGCAATATCAGGATATTAGTGTCTGCTTTGTGCCCAGATAAAAGCCATTTGATATTTTCTCGTTTTCTTCATGTTTTGTTACTGTCATGCCCCCAACCTCCTCTTTTTGCCAAGAAAACATGGGATTTTCTGGGAGTTGCAGTGGATCAGATTGTTTGCTGGTGAAATTCTGTGAGAGACTCAAGTAGCTCGCCATGGTTCTTGACAACTGACAAGGCACCCTCACTCTCCTGAAATCTTGCTGCACTAAATTCCTTTTTTAGTACCAGTGACCCTATTCTTTTTCATCAAGTTATTGTTTGCAGTCTTCTCAGCAAGATCGTCAAACTTTATCCTTATTTGTATGTGATATTTAGATTCTTGGAAATTTTGCTAATAAAGGCTTGGGAACAGGTTTGCCATTTTCACAAAGTATAAAAAGAGGTGGAAACTAGAAATCACTATAGGCTTCATGTTGATGTTCATTAAAATAAGTGAACACATTAAAAACCAGTTAGCCTGATTTAATATCTTACAAGAGTTTTTTTCAGATGAAAGGCAATTGGGAAAAAGTCCCTTTCAATATATGCTCCTTTTGACTATTCCATCCTTCTGTCTTTAATAAGATTGGTCTGGTAGGACTATTGGTCAAAATAATCGATAAATATGGTTTCTAAATTATTAGGCTTCTGATTTGCATGGGTTTGTGTTGAATCCTGCAGTGGCTTGTGTTTGACTTCATGATATGCAGGATATGTCTGTGTCTGTGGAGGTTTGCTGTTTCTTAGGTTGCCACTCTAGGTCACTCCATAAGCCATACTTTTCAGAGAGTTCTGTGGGATGTTGTGTTGGACTCTCGAGATGTCTTCCTAATATCTGTGTTCATAAAATACATTCAGCTGTTGTGTGTGGATTTTTTTTTTCTTCTGGAAATTATAATTGATCTTCTGGGGAGTATTTTTGAGGTTTATTTGAACAATATGGAGCCATTGAGAGTTAGATTCTTGGAACCTCCATTGGTCCAAAGATAATAGTTTCTTGTCTTCTTTTTGATGAGAATGCGACTTGACCATTTGCAATTCATAATGTTGAATAGAATGCAATCTTTGAGATCCTCTGCTGCATTTCATTACTCTCTCCATTTTCTTTGGATCGTCACTTAATGTTATTTAATATTTCCTATTTATAAGTTATTTGAGTTTATTTTTCATATCCCTAATTGTAAGCCTTTGTTGGTAGTTCAACTGATATTTTGCTCATTTTTTTTCAATAATACTCTCTTTTTCTTTCTTATCATGATATTAACAAATCACTCCAAATGACTTGATTTATAAATAGGAACGGAGGGAGTAATACTGTGCTGTCTTTCTTCTCTCCTTTTTTGATCTTTGTATTGGACAAATGACCATTTAAAGAGAATAAATGAAGTTTCCTTAGAAACCTAGTTTACTGACTCCAATCACAGAAGAAACAATTTCCCATAAAATGTTCAATTCATGTCTGGAGATTGTGTGACTTGTTTTAATGGGTTACCTTTTCTTCTCCTTGCAGGAAAGTCCACCAAGCTCCCTTGTCTATCAAAGATAAGGAGGAGAAAATGAAGAGATCTGAGTTCGTGCAAGGATTACTGTGGTCCACTATTCTTGATGATAACTTATGATTCCCAGCTCAACTTCTGGAACGTCGCAGAAAAGTTGCAGAAGACCCCCCAGTCGGGCAATCGTGTGTCTTTAAGAATGCCAGTGTACTACAAATGAAGAGTGAAATAAGTAGTCGTAATAAATGTAATTTATGTTGCTTTTAGAATATAGTTTGTTAGGCATCGGAAAAAAAAATCTACAACTCAATGTATCTCATTTTCATGGTCAGTTCATGCTTTTGATTATCAAGAAGATGAAATAAACTGATTATTATGCTCTCTTTCCTATTCTCATCTGCAAAATTATTAGTTATGGTAAGCTTTACTGGGTGGACTTGTGCTTCTGTGGCAAATACAATCCGGAGCTGCCATCTTTGTAATAATAATTCACTGTATGACTTTGTTGTGCTCCTGCTTTGCTAATTTTTTACCCCTGGTTCTAGAAGTCATAAAGCAGGGCATCAAATAGAAATACTCAGTATATAACATTAGAAACTGCTATGATTCAACTGGAAGTTAAGTCACTTCTTGAAAGAACACATAGCAAGTAATCTGCTCTTTCATAGATTCAGAAACGTTATACAGGTGATATAGACTCTTGAATAATGGCAAGTTCCATGAATTCTGCATCTTTCCCCAGCGTTTCCTGTGACACGCAAACTTCAATGTCAATGTCTCCATCCTAAGCTACCGGAAAAAATGTTACCTTCCCGTCAATTTTGTTGCCGGCACCACTTCTGACTGCTACCGGTTTCCCCATCCAAAGCCATTGCCATACACATTGAACCTTGGAGAACTACTAGTAAGTATTACATTTTTGGGCAGTCCTTGTTTCGTCTTGAGCTTGGGTGTCTTTGTCCAATCTGCATACCGTTGCTTCACTTCTTCACTGGTCTGCAATGCCACGCATTTGTGTATCAGCATAGCAGCAAAACCGACTCCGTTCTCACGGAGATTGGCTGCAGTAGAAGTTACCACCCCAGAATAAATTGGATTTTCAAAATATCCTTTGGGCAAAGGTGGCTTTCCCTTGCACCTATTTGTAAATAGAGAAATGTCTCCTCTTCAGCATCAAGAAGGCGGTAACGAGAAATGGTCTGCCATAAATGAGCCAAAAGTGCTTGTTAAGAGGAAATATTTTGAGTGTCAACTTCGGAGTTAGCCTTGGCTTTGAGTTTGGCAATGCCTTCCTTTGTGAAGTGGAAGACTCTCTCCATCAAAAATGGAGGATTAACAAATTTGCCAAGATCCGCAGGTTCAGTATTCCATGAATGAACACGAATGGGACAGCTAACATCATCGGGAAACCAAGGTCGAAAAACAGGAGGATTGCAATTGATACAACATCATCAGAACCTCTACTCATTTGAGACCAAGAATTGAAAAAGTTCCAAAAAGATGTCCCGCTGCTACAGAATGATTCATGGTGCACCCAATGAAAAACCCATCAACCAATTCCTGAAGAGCAAGCGGAGGATTGAAAATACCTTCTCAATTAGGAACTCCATTAGAGGAGAAAAAGGAGCGGACTGTGGTAGGAACATATATGGGCTCAAGAATATCAGCCGTAGATACGTTATCAGCAAGGGCACGAGTGAACTGAGCTCCAAGGTTGTTGCTATTGACGAAAAGCGTCACCGTATCATCTTCATCATTATTAACAGATCCAAGACGACCGGCAAGAGGAGGAAACAGGTCCAGGGTTTTGGATAGTGAAATCTTGAGGTGATTAATCAAGTGGTTGTTCCCTGAGAATTGTTGGATGTGGGTTTGGGAAGTAGAAGTCCCTTTCGAATTGGATCAAATAGAAGAAGCTGGAGATCCCAAGCAGTTGACTCAATCCTTTTACAAGCAGGATTATTAGTAGAAATTGAAGTCTCTGCTCCTTGAACTCAACATGTTGAGATGATCCTAACTTTTGCCATTCCCTGCTTTGAGGTCTAGTAAAATTGAGAGTTTTGAACTGGTAGATCAACAAAACAAGAAAGTTAGAAACTAACAAAAAACGCAAAGAAAATGGCAAGTTGAGTGAGCGTTCAGGTAAGGTGATGTTTCACTTCCATCTTTCTCGGTATTTTGCCTTTTCTTACCCTGTTCCCTGGTGATAAGGTGGGTCTATCTGAAACATTGGTTTTATAAGAGATGTCTAGTTCAGACAATACTCTTAACTGGACGAAGAATCACGGGATCTTGATAAGAGTTAAAGAAGCAGTGACAGAATCATTCATCGTCAAGGATCTACATAGCATATATAAGCCTTCTTTTTAATCTGAATTTTCAAATATTCCAACAATTCCAGTTATATGAGATTTGGGTTTGCATGATTATTATGGTATGAAACTACCCAATGAATAATGTTAAAACTAGAAAAGGAATGACAACAAAACTTTGACAATTTTGCTGAAAATTCAAGCATGATTTTATTCATCAAGGATGTTAAATTTAAATAAGAAAAGATAATAAAAAAAAATCTATTTTTATGCCACTCAAGGAGTGGATTAAAACTGAATTCTATTTTTGTGCCACTCATTTAGTGGGTTAAAATTGAATGAAAAACTGAAAAACAAATATAACACTAGATAACCAACAATAGGAAAATATGGAATCAATAATGCCAATTGTCTAACACTCCTCCTTGGCATTTTGATGACATACTCCAATCCTGTGCCTAAAACTTTCAAACCTTTCCTTTCTCAAGGGCTTGGTGAAGATATCAGCCAGCCGATCTTCTGATGAACAATGAACAAGTAACACTTCATTAGATTGTTAAACTTCTCTAATAAAATGAAACTTGATTTTGATGTGCTTGGTGCGATCGTGAAATGCTAGATTCTTTGAGATTGAAATTGCTGAGTTGTTGTCACACAAAATCTTTGTAGCATTTATTTGTTCACTCCCCAAGTCTTTCAATATCTTTTTTAGCCAAATAGCTTGGTTTACAGCAGTCACAGTAGCAATATATTCAGCACTTGCTGTTGATTGAGCTGTAGTCTTGAGCTCCAACTAAAGAAACATGCAAGGAAAACAAATAACCAGAAGTGCTTTTGGAATCATCAACACAACCACCCCAATTACTGTTAGAGTAATCAACCAGTTGCATTGTCTTCTCTATAAATGTTGGAAAGAAAATTCCAAGTGTGTTGGTTCCTTGACGTATCTTAACACGCTCTAAGTAGCAATGAGGCGTGTTTCTCTAGGTGAATGCATGAACCTAGAGAGCAAACTTACAACAAATAGAATATCAGGAATAGTTTCTGTGAGATATAGAAGGTTGCCAATTAAACTCATGTACATATTGTCATCAACTTTCTTAGAATCCTCATCTTTCTCTAGCTTCACACCAATAGAGATAGGAGTGCCAACAGGTTTACAATCTTGCATTTTGAACCTGTTTAAAATATCAGAAATATATTTTTCCTAGCATGTAAAAATTCCACCATTTGACTGTGCGACTTCCATGCCAAGGAAATATTTCATAATTCCAAGATCAGTCATCTCCTCCATTTCAGCTTTGAATTTTTGGATTAGTTCAACTTTGCTTCCTGTAACAAGCATATCATCAACATAAATGGAGCCAACTAAAGACTAACCATCAACGACTTTCACATAGAGAGTAGCTTCACTTTGACTTCAGTTGAAACCAAGTTGGATGAGATGTCTATCCATCCTTTCATTCCAAGCCCTTGAAGCTTGTTTTAAGCCATACAAGTGGCTTTCTTTAGGAGATACTCTTTATCCTCTTGACCAGAAATTATTTAACCATCAGGTTGCTCTGCATAAATCTCTTTAGCAAGCAAGCCATTCAGGAATGCCGACTTGACATCAAACTGATGAATCTGACAAGAATTGTGAGTAGCAAATGCAAGAAGAAACTAAATTTTGTCATATCTTTCCACCAGAGCAAAAGTTTCCTGATAATTCATACCATATTGTTGCTCATAGCCTTTCACCACCAATTTGGCTTTGTATTTGCATATTGAACCATCAGGATTGAGTTTTGTTTTAAAAGCCCATTTTTCACCAATCACTTTGTAAGTTGTACGTCTATCAACAAGCTTGTTTTGTTCTTGTTGATCATGTCTAGCTCAACTTGCATAGCTCTCTCCCATTCTTGAGACTCTTGTGCATCAGCATAATTTGTTGGTTTTAAGATAACCAAGGTACACCTTTGATAAATATCTTGCAAGGACCTAGTGCCTCTTACTGGAATATCATCTACAAGTTTATCTTCCGAAAATTCAGGTTATTCCTTTGGAAAGAAATCAGAATAAGCATTCTTTTGATTTTTCCAATCCCAAATTTTTGCTTCATCAAACTTCACTTCTTTGCTTAAGATTATTTTTCCTGTTTTTAAATAGAAAATCTTGTAGCCTTTGGAAGAAGAAGCATAGCCCTTGAAAATTCCTTTCTAAGCTTTGTTGTCAAGCTTATTTCTCTTGGATTCTAGCACTTGAGAAAAGCAGATACACCCAAATATTTTTAGATAGTGTACTGATGGTTTGCAATTTTACCAAGCTTCATATGGAGTTTTGTTTTGTAAGGCCTTCATAGAGAGTCTGTTCTGCAAATAGACAGAGGTATTAACAGCCTCTGCCCAAAACTGATTGGGCATCTATTTTTCAATCAAAAGAGACCTAGCCATCTCCATTATAGTCCTATTCTTCCTCTCAGACACACAGTTTTGTTGTGGTGTGTATGGTAAGGTGAGCTAATGTTCAATGCTTGCAATCTTATGAAACTCAACAAACAAACTAGAAGTATACTCTTCACCATTGTCAGGTCTTAAAGCTTTAATTTTGAGATTACTTTGATTCTCAACTAAAGCCTTAAATTGTTTAAAAACTTCACTTTTCAGTTTGATCAACCAAACCTAATACATTCTTGTGTAATCATCAATAAAGAGCAGTAAGAACTTGCTACCACTCAAAGATTCTGATCTCATTGTGCCGCAGACATTTGTGTGGATAGCTTGAAGCTTATGGTTGGTTCTCCATGCTTGATCTGTTTGAAATGATGGTTTTGTTTGCTTACCCAACTGACAAATATTGCAAATTTGAGCATCACAAAAGAATTCAGACAAATTTTCCACTAGTTCCTTCTTATTCATCTTTGAAATGCTTATGAGATTGCAATGACCAAGCTTTTTGTGCAACAGATTTGAAGCTGATTGTTGAGTACAGGTATAGACTTGCTCAGTTGGTTTTTTTCCAATTTGCTGCAAAGACCCTATTGTTCATCTTAACCACAAAGAATTCTCCATTAAAAGGATCAAAGATAATGCACTTGCAATCCTTAAAATGTATTGAATAATTCTTCTCAAGCATCTGTCCAACAATCAACAAATTTTGGCTAATATCAAGTATGTACAAAACATCTGAAATTATTTTGATACCTGAAGTTGTAGAGATAGCCACTGAACCTTTCCCTTCCACATCCAAATATTCTCCATATCCCACTTTTACTCTTGACTTGTAGGTATCATTAAGAATTCTAAACATAGCAGCATCATTGCACAAGTGATATGTGCAACCATTGTCAATAAGCCAGACATCAATGGTGTCAATTGTTGAGAAACATGAGACTGCAAAGAGATGCTCCCCCTGAGCATCTTCAGCTTCAGCAAATTGTGCTTGTGAAGGTTTGAGAGCTTTGTTGTTGGACTTGCAAACTCTTGATATATGCCGTGTTTGCTGACAGCTTCTACAAACAGCATCAACCCTCCATCAACAATACTTTTTCGAATGTTTGCAAGGAGGGAATGGCTTCAGCTTTGTTCCGTCATCATCATGTTTTTTGCCTTTATTCTTCTGGTTGGGCTATTGTTTTCCCTTACCAGAACTTTGCTTTTGCACAGTAAACGCTCCTTAATTGCTTTTGTGTTGTCTTAAGGTCCCCTTTTGCTCTTGTACTTGAAGAGCACTCATTAGTTCACCTAATGAGATTTGGTTGAGGTCTTTAGATTCTTAAAAAGTTGACATTTTGGATTAAAATCTCTCAAGAAGAGTTACAAGAATCTTTTCAACCACTCTTTTATCTGCAAAATCCTCACTAAGAAGTCTTATGTTATTAACAACCAATGATAATCGATTAGCATACTTACTAACAATGTCATCCTCTTGCACAATATAGCCTCAGACTCCCATTTTAGGTTCTTGATTTGCATTTGGCATGTTCTATCACTGCCTTCATACTCTTTTTTCAACCTATCCCAAATTTCCTTTGATGTTTTACAAGTGATTATGTTGTAAAATACATTCTTTGCAACAACATATTGAAGAAGTGACTTAGCTTTGGATTTTTTTGCTTTGTATTCATTGTGGAATTTTATCTAAGTAATAGTGGGGTTTGCTGGCAAGGGTACCTTCTTATCTTTAGTGACAATTTTCCAAAGATCATAAGTTTCTAAGAAAGATTGCATCTTCACAAATTAAAAATGATAATTTTGGCTAGTAAGAATGACGTGTGGTTTAAAGTTTGGCTACTGTGATGTGATTTTCTTGTAGGTTGAAGGGTTAATTTCACACACAACAATCAAACCAAATCAGTAAGGAAGAAAGGACTCATCAAAGGTAAGTTTTTGGGAGATTAGGAAGACTTTTGTAGATTTAACTACAACAACCAACCTCTTGATTTGGAAGACAACTCAATACCTCACCCAAAGTGATTGAGAGCCCAAGGTTTAGTGTATAGAACCCTAATCTAGGATGTTCTAGAAACACTCATACAAAAGATCTAAGATCTTTGTAAGGGAAGGAAAAATGAAAGTTTCTGGTTTGGGGTTAAACTTCTATGAGCTAAAAGGCTGAAACAAGGCCTCCTTATACTAACTAACCCTAGCTAAACTCAGCCAAAAGGCTGGTGAAAAATACAACTTAAAACGTAGAAGAAAGGGGGCAAAACGTAGGAAATTCGACATGGTTCAGCGGCTGCTAAAGTAACCAAGTTGATATAGTACGAGTTGCTACAATGATCGAGTTGCAACAGTGTACGAGTTGCTACAGTGTAGCATTGCAGCTGTTGCGGAAAACGATCGGCACCGGTGATGGCGCCGATTCTTCTCTGGAAATCCTCCTTTCTACTTTATTTGTGACCAGCGCTAGTTGGGAGAATGTTGGTGTGCCGGTTCTTCATTTTCCACCTAATTCAAGGTTGCTCCACTTGGTTTTAAGGCCATTCCACTTCATTCTTCATTCCTCCTTCCTTCCCAAGCTATTTGTGATTGTTTGTCATTGATTCCCATGCCATTTTCCTCTCCAAAATGCATCTTTATATCCTCCCATAAGCCTCGAAGAGAAAATGCTTTCCTTAGCTTCAATTCATCCTATCCATCTTCAAGTTCATTCCTCCCAAGCATGGCTTCGAAATCAATTCGTTCTTCCTCATTTGGAATGGATATCGTTTAAGCCTTCAACATTCTTCTCAAAAATAGATACTTGTATTTGAAATACAAGTTTTGTGTTTAGCCTCTTTGAATAGCATCTTCGGATATCCATCATTTCCTCTCACTTCAAAAGGAGTCGTCCTTTAATCTGTAAAACCTACATAGAAAAAAAAGAACGATCACTAACATGGCTTGAAAAAACAAAGAATACTTACCAAATAACATGTTCCTCAAGTCATCATCCATGGAAGTTATTAATTCAGAATGCCTTACCACACCCTTCTTTGGAGGTGGGGGTTTCTCCTTGATAGATATGTATTCCTCCTCTTCTTCAAGACATTCATTAGAAGAAACTTCATAGACAAGGAATACAACACATTTAACACAACCAAGAAACCAATTCCTAAAATTTAAGGCATTTGACATTAGGACATTAAATCCCATAAGGCATATGACAAGAAATACAAACTCATTAAGAACAACCAAGAGATAAAGTTTGATCTTTTAAGCACAAGACAAAATTCCCATTGGTCTATGACCCCCATAAACCATGAAATAAAGGTTCTCTAAATCGTGCATTCAATCATAATGAACTCAAAATATAATCCCATAACTTAGAATATACATGCCCTCCATCAAAGTATTAAACGTATATGTGAAATGAATAACAACATAGCCCTCACAAATGCTAGAATTCAAAACTATCATCAAGATGGATAGCATTGTACTCATTCAAAAATAGGGAATTTTTATAGTTTTTCCAAAATCCTATTATATCTCTATTCTTGGCACAAAACTCAAACCGTAACTTCATGTAGTTCCACCAATCATGCCAAATAGAGACGAAGCACATAGACTTCATCAATATAAGGTTTATCATCTTCACTAAAGATCAATTTCTTGTCATTAATAATATTTTCAAAATATATAAACAAGAATGCTCCAAAGATCATAGGCTTCTTTTTCATATGTAATCCTACCACATGCTTTTCAAACAAGATATCCAAGATTCTAGGACTAACATATCTCACAAAATCAACTTCATGATTCAACAACTCAAAGAATTTATCGTGCTTGGAACATTTAAGAGCACATAAAGAACCTCTCCTAAGCATGTCATCATGGGTCTCATAAGTTTTGAATCTAAGAATCATAAGAAGAGATAAAATCCTCACGTTCATGTTGTTATCAAGATCATGAAGTTTCATAACTTTGTCGAAGGTAAACTCCTCAACATGATGTGTTTCACCATCATTTTCCAACAAGCAATTTGCATTAATAATCATGAAATTTATCCTCATGGAAATTAAAATGAAGTACAACTCAAACAAGATAAATAAGAATTTAGAATCCGCCTTGAGTTTGTACATTTGATCACAAAGATATAAATTGTTACCAAGAATTTCAATATCAAAGATCCACAATAATCGATCATCTAGGACAATTCTTGAAAGTCTATTCATGTAAATCCCAAAGATTTGCTCACCCATGCAATTCAAGAAATTCAAGTGGTGAGAATATAACTCTGAGCTCTTCCTATGAAGGTCAATGTTTAACGAGTCATAATTAGAATCCTTAGGCATAAACAAAGCATTTTCTCCAATCAAGGACCCAAGATGCTCATAGAATTCACCAAATCTAACTTGTCCAGAAACTTTAGGCACATAATCACAAGCATTCTCATCCACAAGTGATTCCTTAACGAGCTTAAGATCTAGCATTTCATTCAAAAAGCTCTTAGAGACATTCAAATTTCTTCCACATACTTCATTCACAATTCTACCATCATAATCAAGCAAATATCTATCTTCATTTTCTTGCACACATGACTCCTTCACAAAC
>JAOXNR010000030.1:11234778-11249003 GCA_028571225.1 Parsonsia alboflavescens
AATAGATTTTGAAGTCAACTTCAATGATGATAAAGGTAAAAAAAAAAAAAAAGTTAAGAACCAAAGCTTCCAAAAGAGTAATGTTTGAGCACTGAATTATACAATAACTCTTTAAAAAGAATGAAATAAAAATCTGCAAGAAAAATAAAAAATTTGATTGCCTAGGTCAACCTTTTATGATAAAAAATTAATTTAAACAATTCAACAAGTGATAAATAAATTAATACTCCCTCTATCACGAATTATAAATCACTAGCCATCATTTTATCAAAATTAAGATAAGAATTTTTTTTTTTCTAAAATATCCTTATTTAAGATTTTAATCAAACTTATAACATTAATTAGGAAAAAAAAAAATTGACAAGGATTATATAATATATTTTAAAAAAAAAACCTAATAAATTATTAATAATGATATATATTTAGTAACAGAAAAATTAGTTCAAATAATTTATAAATAGTGATAAAAGGAATAATCATTAATATACAGTTCATATATTTAAATCTTATTTATTATGGTGTCATATCATTGATAAAATATTAAGAACTTAATCTAAATAAGAATTAAACCATGTAAATATAACTTATGAAGTACAAAATTTAGCAACGCTTACCCTTTCAACAAATCTAACTCCTACAAGTACATGTACTTGTATAACATTTTCTAATACATTAATATAAAACAAGGGAATGGAATTGTGTGTTTTTCAGAAAAAAAAAAAATCAATATATTTTAAAAATTAAACTTTAAATATATTTAATCTTATAAAATATATTAAAAAGTGTCGGAAAAAAAAAGTATATCTTCAATGATCCATAATCATCGTCGTGGGAGCAGAACAGAACCAACTAATATAATCTAAGGTTGTACATGCAGCAAGTTGACTTTGACTATTGACTCTAGGCCGCACCCTCTGAAACATCCACAAAGACTTACTTCCAAAAAACATGTACCATTACCAATCCAAAATCCTAGTCAAAAGATCTAGAAACCAAGACAAAACTTATTTATGACCATTTTCTATTCCCATTATTAACACTCAATATCTCACATACTCCAAGTTCAGACAACAGCCAAATAACCAATAGAGTGTGACAGCTACAGAAAAGAGACCTGACAAAATATACATGTAAACATGGAATCAAGAAGGGGGCTCCAGTAAAACAAATTTATCAATAAAACTTCATCAAATGACAGAGACCCAGTGGCGTGGAACAAATTAAGAATGGCTCGGCCCTGGCTGAAGCAGGGTTCTTTATAGATGTCAATTCAGTAATTATAAAATAATAAAAACAAATGGACCTACTTTTGGTCAGTAATTTTTCAATATAAACAACCTAACAATAACATTCTACTCTACTGCTGAAAATGAAACTGCCAATGGAGGTCAAGGGGCAGTAAGAATGGTGAGACAAAACCATCTCAATTACTTGAATTGAACCCTATTCTTGGATTTGAGTTCTGCTGATAATTATCTCCCTCACTACGTTCTTCACGTACGAATCAAAACAAGATGAGCAGCAGTGGCCTTGTATTGGACAGGGTTGTCTACTTATCATTCCCTCAACGTGTGCACAGAGTAAGGGTGTTTGCACACAACAAACGTCAGTCTGCCGATGCTGAAGGCCACATGCAGCTAAAATGGTGTGTGTAGCGCTCCTTGCAATGTCCTTGAGGGTACTGAACTCTGCATCAAGGGATGATTGGACATCAGCGCTTAAGTATTTGAGAACTGAGATGGGAAGATGGAGAAGACGAGAAAGAAGAAGAAAGGTGCAGTTAACACATTACTTAATCAAGATAGAGCATAAGCTACCTAACATTATTGTGAATGTCTCATGAGTCATACTACCTGAATTTTCTACAGAAATGAAAGCAAAACCTACCAGTGGAAACTAGAATGGGATAAGATCGAAGCCTTATTTGTGAACGGGGAGGTGAGAAATGTGCAAGAAAGAAACTTAACCATTCAGTTATGAGAAACCAAATCTAAATATAGAGGTGTTAACACTTAACAGCATCCTGCCATCTATTCAAAAAAGAATGAATCAGATACTCTAAAAGACAAGCATATGACATAATTACCGTTCATGTAAAACAGCCATAGGTAGCTAAAATTGAATAATTACACATACCTAAGTTCAAATCTCGGGAAAACCTTTTTAAATGACTTCTAACCACTGATTGCAGTTGTTCCATTTCTACATTAAAGGGGCTCACCTCTCTACATGGATGCGTTGATGTACCATTATCTGACCCAATGTTTGATCTGCCATTGCAAGGTTGGACTTGCTGAAGACCTGACCCATAACCAACTCTTGCATTGAACCCGGCAAAATCATTTTGCACGAATCCACCAAAAGATCCATCAGCAGATGCTGAAGTTTGACCTTGTATTCCAGGCCCACTGAAATGATTCAACCTAGCAGGAAACCCTTCAACACTGGGCAATAGACCCGTGGTATTTCCATGGATCTGCCCCCGAAAAGGTGAAATATATGATGCCATCCTTTCTGACAATACTGTATGTTGGGGTTCTAATGCTCTAACTCGACCAAGTTGAGAGGCAACAAGACTGTTACCAGAAAATGTAGATACTGTGCCATGAGACTCATTATCCTGCTGTCTCCTGAAACTAAATATCTGACGTATCTGTTGTTGAATTCTGCGTCTTTCAAGAACAGTAAATGCTTGAGAATCTCCAACAGATAACCTAGGAGAAGGTAGCCCAGTTGCATGAATCACTGGAGTATCAGGTACATATACTTCATTCAGATCAAAAGTCTCCCGTAGATTGGCAACTGGAGATGAACCACTGGACAAGTTGTTATTAGTTCTATGTCCGGGTGTAGGATTCAAACTTTGAGGATTCAAGGTATCAAGAGCAGTTGGCCTACAGCCTTCACAATACCAATTATCTTCAGGGACTTCATGTCCAAGACCAACACAATAAGTGTGTGCACTTGAATCACAAAGATCACATAGAAGCATGAGAGCATCATCCCCACCTTGCTCACATTCAGTGCATATAACATTTTCATATGGATCAAGATAACCCCTAAGCTCTTCCTCAGATGGTTGATAGACCTGCAAAACATTGGACCAAATAAGTAAAGGCGCAGTTAAACTAGATTTTCTTCTACTTAAAAAGAAACCTAAAATAATTACAGTCAATAACACACAAATATCAGAAAATAAACTGCGAACATTATTACCTGGTCACGCTCTGGGACCGTGATCACAACAGGCTTCAGGTCAAACCTTGCTGTCTTACTGATTGTCGCAAACCTCTGCTTGCACAAGGGACAGCGAGATTCCACCTTAGACCAGTCCACGATGCATGTGAAGCAGAAGTAATGACTACAACAATTCAAAGTTCCCTGGACCGTTCTCTTCCCTTCTTCAGATAAACAAATACCACAAACTTGCTTTCCTGTTTCAGTCTTCATTTCCACTTCCTTTTCCTTACCCTTTCTTCCAAAGCGTTTTAATTGTGGATGGACAAATTCCTGTTCCTCTTGTAACTTTTTTACTGGAGTGGCACTCCTCAAACTGTTGGCCAAATTTCTGCAAAATGCATTAGCTTCTCTAACCTGTTCTCTCTCTTCCTCAGAGATCGTATATTCGTAATCAGGTAATCCAGAGCTATCAAAATCAGAGTCAGAAATCACAGATCTGCTTTTCCTTCTGGCTCGTCTCACAATCTTCACTTTCTTTTCTTTTTTTCCCATTTCCTGGTCAGAAAACTCAACATGATTTTTAGACTTCGTTTTATTTGTTAAACCATGATTCCGTGCTAGTTTGCTTCCAATATTCTTGCCCAAAACCGTAGAATTCCTCTTTCTCTTACAGACCCGGGGAATCCTCTCCTGCTTCCTAGGCCTAGCCAACCTCTTGTCCTTCTTTGTCCCCATGATAACTTCTTCATCATCCAGATCATCAATCTCATCTGGTGTAAACTCATCATCATCATCATCATCTTCATCAGAAACAACATAATTGTCATCATCTAGTTCTTTATATGAAATTCTCTTTTTCTTTCTAGGCACAGTAATTCCATTTCTATTCTCAACACTCTCTCCGCCTATATCATCATGGTCATCATCCTCTTGTTCCTGATATGAAACTTTCTTATTCTTTCTTGAATTAGTAACTCCATTACTCTTTCTTCCACTATATTCACCGGAACCATCAAACTCATCATCCTCCTGTTCTCCACAGGAATTTTTCTTTTTCTTTCTTGGTTTTGCAACTCCAGTACTCTTTCCAATATCAAATTCATCTACATCATCTTCGTCTTGTACTCTGTATAAAACTTTCTTTTTCTTTCTTGAATTTGTTACTAAATTACTCCTCCCACCATCTGAAGAACACCAATCATCATCATCGTCATCATCATCATCAAGTTCCATGTATGAAACTTTCTTTTTCTTCCTTGTCTTTGTAACTCGATTTTTATCACCACCATCGTAGTCATCCAAATTTTCACAATCATCATCACTCTGAATCCTATATGAACCCCGCTGCTTCTTTTTTGTCTTCACAACTCCATTTCTCTTTCCACTCTGAATAACCTTTTTTGCCCCACGACCCTTCTTTGATTTCTTTTCTAAAAATTCCTCCTCCTCTTCCTCTTCTCCATCCTCAAATTCACCTAAGCTTTCTTCTGATTCATCCCCTTCAAAAGAAGAAACATACTCATCCTCTGATTCATCTAGCTCATCCTCTTCACAGACTGTATAGTCCTCGTCTGACTCATCCGAACCTTTATCTGCTACCCTACTCCTCCTCCTTGCCCCATGCTTGCCACCCCTTCCCATATATTCAGACACCTACAGAAGCACCAACCCCAGTTTCGAAATTAAAACAACTCATATATTACAAGGCCATCCACCAACAGCAGTAACTGATCCTAAATCAAATAAAAAAGAGCAGGTCAATAAGAAACCTTAAATTATAGTTTCTCGATATAAAAATTCTCCTCATAAATACCCTGATTCTACAAATCAGCAGTTTTCAACAAAAAGCCTTTGAGAAATTATGATTCTCAACATTTATTCATTTCTATATTGAGCAGCAACTTTAGAAGACAAACAGTACCCATCTTACCTTATAAGATGAGATCAGATTCTAACAAAAAAGAACAAGATGACAAGCTCAAAATTCCATCTTGAAAGAAGCTGAAAAAATGAATTTCCATGAACCCTCCCAGGAAAGGGGAAGAGGAAAAAAAAAAGAAAAGAAAAACCTAGATCGAGATATTCACCATGCTACAGTACCCAACTTCAACAAATCCTTTGAACTTCAACTGGAAAAAAATTCAGCCCAGAACGAGATCAAAAAAACAAAGAAGAAAGACAAATTCTTTCCGCAGAAAATTCAATGTGCAAACTTAATGGAAGAAAAAAAAAAACAAAGAATATTCAAACACAATAACATCAAAATCACTCATAAAAACCTCCTTTAAAGCATTAAGATTCAAATCAATACTAAAATTCAACTTCAAATTTCCAAGAACGAAAGAAGAACCAAAAAAAAAAAAGATGAGAAAAGTGGAAATAAAGGTTGGATACCTGAGAAAGAAAGGAAAGAGAAGTTAGCAAAACCCAATTCCAAGAATTTCACCTTCTCCTACTTATACCAAAAAGGAAATATATAATATATATTCATATGGGGTATCTTTTTGTGTTCTGTGAAAAGATAAAAAATGATAGTGGCAGTGAAATGAGGGTGGAGAGAGAGAGAGAGATTGATTGAGATGAAGGAAATGAAATGAGACTGAATTATTATGAAATGATAAATATTTAAATGTTTTCTAGTGTGTGTTGTGCGTGTTTTTTCCTTTTCTTTAAATAAAAAACACTTTGACGCGGTTAACTACAACAGGAGGCATCTAATTATGGTGTGCTGATAGATACTTACAATGGATGCGACTAGTGCGGGATTTGTCATTAGTGGAATGGGCCGTGAAATTCCCCATTTGCCCCCAGTTATTCCTCGTTTGGGTGGATTTGTTCAACCGAAATGTTTGAAAGTTTGACCCTCCACGTCTTGGTTTGCTTGTTTTGATAGGAAGTTTTGTTCCAAAGGGAATGCGCCACCGCCCCGGGAAATTGTAGTCGGACAAGAGTCCGAAAAGGTCCAATCTCACGTCAGTTGTACAGTGTTACCTAATTACGTTCTCTATTATATAATAAAAAATTTATCTAAAAGATCAAATAATCGATTTAGTTTATATCTTTTTAAAATTTAATATATAAAGATTTATCACTCCATTTCATTTATAATTATTTTATTAATATTAATGTTTTTTTTTCCTAGAAGCCTTTATTGAAAATGAAAATAGAGAATGTTTTATTATGAGAGAAATAATGGAGATAATATTGAAAATAATTGATAAAGATTACATAGAACAATTTATAATATAGAATAAAAAAGAAATTAAAGATCACATATAAGATTTTATTAGTTAATAAGGAGTCTAACATACAATGTGAACTAAAATGCTCAAGTTTCTAAATTATTTTTCTTTTTCTTCCCTTTTTTTTTTTAAACTCCGTGTCTGTGCTAATTTAACTTAATAAATTAAGAGAAATCATTAGAACATAAGCTTCACGATCAAATGATACTTATTGTTTTCATAAACTCTCAATTGTAAGTGAATCCCTTTACCACCTGATTTCTCCTGTTTTAAAAAATTAAAATTTCAATCATATTTGAACAAGAGGAAAGGTCTCATTAGATATTACTCCCTATGTCTAATTTTAATGATTCTATTTTTATTTTAGATTTGTTCTGCATTAAATGACTCATTTCTTTAAATAGATAGATTTTTAATATATAATCATATCAATAAACTTCTTAATTTTAAGATTTATATTCATTTGTATGTGGTCTTGTCACTAATTAAAGTCAAATGTACTTCATAATTTTTTATCAAGCCAAAATAAGACATTCAATCCTGACGGTGGAACTATTATCATTAATAGATCCATGTACATTATAGAAGAAGTCATTGTAAGAAGAAGTCAAGTCTCCCATTAAAGTTTTTAACAATTACTCACTATAGAATTTCTATATATATAATGCTATGATGAATAATGAAACTCACCTAATGGAGTGTTCTAATTAATTCTCTAACAGTTAATTACCTTTTTTTTAAAAGAAAAAATAAATTATCTTGTAAACAAATTTGATATATTTTATACGTTAAATCCTAAAAGAATAAACTAAACTTTAGGAATATTTGATTAAATTTTATTTTATTTTTTCTTAAGACAATTGACCATTAAAAAGTAAATAAGAGTACTCCATAAAGTAAGCTTCGTTACTTATCATAATATTTTCCATACATATAAATAAATATATATATATATATATATATATATATATAACAATAATAGATAATTTAAATATAGTTAGTATATATTTAAAGATATATTTATTAATTATTATTATGTAAAAAAGTTTAACGTCAACATATGAAACCCATGAGTACTGGTAGAGAATTTGAAATTTAGATGTCATAAGCATTTTGAAAGTAAATTGCGCTTTAAGAAATTTTTATTTCGAAAATTTAAAAAGAAAAAATTACCAATTGGTAACCAAATGCAAATCCAAAACATTTTCCATCGAAAGGGAAAATTTTCCAAACTCAAGTTTCAGTTTACCCATAAATTTCAAAATTCAATAACCGTCATTAAATTTTTTTATTTTTTTAGCAATTAAACTTAAACTTCAATTTTAAAATAATCCTTTTATTTAAATTTCAACAGCTACATTATTAATTCTATCATCATAAGAGTGGAAATATATATATTTTTTTTCCTGAAAGAATCTTGAAACAGGGTTTATGAATTTATTCTGAAAATCAAAACTAGCAAAGGATTTATTAACAAATCATTTATCCCTTATTTCAAAGATTATAAATAACCTTAGATTTTTTAGTGTATATTTTTATTTCGTCTCTTATTATATAATAAAATAATAATAAAAATTTCATATGTAATCTCTAACTATTATTTTTAGATATATTTTTTATATATTAAACTCTAAAAAAATAAAATAATTCCTATGAGTATTTGATTTTTGAAAGATAGGTATTAAATTATTATTAATGTAATAAAGAGTAATAAATAAATATTTACCAGAAGATTTGAAGCATTACGAACTTCTTACTTTGAAAAAAAAAATTATAAACCTTATTTTAGACAATAGAAATTTTGTTCTTGAAGGTTTTTAAGATTTTCTTTTAAAATTGATCATTTTCTTTCAGCTTTATAAAATAAAAGTAGTAAAAAAAAATCCCTGATCATGGATAAATTATTTCATTTTCTTTATAATTAACACTTGAGAGTTATCGATGTTAAAAATATTTATTTTTAGGATTTTAAATAAAATATGAACCTAAAATTTATTTCACACCAAAAGTATATTTTTAAATTAGAGGAGAGAAAGAAAAAAAAAAAAAAAAGTCCACCGGGTCAACGACCATGTCGATGAGAACCTTGAATTCTTATGTTTTTAATCATCTTCATCTCAGTAATTCGGCGGAGTAATAGGACAAGGTGGGATATTTCGAGCGGAAACAATCCTGACCGTGAATCCTCTCATTGCATTCTAGAAGAAAGTGAAGTGGACGGTGGCGATGGATCTTCTGCAAGTTGGATCCGAGGGTAGTGCACAGGAACAGCCGTGGATGATGAATGATGATGACGTAATTGATGGGCTGGCTGGCTCGTTGTTATATCGATATCGCACCTACCTTTTAATATGGGGCGGCGAAGTTCGTCACGCTCCCCTCCCCATGATTGATGCTAAGTTCTCACGTGACCATTTCATTTTAATTTTAATTTTTTATACCATCTGTTTAGCAGTATAAATAGTTAACTGATTAAAAACTTTTAAACGTAGTTATGTATAAAAAATTATGTGTCGTCACTTTCATAAATAATTTCGATTACCTTTTATTTACAATAAATCAAAGTGAATATGAATGAAAAAAATATTTTAATTATACATTAATAATTGCAAAATAATCTATACTGTAGAACAAATAAAATGAAAACTAATTACTTCCTCCTTAAGGAAATAGATGTTATATATACCATTTTTGAGTGTTCGAAATTGAATGTTTCATTTATTAAACTAGTAAAAAATGTATTAAGAAATCTGATAATGCAATGGGTTAATGAATTAAATCAAATTTTTTTTATTAAA
Source organism: Parsonsia alboflavescens (assembly GCA_028571225.1). NCBI lineage: Eukaryota > Viridiplantae > Streptophyta > Magnoliopsida > Gentianales > Apocynaceae > Parsonsia > Parsonsia alboflavescens. Next base: position 11,243,999 of record JAOXNR010000030.1, read on the forward strand.
ATATATGCAAGTCAAATTGAGATATTCAATTTTGAACTGAGGGAATATTATACTCCTTTCGTTCAGAATTGAATGTTCATATTTCTATTTTGAATTTTTTAGAATTGAAGCATTACAAGAGAGGGATGAAATTTGTTTGAAAGGAATTCTATAAAATATTAAATTCGATCAAATTCAAATTTTCTCCATCATAAATTTTTGTTATATTTTTTTATAATCTGTAAGTGATTTTTTCCTCGTTTAATTCTCTAAAATTATAATTTGTGTATTATACTTATTAAAAGAGTGAAGTTAGCTTATGAGCTTTATAAGAATTATAATTTAGTTAATATAATCTTAATTGATTACTTAAGAAATCGAAAAGGAATCTATCTTAAGATTGAAAGTCTCCATTCTCATCTTAAGTCATCCATGTTTGAATATCTTATTTTTTAAAATTTATTAAAATTTTATTTAAAAAAATCAAAGTGAAAATGAATTAAAACAATTTTTTTTTTAAGAAAAAAGTTGTTTAATGCACGTATAATGGTGGCTCAGGATTCATATCTTGGGCATGAAATATAAGAAGGGATACATTTCTGAGCAGTTATTTTGTAGGTCATAGATCTATACAGCCACGGGTCCACTAGGCCCAATTTCTAATTGCTCTTGATTTTGCTCCCGTGAACTTCCGGGGCCATACCCAACAATAAATGCACATGTGATCACCACTATAATCTGGGTGTTTTAACATTTACCAAATTTGAATAAAAAGATTTCAATATTACCTAAATTTATACAATATGTTATAATTTATTCAACTTTAAAACTAACTTTTCACTTTATATTCATTTTGACTTTTTCTTTAAAAAAAAAAAAAGAAAAAAAACAAAACTAACTTTTATTCAATTTTATCATATAGTTACTATATTACTCTCAGCATTCAAAACAACTCAACTATATTTGCAATTGCTATAAAACTGAATCGAAGACCATATTGATGAAGTTTCCTTGTTAAAAATTGAATTTGAAAGGAACTCATTCTACCCGTTGAGGAAAAAAAAAAAACAGTCGACATTTGGATTTGGGAGAGGAGTTGACTTTTTTCTTCACAAGATCAAACTCGAGTCGTTCAGAATATAGTTTGAGTTTAGTGTTTTTTTTTAAAAAAAAAAATTATTTTTTGCTGTTATTGTGTTTGATGGTTGTGTTTTGATTTCTAAGTACCGCTGGTTTTTTTATCAGATGTTTTGTGTTGTTTGTTTGGTATAAGGAAAGAAAGTTGTTTGTGTTGAATGTTTAAAGTAATGATTGATCTTTGGGAGGTCTATCCGACCTTCAGTAGTATAGGCCAACCTTTAAGCCCAATTAATTTTTTTGATTCAACCGATCTTCCAGTTGATCCTTTCGACTTTCAAAGAATTATATCGACCTTCGAAAGATTAAATCGACTTTTAGTTATTTTTTAAAAAGTTCAATAGACTATCCATAAGGTCAATTAGACCTTCGAAGGGATCATATCGACTTTCCATATGTTCACCTCAACTTTCAAACATTTTTTTTAGGTCTTTTTTTTTTCTTTCAAAAATTATGTAGACCTTTTTTTCTCTGCTTTCTTTTTTTAATCAGGATATTTCTCCCCTTTTCTTTCTATTATTGGTTGAACATTTTCTTGAATATATTTTTCTTTGAATTGTTGTGGAAATGGTTTTAATCAGAATTATTCTTCATAATGGTTCTCTAAGTGGGATTACTGGTAGTCGTACCAAACGACATTAGTTATGAAGATTTTAGAATAACTATGACAAATTGCATGAAGATTGATTTAAACCAATTTGATGTACAAATCTCATTTGCATCCACATTATCCCGATGGAATTACTAAATTATTGAAAATTGAAGATAAATACGAGATCATGTTTTTTATGGGGGAAGCTGATCTTAAAATGGTGGTCATTAACAAAATTGAAAGATTACATCAGTGTGGTGATGATCATGCAATGAATGATTTTGTTAATGAGTACGAAAGGAATCCGGATGGAACATTCCCGCTAGTATATGATGAACCTGAGCCATCTGGAAATATTCGCACTGATGCTGATGCTAATGATTATGGTGATGATGATAATGAAGTAGAATATATCCACAGTGTTGATGATGATGTCCCCGTGAACTTCGACGATAGGGTTAGATACGTAGTTCCTTTTTAACATTTATACCGGATCCTTCTACTTAATTCACAGACATGGACTGGGATGATGAACTAGATGTGCATTATTTAGAAGAAAACCATTCCACTTGTGGCTGAGATAGGGAAGGATTCAATTTTTAACAGTAAGGATGAATTGATGACAGTAGTTGGTCAATATTCGTTTGGATACGGCAAAATTCGAGGCGCGATGAAGGAATAAAAAATATTGCATCTTCATGATACGTGCACAGTGTAGAGATGGATGTCAGATATGAGTGATTCACAAGTTTGTCCCTGACTCACACTTGTATTCAAAATGTATAGTAAAGCCAAAATAGGGATGTAAGTGCATCAACAATTGGTTGTTTGTATGCTGGTAAAATCATCGATGCCAATCACACCCCCAAAAATGTGATTTAAGACATGAGAAGAATTATAGTGTGAAGTTAGGATACACCAAAGCCTAGAGATCTTTGCAGCATGCTAAGGAAATTACTTATGGAACTTCAAAGGACTCACTAAGACAGCTTCCAACATACTTCTACCTCTTGGAGCATACAAAATGCTCGACTTAGTGACCAGCATAGCATTGCCGGAGGAGCATTTTGTGAGGTCATTTTCTGCACTTGGTCCTTCGATTGAGGGTTTCAAGTACATGAGACCCGTTATTATCCTAGATGCAACACACTTAAAAAATGCATAGGAGGGAAAAATTAAAGCAGTTGTCTGTGCGGATGGAAACAGACTAACTTTTCCACTTGCATTTGGATTCGGTGAAGAGGAAGGCAATGATTCATGAGAGTGGTTCTTAAGAAGACTAAGGATTGCATACGGATTGTCTGATGATTCAGTAATTGTATCCTATTGACACCAAGGCATACTATATGCAGTGAAAAAAGTGTATCTCGAGGTTCCACAGGCTTTTTTGTTTTCGACATTTGAAGGAAAACTTGAAGACAAAGTGTAGAGATCCTCGTGTTCCAATGATTTTCAAAAGTGCTGCATATGTTTATGATAAGCACAAATGTAACCATCACTTTGGGGAGATTCGACGTATACACCCTATGATTCATTGGTGGTTGGATATTGAGGTAGGGTAATCGGGTTGGTCACGTGCTTACTGTCCGAAGAATTAATACAACCAAATGACAAGCAATCTTGTAGAGTCCTTCAATGAAACGATCAAGAAAGCTCGGAAATTGCCGATTACATCTGCTCACTAGTTTTATAGGGGTATGTGTCAGAATTGGTTCAATAAACATCGAGAAGCAGCCACTGCAATGCCTACTATTATTACCAAACGTACTGTGGAAAAGATTGAGGATGAAGCTATTTTGGTTGACCAACAAAGGCTGCGTACTACATCCATTCGAGCTAGGGAGGAGTATGTTGTCAGTAATCCCCCACGAGAAGTAAATGCTGTTGTGGCTATGATTTGGAGGACTTGTGGATGTCGGAGATGAGATCTAGAAGGACTTCCGTGTAAACATGCCATTGCTATTGCCAGGTATTGAAAAACCTTTGTATAATTTAAATAGACATTCCAAACGGCCGAACCGACCTTACGGGTGACCGAGTAGACCTTCTGTAAGGTAGGTTCAACCTTCCGAAACTTCTCTATTGTTTTGAAAATATATTTAAAATCATAATCTCAATTTGTTTTTTCTCATTTTTAATTCGTTATAGGGAAATTGGGGCTCACTACTATTCTTTGTGCCGTGGAAATTCATTTGACACAGAAATATTGAGGAAGGCATATGCACCTTCGATACAGCCTGTTCCGTTGTCTTCAACTTTGAATAGAATTGTAGGTTTGGAAGATGTGGCTGTAAATGTATTGTTTGCAAGAAGGGAGGTAAGAAGACAATAAGAAGGTCGATTCCTCTCTTGAAGTGAATGATTCCGACGGAAGAAAACTTGTACGATATGCAAAGCAAAGGACACTATCGTCAAGCTTGATTGAACGCAGCCACAGAAGCCCCACCACCAGAAATAGAAGTTCCATTATCGAATGATCATGCTCAAGAACGGCACCTATCTACTGGGAGATCTATCCAACAATCTCTGGTTTCTGGACAAACATTAGAGGCAATAGTTGAAGGAGTGTTTGTTAAAGTTGATGTAAGTGTAGTCCATGAGAGTGTGGATGTTTTTTAAGACGTTGTTGGTGTTGAGATAATTCATGACTTGTAATCGATGTTGGTGTAATTGATTTGCACATAATTATGCTAAGTTTTATGATCTTTTTATGTCATTATCTTATGTAACTTAGCTTAATTATGTTATTTTAGATATATTTTACTTCCCTATGCTTGATTTTTATTTGTAGGAATATTTGGTTGAAAAACACTCAAGATTTTACAAAATTGTTGTTGAGGCACTGTTCACCGACACTGTTCCGGCGGCACTGTTCACCGACACTATTCCGGCGGTATTGTTCACCAACACTATTCACTGGCACTGTTCTGACGCACTATTCATCAGATTAGAGTTGGGAACTACGGATTGACTAAGTTTGTTGACGGTGGGCCGTATCAAAGACTTTCAGTTTTATTAGGATTTGATTATTTATTCCTAAACTACTTTTTTTTGTAATAAATTTCTATTTTATTATTAGAATCCTTTTAGATTACTACTTATTTGTAAGGAGTCTTTTACTCCTATAAATAGGCAATTTGTCTTACAAAGAGAAGAAGAGAAGACAGCACAACTCAAGATTGATCTTCCGAGGAATTCCGAAGACAGAGGGCAGATTTTTTCTTCCTCTTTTCTTATGTATTTTTTGGTTTTTATCATGTCTTGTGAGTAGTCGTCTTTTGTTAACAAGAACATGAA
>JAOXNR010000030.1:11249103-11282448 GCA_028571225.1 Parsonsia alboflavescens
TCTTTGTTTAACTTTATTTTTACAAACTCTTTTAAAGATTCCCCCTTTTTGTTACTTATTAATTGATTTTATTTAAACTGAGATTCAATTCCTTGTGGGTTCGACCCTACTTGCCCTAACTGCATTAGCTTTGGTAGATAGGTTTAATTTGTTCGTATTACGATGCACGATCAGTAATATTTTCATTTATCCTACCACATGTTTTTTTATTTTTCTCGACGATATTTCTTCTTATTCTTCTGTGGTAATGAAATTGGGGGAAAAAAAGTTATGATAAACAACTGGGAAGGTGAGAATTGGGTTTGGAAATGGGAAACTGACTTTTCTTGTTTGAAACCGTGGAAGGTTGGGATTGTATTTCGAAGGTTAGTATTAACTTCCGAAGGTCGAAACAAGACTTTTCAAAGGTGAAATTGGCCAAGTCCTTGCATCGACCTTCGGTAGATAATAGCGACCTTCAAATAATTAGATCGACCTTCGACATACAATCCCGACCTTCCATCATTTCAAACAAACAACCGAAAAGCTTTTTTTCCATTTCCAAACTCATATCTCACCTCTCCAGTTGTTTAGGTAGCTATTTTGCATCCGAGGCATGTTAGTGTCACTGTCAAACTAGATTCCGAGGCATGTCACTGTCACTGTCACTGTCCTATTTTCATAACTTGTAATTTTCTTCATATTCTTTTTATATGATTCATGACTTGTAATTATTTTCAAATTAATTAATCATTACTTGTAGTTTTTTTCATATTATTTTTAATTACATAATATAAAATAACAAATAATATTTCATTTACATAATTTACATGCCATCCCAAATATATACATAATATAAAACGAAAAAAATCACTGGGATAGAAAACTATGTTTTGCTGACATAATCAAGGGTGATGAGTGTCATCTTGTCCCTAATGCGTTAGGGTGCATTTGGATTATCCTCCAGTGATGGCATCACCCCCCAACATACTCTCTGAACAGTTGCGTCATGTAATGTGCCATGTAGGCCCCATAGCTAGGCTAATCAGGTTGACTCAGGAAGGCTTTAATGCCCAAAAACTCAAATCCGAACTTGGCAGGAGGAGCAGCAACAACTCCTTTCTCGGAATAATAGCCGTCCTGTACAAGAAAAGAAGGCAACATTCTACAAACTAGATCCATCAACTCTATCCTCCGTGCCTTCACCACTTTATCCCGTATTGGCCTTGGATCATGTAGAGTGACCTTCACCTTCTTTCGCGAGATCCATAGGAGTACCCAATGACCCTTGTGGCAACATAGCATCTAAACCTACAAATACATCGGGAGATATTAAATTATTTTAAAATGAAGTGTAACTTTAAAAAAAATAGTAAATATGTTTATTGCCTCATCAACCATCAACCAGGCTATCTCATCGTCATCTCCGACTCCCTTCACCCAGTCGATGGAACCTTTATCGAACTTGTGGATCTCAGGCTTCCCTCCAGATACAGAAACGAAAGTGGAATGAAGCATACTCTGCAAATTGAGCAATTTTTAAACTATATTATATGAACAAAAAACTTTATCCACTTGATAAAAATTAAACAAAATACTTACGTAGAGATAAGGTGGGACAATGGCGAACCTCCCTGCAATAGGGTAGGCAGCCGGATGCGCTATAGTTGCTCGTCGGAGCCCTCTGATGAACTAATCGACATGAGGGTCCTCCAGCTCCTGAGTGCAATCTCGAACGACCCTCAAAAAGTTCCTGTCAAAGGACCAGAATCCCCCCATCGAGCGGCTGCCACAAAAAGAATCACCATTGTTAGAAAATATAAATAATTACTCCGAGATACTAAAAACTACACAGTAACTTAATTATGAAGAGAAAGCTAAATTGCATTAACGGAATGCATGTAAATACCTCTTTGATTCCCTCGAAGAGCGGAGCAGAAAATATCCAAGCTGCTCCGGGTATAGGGATTGTCCACTCCAAAACACACAGAGCCCTCCCTTGGCACTCCTGCCGGTACTGCTTCTCTCCCTTTATTTGTTCTGGGCTTTTTCCTTGGACCTCTAGACTCTATATGATGGTAGGGGTTCGTGAATGAAGACATGAGACTTGCAGCCCGGATCTCGGTCCGTATAGCACGTCCTCCCTCCTAAAATAAATTAAAAATCCAATTAATAGAACGTAAAGAAATTAAATTAAAGACACTTGAACAAGACATTTAAATTTGGAATTAAAAAATAAAATTAATTAACTTGGCTAATTAGGTCATGTCTCACTTGAACAATAGCGTCGGATACAACCCTTCCTCTCAATGGCATCCCCCTCCTCCTGCTATTTAAAATAAACTAACAATGAAAATCGGAACACATATGAAATATTCAAAAACACGGAAATGTACCAGGTCATCCGGACCTCGACTGGAGCAGGAGGATCTGCCACCTCCCTCTCATGGATATCTTCCTCTGACAGTTAGGTACAAAAAATAGTTCTATCTTAGTAATAGATAATATTTATATAAATTTTTGTAATTATGTAAATATACCTAAATTGAAATGGGTATTCTAATTTTACCCAAAAATCTATCATTCGTGGATTATGTTTCCTTTGTGCACGTGCACAAATGGATCCGACATTGTTCTGAGTTTTTTTACTGCAACATCAGTATTCTAATACTTCATGCTTGTTAGGCGAAGCCCATCTTCCTTTTGCGTGGGTGTTTTTCCTTTTAGTTCTAGATAGGATTATCCGGCAAATGCCTTATGTCTCAACTTTTGTCAAGGCCTTTCACAATAGGCTGTTCTGGACATTGACTTCCCATCTCTTTAGCTTGTCAGCCCAAGCATGGAGCATGGTGACAAGAGCCATAATTATAGGATGGTAGGTTGGATCCCACTTTCATTCATGCCACAAGGAAAACGATAACCACGAAACTTTCCCCTATACCAGGAGATTGTTGCTTGGCATGGGGAAAAGTTCCTTGGCTATTGTTACCCTCGGGACATCCATGACAGTGTCATCCAACCTGTGGTTCTGTAATTATGGTTCCAGTCACCATGCTCCGTGCTTGAGCTGATGAGCTAAAGAGATGAGAAGTCAATATCCAGAACAACCTATTGTGGAAGGCTTTGACAAAAGTTGAGATAGAAGGCATCTGTCGGATAATCCTATCTAGTGCTAAAAGGAAAAACACCAGTGCAAAAAAGACGATGGGCTTCGCTTGACAAGCATGAAGTATCAGAATACTGATGACGCAGTAGAGGAACTTAGAGCAATGTCGGATCCATTTGTGCACGTGCACAAAGGAAGCATACTCCACGAATGACAGATTTTTGGGTAAAATTAGAATACTCATTTCAATTTGGGTATATTTACTTAATTACGAAAATTTACTTAAATATTATCTGTTACTAAAATAGAACTGTTACAAATTTGAACTAACCTAGGGGGTAGAGTCGACCATAGATGGAGCTGGAGGATCTGCATCAAGCCCACAACTAAGCAAATGCTCTTGCTAGTTTCAAGGAAAATAAATACGATTAGAATATAATCAATTGCTAACTAATTCAAATTGTATAGCATATACTAACTTGATATGAATGGGGAGATCTCCAAAAACCCTACTGCCTCGACTCTGTCGATACTCTAACTCATCTAGTCGTTGAAGGGCAGCTGTGTGTCAAGCTTGGGCCAGTTGCTCCTGCTGCTCTAACTGAGCACTCACTCACTAATGCTGCTCTACAAAGCACATATCGATATGCTCGACAATTCGAACATGGGCCTGCTCCAAGTGGGCATGGACCTGCTCCTCAAACTCTACCAATAGAGTCCTGAGTTGGGCCATCATGTCGTCGTCGGTAGGAGTAGAACAACAGGGTCACCCAACGCTCTTAGGAGCGTGCTATAATTTTAAACATATGTTATAATAAATATACATATTGAATAGAATGGTTGATTTTAACAAACATGAAGAGATACATACCTGGTGGTGGTCCTCCTCCGCCCCATGACCCTCCAATCTCACGGGGGATGGATGTCGCTCCTCGAAATGCTCCTCCTCGTCCCTTGGGATCTCAACATCCCCAACTCTCGGAGCAGGTGACTAAAAATAAAACAGATATAAAACATTAGACATAATTAGACTATTTCAATTACAATTTACTAATTCAACTATCATTAGACCAATCTCCATATTTGCAGAGGGGGGTGGCTGCTGTCGGACGACTTGCCAGAATGAGCCAGGTTTCGAAACCCCCCAACAAACAGGTGAAATATATGGGAGGTCATCAAAATCAATCCAATAAAGCATGTGTAGCTCCTGCTCATCAGGATCAATGTATGGTGATGAAGTTGATGCCTATGTAAATCATAATTTAATTGAATGAACATCTTATTTTTAAAAGTAAAAGAAAAAAAAAAATACAAGTGGAAAGGCTGATTGCTTACCCTATCTAATAGACCATGCCACCGAACTTTGAAAATGGAGTAAATCGACTTCCGGAGAAGAAGGCACCTTAGGTGCCATGTAGCGCCGGATCTAGAAGCTCCGAGAGGAGCATCAGAGCACAAATAAGGGTGGAAGGACGGGAAGTGGGCATATATCCATCACTAAATTGATAGAAAAAACATCAATAAAGGATCAAAAGGTGAATACAAATCTTTAGAATTTACAAAAATGGTAGATTTGAAGTCATACCAATATCACTGAGGCATTGTAGTATAAATGCCTCTTCGTCGCCTAAGACCCGCCATCAACGGCGTGCTAGAGGGAATGCTTTGTCATGCTCTATCCCATGGTGCCTCTGGGAAATACCTTAATCACTGACAAATCCTCGAGGATGGACCTCACGTAATACGGAATGATTGTAGAAGACTCACTTGTCAAGATCCAGTATTCGACGATGATTCCATGAGCAGGCTTGAGGACATCATCCTGCTCTGGCGATCCAACATCCTTCGCGCTAAGGATTAGTGGATCGGGTCCCAATAACCTATTATGTGCGGAGTCGCTAGACAACTATCGCCCTATAATCTCCACATCCATCGGACCAAGTCGAAGTGCGGTGATTAGGGCATACTTCTGAGGCCCTAATCGATGTAGTCTACCTCTAATGTGGAACCACATCTCATTGAGGCCAGCATCGAGGAAGTGAGCCTCGCATCTAAGCATATAAAATGCAGCACGGGAGTAAAAACGCCCGACATATCGAAGTAACTCCAATATGTGTCCGAATGTATCCCTCCTGAATCGCTCCTCTACTACGTCCTGACCAAGTCAATAACCTCTGCTATCCATGAATCCTTGCAGTGACCACGACTATGCTGTTAAGACCATCTCTCTCTACTAGGGTCCATATATTTGCAAATATAAATAAACAAAAAAATAATTAGCTAGATTGTCGTTAAATTAAACTAAGTAAAACAGATAAAATAGGCTCCAAGCAATTTTTTATCTCATGAAAAAATATTATTTAAATCCTAAACATAATATTTTATAATCTATAATAATTTATTATTTATAAAACTTTACCCCAAGTATTTTAATATTAAAATAGTTTTAACTTAATATTATTATTTTTAGTACATAGATATTGTTGGAGTCATTATACTAATATAATTTTAAAGTACAATGTATTTTTGTTTATAAAAAAAAGTAAAATAAACTATACGACAATCATTATAAAATATTAAGTATTAAAGTACTTTGCATAACCAAAGTATATCATACGTTAATTGGTTGATAATGCATAGTACATTATATAATTAAGTCATTATAGAGTATAGTGATAAATCTAACGTTTATGTAATTTTAAAATTAATAATAATGATGATATTATTTTAAATTATTTAAATTTTAATAATAATAATAATAATAATTTTTATTTAATTTAAATTTTAATAATAATTATAATATTATCTAAAATATAATAATAATAATATTTATCATGAAGGTCAGGACAATTCTATTGAAGGTCGGGTTTATTAGTCGAAGGTCGAAGAAATACTTGACAAACTTCAAAATATAATAATAATAACATTGATCACCGAAGGTCGAGATTATCTAATGAAGGTCGGGTTTGCCATCTGAAGGTCGAAGAAAGACTTGGCCATTTGGTGGGATTATCCTGACCTCCTACCAAGTCAGCCCAGAAATTCTAACCCAAACCCATTCCAAACCTCCCCAACTGTTTATTAATCATTTTGCATCCAAAGTCTCAACATTTCCTCAATCATAAACAAAATCCATCAAAAAGAAGCTAAAAAAATAAAAGTAAACCAACAAACAGTTCGTTTGAGTTCAATTGGAAAAAAAAAAACAGTTTAATGCACACCACAACAATCTTATAAATTTTTAATTAACACTATCACTTCAAAAGCAAAGAAATTAAACGATTATTAAAGGGAAAAAAATAAAGAAATTAAATGATGCAAAAAGAAGAAGAAAAACTTACCTGTGATCGATGTTGGACGGCGTAGGTGACGGTGAAGTCTAAGAAGATGACTTTCTACCTTGTTCTCCGGCTTTGACAACGGCAACAATCAAGAATTTTTAAAATTGTGAGTTTTGGTTTGTTTTAGTGACGGGTTGCACTTCGACACATAGAAGTAAGGAACTTGACCATTCGACTTCCGAGGGCATGGGTGTCTTAACCATCGATCAACATTTTCAAATCCGGATCCGTACCAATTTGAATACCCAGTGAAAATTTATTTATCCAATTAGACATTATTGAAATGATTTGACAAATTGGGTATTTTTGAAATACCCAATTTAATTTTAGATATTTTTGGAAATTTCCACCTATAATCTCCATTTGTAGGGTAGATTCAATTTCGAGTGGAACAGTTGCGATAGGTGTGTTAAAGTGCAAGAAAGTAAACCTATAGTCAAACTCAAGGATACTAAAGGAAAGGGGACTTACTTCTAGAATATAACTTAGCTTCGTTAGTTATTTATTTTCCAAAGGAAGATACCCATCATTGTATATAAATACATCTTGTATATTCATTTTGTTGAAATATTTCATATTGGGTACTTGTAAGGGCAAGTTACAATATATATAAACTTGAGCAATCCTCCCCTCCAAAGTTAGTTTTTGGGGTTGATTTGTTGTCTCCAAAACATCGATCCTTTGTTTTAAATATTTCTGCTATTGTTGAACCTAAAATTTATGCTCAAGTTGTATGGTGGCTAAGGGTTATACACAACAAGCAGGAGTTGATTATGTTGATACTTTTTACATGAAGAGGTTTATATGAAACCTCCTCCTGGATATGTTTGTTCTAAAGACCAAGTTTGTAAATTACAGAAATCGTTGTATGGTCTTAAATAGGCCAATTGACAGTGGAATGCCACATAAACAGCTGCATTACTACATTATGGTTTTCAGCAAGCTACAAGCGATTATAGCTTATTTGTCAGATGAGATGCAGATGTCTTTATTATTCTTTTAGTATTTGTGGACGACATTGTACTGGCTAGCAATTCTATGTCTAAAATTGCCTTAGTTAAACAATTTCTACACAATGCTTTCAAGATCAAGGATTTGGGAGAACTTAAATATTTTTTAGGTTTCGAAGTAGCTCGCAACAAACAAGGGATGAATCTGAGTCAACGAAAGTATACTCTTGAGCTTCTAGATGAATTTAGTTTTCTTGGGAGTAAACCTATTGCAACCCTATTATCTTCTTCTTGCAAGCTTGCTCATAATGATTCAGTTCTCCTTTCTGATGTTTTTGTTTACAGAAGTTTGATTGGGAAACTCATCTATCTCACCAATACAAGGCCTGATTTGGCTTTTGCTGTGCAACAACTTAGCCAATTCTTGGATTCACCTACTTTGCTCCATCTTAAGGCTGCTCATAGAGTTTTCTGTTACTTAAAGAATGCTCCTAGACAAGGTCTATTCTTTCCTGCTACTTCAAACCTTCATTTGAGGGCTTTTTCTATTTCTAATGGGGCTAGGTGTACCAAATCTACAAGGTGTATTACTGGCTATTGTATTTTCTTGGGTTCTTCCCTCATTTCATGGAAATCTAAGAAGCAGTCAACTGTGTCTAAAAGCTCTTCTGAGGTTGAATATCGAGCTCTTGTTGTTGCTACATGTGAAATTCAATGGCCACTTTACCTTTTGACAAGCTTGAAGCTTCCTCTTTATACTCCAATTTCTTTGTTTTGTGACCACAATAGTGCCATCTATATCATTGAAAATCATGTCTTTCATGAGCACACGAAACATATTGAAATTGATTGCCATATAGTTGGAGAGAAGTATCAATCTGGCCTTATCAAACCTTTACCTATTCAGTTTTCTTCTTAGTTGGCTGATTCTTTTACTGAATCTCTTGATGCTCCTCTTTTTTATTATCTTTTGCAATCCTTAGGCATTCAAGATATTTATTCTGTGTTTAGCTTGAGGGAAGGTGTTGGAGATCATTATTCTTTAGTCGACAAATTCAAAACAGATTGTTCAGTTAAGAGTATCCAGTAGTTTCTTGATTGTATTTTATCCTTATAACAATAGTTTATTTTTTGTATTTTATCTAGTTAGATATTACATTTTTCTTGCATATAAATAAGTCTTGTATATTCACAGAAAAAATGTGAAATAAAGCAACATTTTCTCAGATTTTGGTTTGTTCTTGATATGGTATCAAAGCCAAGCTCATATTTATTTGTTGATGTTGAACCCCCATGTTGAATTTCTCACTCTAGATGTCCAATCGTGCGAGTGAGGGAATGTGTGGAAATATCCCATATAGGGTATTTGTAAGGGTAAGTTGCAATATATATGGATTTGGACAATTCTCCCTTTTTTAGCTAGCTTTTGGGGTTGTGTTAACCCCAAACCCATATTTTAATAATGTTGAAATATCCCACATCGAGTATTTGTAAAAGTAAGTTGCAATATATATAGATTTAGGGGATCCTCCCCTCTTGTTGACCTCTCTTTTGGGTTTAAATTAGACCTAATGAAAATTGAAAATTTCAACTCTCAGACTCTTGTTGCATTTTATCATGCTATCAGAGCTTAAAGCTTCTACAACCGCTTCCGATCTTTTTCTTTGATTTTTCCTAAATCTTTTGTGTTTCTTTCAATTGATCGATAGCGTCATGACAATTTTTGAAGCTTTCACAAACCCTTATTATCTTCATCAAAGTGAATCTTCTACTTAGGTGCTGCTAGAGCCTCGATTGATTGGATCCAACTACCATACCTGGTCAAGGTTGATGGTGATATGTTTGATTGCTAAGAAGAAATTTGGTTTTGTTGATGGAACCATACCTCAACCTGTGTTTGGTGATGAAAGACATGACTTATGCATATAAGTTGATACAACTATTATAGGATGGATTATGAATTTGTCCTTCCATAGCACAAAGTATTATGTTTCTTAAAACTTCCAAGGAGACTTGGAAAGATCTTTATCAACTATTTGCTACTAGAGTTGCTTTCCGTTCTACCGATTTAATGGAAGAAATATATAATCTGAGACAAGGTAGTCTTTCTGTGCAAGATTTTTTCACTAACCTGAGAGTCTTGTGGGAGGAATTGATGAATCCTAGACCTATTGGAACCTGTGATTGTAATCCTCAATGCTCTTGTGGCTTGTTGAAACTTATGAAAGAGGATATAGAATTTGATCATATCATCAGATTCCTTAAAGGATTGAATGAAAGTTATTCAAGTCTGAAAAACCAGATTCTGTGTATGAATCCTCTTTCTATGAGTAAAGTTTGTGGTATGGATACGAATATGGAGAAGCAGCTTTTTCATGACAAATCTAATATGAATGGTGTTGTTCAAGTTGAACAGAATCAAATGATTAATATGCCTGATCAAATGGTTAATATGAGCATGTCTCAACAGAAGAATAGGGGTAATGTGAATAAGAAAAAGTGGCATAGTACGTAGGGGTGTAAACGGTATCGGAAATGTTAGCTCCGTATCTAGGCCTAATGAATAAACATAGGACCTGGATCCTACCCGATTACTTATCGGGTCCAACCTATTTAGACCCGAACCATATCCAATGGGTATCGGGCTGGATATACCGGATATATTTTCTATTTTTTATTGCATTTTGTCAAAAAGAAGAAGAAGAAGAAGAAGAATAAATTATATTTACTTATAGAAATAGGAAAGAAATTAAATTTAAATAAGTTAAACAAAATCATGAAATTAAAGATGCTAAAAGGTCAAATTAATACATCCTTATCAATCAAATTTAAAATAACAATTGATTTAATTAATAAATAATAATTATAACAGATGCCAAAAAGTTAAATTAATATATATTTATCAATCAAATTTTAAAAAATTAATCAATACTAATTATTAAATAACAATTATAACACTTACCAATGAATATTTAAAATTTAAGAGTCAAATAAAAAAATTACAGTTGAAGCAAAAATAGTAATATATGCACTATGTGTGTATATATAAAATATATGATATATTCGTACGTATACCTAATCGGATCTGGACTAAATGGGTTCGAAATTACATATACCATATCAAAACCCATCTAAACAATACTATTCGGGTTCGGGTAGGAATCGGGGTTGAGTATAAAAATAAAAGTACCCGACCCATCATAAACGGGTCCGATACATATTCAGGTTCTGGTATACCCTATTTATTGGCCGTCCTAATTGTACCTACTGTGGCATAGGCGGACACTCAATTGATAGATGTTATAAAAAGGATGGGTATCCAGCACATTTTAAATCTAGAAACAATGTGGTTGGGACTAATATGGTTTAGTCTTGTGATTTGGGTGGTATGGTGAGTGAACAGAATGTGAATGGGATAACATCTACTGATGAAGGAAGTACCAGTTCTGGAGGTTTTTCTTTGAGTGCAGAGCAATATCGTGGTTTGTTACAACTAGTGAAGCAGCAAAACATTACTTCTCTGTAACAAGGATCCAACTCTGTACATGAGTCTCATGGAAACACTTCCAGACCAACTGCATTGACTGTTCAGTCCTTCACAAACAATGCTTTTGCAACTGGAGGTAAATGTTTGAATTTAGTTTCAAAATCTTGGATTATTGACTCTGGAGCTACTGATCATATCTGTAACAATTTGACATGTTTCTCTTCTCTTGTTCCTGTTCATAACACCTTTATACAACTCCCTAACGGTACACATGTTTCTGTTGACAAAGAGGGACATATTTCTTTACGTCCTTTATTTCTTAGTCATGTTCTATGTGTTCCCCAATTCTCCTTTAATCTTCTTTCTCTAAGCAATTTGTTATCATGTAGACCTTGCTGTATAACTTTTGCTAATGATGTTTATATCATTAAGAACAAGTCAAATTCGATGATGATTGGGTCAGCTAATTGTCACAATGGACTTTACTTCCTTAACTGTGGCACTAAAAAGTCGTGCAAATGTCTAGCTGCCAATCACACTCACAGTAAGGTTTCTTCTCCAGCTTTACAGTGTTCCATATCCAAATTAGCCTCTCAAACAAGAACATATTCTTGCTGTAGCAAGAGCCCTTCTTTTCCAATCATCTCTGCCTTGGTGCTATTGGAGTTATGCCATTTTACCTTCTGTTAGACTCATTAATTCTTTGCCAACACCTATCCTAAAGCATCAGTCTCTTTTTTCTATTCTTTACAGAAAATGGCCCAACTATGCACCTTTTAAGGTTTTTGGATGCCTTTTGTATGCCTGCAACACATCTACTGATAAGCATAAGTTTAGTCCTAGAGGGAATCCTTGTGTTTTCTTAGGACTACCGGATCATACCAAAGGTTTTTTGCTCTTAAATCTTCATAATCATCAAACTTTTATATCTTGTGACTGCTACTTCGATGAAACCATTTTTCCTTTCGCTTCTATTCATACCAAGTCTTCTTCTGTTTCTTTACCACACATTCAAGATGATCCTTTCGTTTATAAATATGTTCCTTACACTTCAAACACGGCATTACCTTCAGATTCTTCTGATTCACAACATCCTCCTGATTCTGTGAATTCAAATACTTCTACTAATGATACTACATCCACTTCCTTAGATGTTCCTGTTAGAAGATCTAATCGGCTATCCAAACCTCCATCTTACTTAAATGATTATCATTGTTCTAGTTTACCAGCTCAGTCCTCTTCCCCTCATTCTTTGCATCATTTTCTTACATGTGAAATTTTGGCTCCATTACATCAATCCTTTATTTTGCAACTTAATTCTTACCAGGAACCTCATAGTTTTGCTGAGGCTGTTACAAATTCAGATTTGTGCACTGCTATGGCCGATGAATTAGATGCTTTGGAGGCTAACAACACTTGGGATATTGTTGATTTACCTAGTGATAAGATTGCTATTGGTTGTAAGTGGATGTATAAGGTGAAACTTCATGCTGATGGTGCATTACAACGGTTTAAAGCTAGGTTGGTAATGGATATACACAGCAGGGGGGGGGGGGGGGGGTTGACAATATAGAAACCTTCTTTCTGGTAGCTAAAATTGTTACTATAAGGCTACTTCTTTGTGTTGCTGTGTCCATGGGGTGGCATTTACAACAGCTTGACATCAACAATGCTTTTCTTCATGGAGATTTTTAATGAAGAGGTATATATGGAATTGCCATTTGGTTTTAATGATTCTGGAATTAATTCTAGTGCTGGAAGTCTACAAGGGATACATGACTTACAGCCTAATGGAAGTAAGAGGGTTTGCAGATTGAAGAAGTTATGGTTTAAAACAAGCAAGAAGGCAGTGGAATATGAAACCAACCGAAGCACTACTTGATCAAGGCTTTTTTCAGGCAGTAAGTGACCATAGTCTGTTCATAAGGAGAGGTCAGGGAAGTTTTTTGGCTTTGTTGGTTTATGTTGATGATGTTATCCTTGCTGGAGATTGTATAGAAGATATTAAAATGATCAAGACCTTCTTACATGACAAGTTTAAGATTAAGGATTTGGGGGATTTGAAGTATTTCCTTGGGTTGGAAGTGGCAAGAAATGCAGAAGGAATAAATGTTTGTCAAAGAAAATGTGTATTGGATTTACTGAATGAATTTGATTTAATCTGAATACAGAGGGGTTTGCCCTTCCTTCAGAACATCACTGAATACAGAAAATTGATTGGGAAGCTGCTCCACCTAACTAACACCAGTCCAGACATTACTTTTGGAGTTCAGCAACTCAGTCAGCATTTAGATAAGCCAAATGAGATACATTTGAAAGCTGCTCATCACTTGTTGAGATACTTGAAAGGCACACCAGGGCTTGGTCTATTCTTGGCAGCGGGAAATTCTTTGAGTCTACAGGCCTATTGTGATTCAGACTGGGCTGGCTGCTCTTTAACAAGAAAATCCATTTGTGGATACTGCATCTTACTTGGGGGTTCTCTCGTAGCCTGGAAAACAAAGAAGCAAACAACTGTATCTAGAAGTTCAGCAGAGGCAGAGTACAGGGCAATGGCAGTAACAAGTTGAGAAGTGCAGTGGGTTTTATACCTTCTTACTGAGTTAGGAACACAGCACAAACATGCAGTCCCTCTTTTCTGTGACAATGAGGCAGGAATACACATAGTAGAAAACCCGGTTTTCCATGAAAGAACCGAACACAGAGAATTAGATTGTCATTTTGTTAGACAAAAGTGTCAAAGAGGGATTATCAAACCCTTGCAGATCAGAAGTCGTTTTCAGCTAGCAGACATCTTTACTAAGCCTTTACATAGACTACCTTTGAACAACATTTTCAATGACCTGAATCTATACAACACTTTTGGCACGTCTGGCTTGAGGGAGGGTGTTAAAGTACAAGAAAGTAAGCCTACGGTCAAACTCAAGGATACTCAACATTTTGATAATTTAACATAAATTTTAAATTATTATGTTTTATTTTATTTTTTAAAAACTTAATTTTAGATATAATAAAATCAGAATTAATTTAAGAAATATGACATTAAATGAAAAATTATAAAATATAAATATAACTCTGATGGACAATTTTTAAGAGAATCTCAAAATCAACCATACTAGTAATTTAGAAATACGCTCATTAGATTAATTCTAAAACGTTTAAATCATTAAAAATTTTATTAGAAAAAAAGAAACAAAAATGTTTTCACATCCACTTATTCTATGCAAGTCTCAGATTTAGAACCTCTGGATTCCAATGTTACTGTTTACTTACATCAAGCTAAGCATTTTCTTAACCTCTTTTTAACACTTTATTCTGCTCCAAAATCGAAATCTTAAATCTGCTACTAATAAAAAAAAACTAGTAAGTGATCAAATACATCTGATGTGGAACCACATAACTTCTTAGCTCAATTTACATTCTTATCCTTAGTATATAATATATACGAAAATACTATGGAGTGTTGTGCTACGGAGCACACTTTATGAAGTATTCCAGTTAAATCAAAGTTAACGATCAACAATCTATTGTATTTTTTAAAAAAAAAAAGAAAAATAAAGCAAGTGTCTAGGATATAGTTTATCCTTATAGGATATAATTAATATAAAAGTACAAGTATAAAATCCCATTACCAATGCTGGATCAATCAGCTTTTCTCTTGCAATAAAACAACAACCATCCGTCTCCCAAATTATAGCTTTAGAATTGCTTATAAGATTTCATTCTTTTTTCTTCTTTTTTTTTTCAGTTGGCAAAGAGGCATAAAGGTTTTGTATATTAATTGTTGAGTTGTTCAGTGCAGTGATCAGGAGACTAGGGTGCTTATGACAACCACATGTTTAGGCAACACTTAGCTCAACAAATGGCAATTTTCAAATCAAAGGGCCAACTGAAGATGATAATTTATATAACAATGAGCTAAAAGACCACTCTTCATTCTAGACTATGAATAAAGATGGATTATCTCTTCAAAAAAAATATGGGACCTTTGCTCCATAAAGTAAAACATCCCCCATTGTGGAGCTTTGAACTAAGCCTTTGCGTTCATTAGATTATAGTCAATTCACTTCCCCTTTTCCATCAATGCTAGATTTAGGTTTTCCATTAAAGAAGTTTGAACTCAATTATTTTGACAAGTCATGTATGGTTTTGAAATATGATTCTTACAGCCCTTTTTTTTTTTTGGACCATATGAAACATTCTTTCCCAAATGTTATAAATCTTAAAATAAGGATCGAGTTAATAGCTTACCAGATATATAGATCAATTAGTAAAGATTACGGAATTAATATATTATCAAATAACCCTTATCTTTATCGTTTCTCCTTTATATATTTGACAATTAATGTAGCTTTTATAAAAAAAATAATAATAAAAAAAAAATTAGTACTACATGGGTTCTCTTGGTTTCATGCACAAATGAATCTGAAAAAAGATTTTATTTGAAGGCCTCCATGATTTCATGGGACTAACAAAGTCTCAGCCTCTCATTTGTTCATTAATTAACTCCTTTATTTTTGTTCTTGAACTATGATTATGGCTCAACAATAGATTGTAAATTAGTTAAGAGCAAAGAGTACTCCTCTCAAAATTGCATGTATTTTATCTAATAATATTATAATTAAGTAAAAAAAAAAAAAGGGATACTTTTTCAAATTTCTATTTAAACCTGACCCTGAGACGTGGACTATCATAACTGGCCAACTTCAAAAATAAAAGGTAACCATGATTACACTGCTAAAAACTGGAACCAGTCATAGAAGCAGCCGGAGATTGAGAATTGGTAGAAAATCGGAACTGCCTTTTTCTGATAGACTAATAAACTAGGCCATGATTTTTGGACCTGTGTTCTTTAAGGTTTCTAACTAAGTCATTGATTGAAGTGACGAGAGTGCATACCATAGGTTTTAAATTTGAATCCTACCAACATCGATAATTTATTATCGAGATATATATAAATTGATCCGGACACGATTAAAAAAAGAAAAAAAATGTTATTTATTTAAAAGAAAAATGAATATGTATATAGGAGAATATAGAAATGAAAAAAAAAAACAAAAAATTCCAAAGGGCCAGATAGCATCTTTAAAGAAAGTTAACTTTTGAAGGAAGGCTCTCTGCATATTTCTATAGCTGAGCTTTGTTCATATAGAATAGGGCTCTTCTTTCTTGTCGTTTATGAGAATTATTGACAAAAAACAGAGCTGTTCATTTACATGGACTTTGTGGAGGGGAAAGGGAATGAAGGTCACGCAAAAGATTGCTTGTGAGAGCGCCCTCGCGTTTGATCTTTATTCCTAAGATAGCGGGCACGATATAGGCCTCACTTTAAAAGGGTCCAAAATATATTTATTTACGTTTTCTTTGTTTTCTTATTTATTTTTTCACTTATTCTTCTTATATCCCTCTCATTGAGATCAATTGTAACATCTCACTTTTTAAACTCGTGGCCTTTCAATTTCAAGTATTGCTGTTTACTACTAAGCTAACAAGACTTGACTTGAGAGTATATGAGATACCATTATTGATCATCGAGAGGAGAGATATAAGATAGGGTAGAGGAATAGTATGTGTGAAAAAAAAAAAGGAGAATTCATTTAAGATTATGATGTATTATTAAAATTTATTATATAAGTGTCGATACTCATCATTTGAAGATCCATTGAAATATAGTTGGGGTCAAACAAACTAACCCAGAAATTGGTAAAAAGAATGTGAGTATATGATTTGACAATTAATTGAGTAGGAGCCCTATGTATACATGTCTTGTGGCATTTTTACTTGTTGAATATATTGGGCATCTCTCAATCAAAGGGTCAGTTCATTTGTTTGGTGAAGGGCACATAGCACCTACATTTGCTTACCAAACAAACAGATGTACCCCTCAAGATATTGAGTCATGGACACACTGACTAAGAAAGAAAGCGGAGTGCCCTGAATAATTTTCCCGTAGACACAAAATAAGTTGCTATATTTGGAAAGGGCCTGGGTAATGTTATCATCTTCAATCAGAGTAGAGAGCAAATCCCTAACCCTCTCACTGCCATGTTATCTTCTCCAACTTTAGATGGGCATCCTCACTTTCATCTCTAAAGGGAAAGCTTTCCGCAATATGGTCTATCACTATTATTGGACAATAATAACCAACCAAAATTATAATGCAACGAAATGTAGAAAAGATATGCATACATATCAGATTCAATTAATCGACTTAATTATCTGATTCAATCAACTAATTTGTATATAGGTGTTTTAAACCGGTTTTTGATTGATTCCTTGAAACCCCCCTTAAAGATTATTTCTTAATATTCTTTTCCTTTCGAATTAAATGTCTTATTTCATAAATTAATTAAAATTTTATTAAGAAATAATAAATTAAATTAAATTAAACATTTTTCTTAAAATTTACTACTTAATTTTTTTTTTTTTTTTACCCAACCCTTCCCAAAGCGCTCCCAGACTAAGAAAACAATAAAATTCAATATAAAGATTTTGTTTATTAATTTTATTTACTTCAAGATGCCTCTCTCATAAAAAGAATTTTGGCGGGGCCGCCTTTACTCTTTGGACGCTGATTGGGGCCCTCTCGCGGCGAGGATAGATTTCCCGCCGGCTGCCGGCGTGCGGTTATTTGGGCCGACTCTTATTTTTGGTTACAACTTGATGTAAGCAACTTCTACGAACCTCACAAAGAAGCTCTAGCCTTGGATCCGAACCAATAGTTTTGAATCTTTGAATTTATTTTTATTTAAAAAAGAAATTGAAAATTCCTTTTTAATGGACAAGAATGACCCTCAGCTCGCGAAGACAAAAATAAATAAATAAAAAGAGAACAATTCACTCGGTCTAAATTTACTTGTAAACATATATGATATATCTGAATTCAATTCAATTTTTAATTACAAAAAAAAAAAGAAGAAGTAGAATTCAAATCAATTTTTAATAAGCATTTTAAAGTTCTTTTATGCCCGATGTATAAACTATTCCAGACACAACAAATTTCACGTACAAAGAAAAATATATACTCTTTATTAGAAAAAAATTTTTCACAATTTTACTCTAAAAATTTCCCTATTCTTTTCTAGTTAACGAGAAGAGGGTGAGAGTAGGGATAATATTAGAAAAAATGACTCAAGTATATATATTAATTAATTACCAATAATGACTTATACTAAGAGATAAAAAAGTGAACTCAAATGACTTATAATTAAGAATGGAAGAAGAAAGTATTCGAATGAATATCGATTTAGTTTTGGACACAAAGAGAATTTTACAATAATATATATATATACTTATATATATACATGACATGAACAAAAAAGGTGGAAAAAAAAACCCGTGGATATGGCATGCTCATTGATTCTTATCATGTCCGCATATGAGTGGCATAAGCAAAAGATCGATGTTGCTGCTTTGAATATGGCATAGTCTATTCATCATCTTCTTTTTTTTAAACTAGTGGTGTACAAATCAGTTCTCGACCTTCTATTAGGAGTTACAATTTACAAAAATTAAAGTATGTAATAAAATCGAATTGAACTCACGACCTGGGACATAAATTTACTTTCAAATCACTTGATCACACCTTTGAATGTAATGCTTTTGCTTCTCTTGAATCTTGAATTTTATAATAACAATATAATTGTCTTCATCTTCAGGTCCCTCTTCTTGCACTTCATTTGCTTTAACATTGTATCTGTCCTAAGATTTCTCATTGTGCATCCATTGATACAACACTTTCGGATAGAAAGCCTTTCACACACATACATACATATATAATTTTATATATCTGAAGTCTTAACATCGTCCTTCCTGTTTTGGACTACCAATTAAAGCAACAGCATGTATCATTTTTTCGTTATTTTTTTATTCATTTTAGAAGAAAAATATTAGAAATTAAATAGCTTCGATTAAAAGAATATACTTAATTAAAAACGAAATGTGAATATTCAAGATTTTACTTATGCATAAATGTATTGTGTGTATCGGAGCTCTCCATATAGAGAATTTTGTACTGCATATTCACATAAATACTTTTCATATAATGAGTTTCGATGCTCACCATAACATTTTTGTTTACTAATTATTATATAATTTATGTGACTTTATGTTATTTTGAGTTTCTCATGTGGTTTGTTAATATGTGCAATATTTGTTGACTATGGATGCCATTAATTATCCATCTCCCAAATTATTGAGAGAAAATCAAGAAGCATTTATATTGCTTTTGATCTGCTTTTTCTTGGACAAGAAGTGACATTTCTTATTTAGAGATCTTTACATAAAGATGCACATAAGATTTGCAATAATTATAATTGAAATTGTAATACAAAGAATGAACATCTAATCCTTAATGTATCTAATAGCCTTGTCTCGAGGGAGATATTGGATTCTAAGTATAATGAAGTTAACTTTATTAAAAATAATAATCATGACTGATGAGAGGATTAGTTAAACTAGTGGAGTCTAAGTATTATAATTAGATTGGTTAACAAAATGGCTTGGCTAATCATGGTTTCATGTTGAGGCTTTGAATCGAAGTAAAGGGATTCACCCCAAAGTTGTATAAATATTATTTTTATATATATATATATATATATTATATATTTATACGGTTCTACTAAGGTGCGCTCGGGAGAGTGTCTTAATACGCGTTCCAACCGTTACCGTAATGGAATTCTTACTACAGTGCTCATGCAGCCAACCAAACGAAGCAAGAATTCCGTTACGGTAACGGTTGGAGCGGGCATTAAGACGCGCTCCGGAGTGCGCCTTAACAAATCCGTATATATATATATATATATATATATATATATATATTATTCTCTTGTTTTATTATTCAAATTTCAGACTATTGTTTTTTCATGACAGGCATTCATATTTAGGTCCTGTTTGTTTCAACTCATCTTAAAAAATAAGGGTTTCTTTTCTGTTAAAGCACTTAAAGAGAAATTAAACTTGTTTGTTTGAATTTTTCAAAAAAGGCATAAGCAGGCAAAAAACAAAAAAATTGCTTATATTTTAAGCTCAAAAAGTAACTCATTTTTTAAGCACATTTGTGTCTCTTGTTTTTTTTCCCTTATTTTTTTTATTCACTCCCTTTTTTTTTCTTTTTTTAATTTTCTTCACTTTTTTTTCTTTTTAATTTTTTCCTAAATTTAATTTATTTTTTTTCTGCTTCCATTTTTATCACTTCTTTCTTTTTCCTTTTTTTTTTTTTCCCCCACCCTGCCATCTCCACTCTTTACGCTCCCCCCAATCCCCTGTCTTCTAGAGTTTCTTTCTTCTTCTCCATCTAGATTTTTTTCTTCCATTTTGAAAATTTATTTTGTTTAATTTGTATATATCTTTATACTTTAGGAGAATAAAAAGAATGCAAATAATTTTATTAATTTTTTAAAATATTTTAAGATTAAATAGAATACTACTACTACTATTGTTATTATTATCTACCCAGTTCCTGATATTTTATATTGAAATGAAAATCAATATTTCAAATCTTAAATATTATATTAAAAGCAATTTTTTTTAAAAAAAAAAAGGTATTTTTTTTTAATCCAAGGGAGTTTTAAGTTTGAAAAGCACTTGTAAATGAATGTATCCAAAGACAACACAACTTAACTTAAAGTAAAGCACTACTGCTCATATAAACGGCACTTAATTAGTTGAAGTCCTCAAAATTATATTTCTCATCTTCCTCTATTCATATTCATAAAAGTATACTCATTTTCATCCACAATTAAATATTATATAAATATATTTAACTAGTCATAAAAATTAATAAGCTGTCTTTGACACTAACGAAGTTACCACATTATTCATACGTACAATTAATATTGGATAGTCCCTTAAATTAAACAGAAGTTGTTATTTGAGATTTAAATTAAAAATATATTTACTTTAGAAAAAATAATATTCAACTCTAAATATTTTAAAATAGATTATCATTCGAAATTGATTGTGTCATTTTGACTTTGACAATTTTATTAAAAAAATTTAATTTAATCCATTTTGAACATAGTCATATTATGGAAATGAAACTATCAATTCCAATGACTCAAAATAGAAACAGAGAGATTCAATTTTGGATGGAAATAGTGTCAAATGCCTTTTATACAGGCAATTCTTATTTGTTTCTTGATTCTTCAGTTACATATAAGCATCATAAAAGCGACCCAAGACAATTAGCCTTTCTGAATATGAAGGTTTGTTAGGACAAATGGTGAAGTTGGGCCAAGATGACTTTCCATTAATAATATTGTCACTTTTATTAAAAATTTTACCCCTAATTAAGCTTATGTTAACTAGCAAAATCTAACCCCTCAATTTAATTATATGTCAAAAAAAAATTAAGAAATGCAACTGTCTCCTTTTATTTGATAGGGAAAGGATAGGAAACCTCAACCCCTTGAGGAATCTACAAAGATATATAGCATAATCTTAATCGGATGGTTTGAAATTATTTTGAGGGATTTTCTCTGTCGTTTTCCATTCAACAAATAATTACAAATACATCAATTCCATTAGATTTGGTTTGCATGTCATCATTAGCCTTGAAATGAATAGAAAACTTTCCTTTTCCAATTAGTAACGAGTTTCGCTACTAGAAAAAGAAGGATTTTTTTGACCGACGCGTATTATCATAAAAAATTATTGATAGAGATAAAATAATCCATCAATAATATTTACGAATGTTTAAGAAAAATCTTTGATAAATGCTTTAAATATTCATCAATTTTTTTTTAAGAAACAAATTATTCCGTCAAAGAATTATTGTTAAATATTTTTTTTATAAATATTTTGATAGATATCTTACTCCATCAAGTATATTTTGACTGTCACTAATTTTTCTATCAATAATTAACATGTGTCAAAAGTTATTGACAACTAATCAATCGAAAATTTTATATCTAACAATTATTAATAATAATAAAATAAAAAATTTTTTTTTTACGATTGTTACTTTAGATAAAAAACTTTTTGACGTGAGATAATATGGTCATCTATAAATTTGGTCACCAAAATGAAATTTTCGTGACCAATGATGAATTACTTTGACAGATTTCATATTCTGTCAAGTATATTTTGACGATCATAAATTTTTATTTCATCAAAAAATATTTTTATTTTAAATTGAATATTTCTATTTTTATTTTGAGATGATAGAAATTAAAATTTTCATTTATTAAATAATTTAAAAATTAGTTACATTGTATATAATAAGCAAGTAAAACACTTTTTTCTAAAAATAAAATAAAATAAAATATTTAATTTTAAATGTTAATTTAAATAAGAGAAAGGGTAAACTGGGAAAACCACATAAAAGAAATAAAATCCCGAGTGCCGGAATTGGCGCTCCTCTCTCTTTCGGCGAGAGCAAAATATAACCGCGCAGTGTCCGAACCGCAAGGTTAGGAATCAGCTTTGGGTGACTGGTTTTCCTATTTTCTTCTCCATTTCTCCCCCATTCAACAACATTGAAAACCTTCTGCAACAGAAAAAGGCAATAGAAAGAAAAAAAAAGGGGAACATTTGCCTTTGAAGAGGGGAGAATTTCTATAAATAAATCCATATTATTAAACATAAAGATAGAAAGAAATTATATATAAAAAAAATTCCCTGTTTTTCTTTCTCATTCTCTCTCCTCTCCAGTTATAACTGGTCCTCCATTTTCAAGTTCATCAATTCGTACAGTTTCCTTCGTACATATAACACAGGGAACATAGAGGAAATTTATTTTTTTGGATTGTTGTGTTATATGTACCTGCATTGTGGTTGTTTTGGAGCATCTTGAATTCTTGGGGGTGGGCCGTTTGATCAGGGGTCAGGATTTCTCTGTTCGATTGAGAAATGGCTACAGAGGAGATAATGCAGTTTTCTATTTCTTCAGTCTTGGAGGATGTTCTTCAACAGCAATCAAAGAGGCTGAGTGACATTGATTTGGCTTGGAGAATGGCTGAGGAAGCTTGTATGATCGTTTGTTCATTAATGTCCTTCCCCCCCTCCCCCTTTCTGTCCTTCGGTATTAGGCTTTTGGTGTCTGCATTTCATTTTGATTACGGACTTATCTCTTGGATTAAATCTTATGTTTGCAATTAATGTGTATTAATTAAAGTGATGATTTTACATGATACAAAATGCTAGTTTATTGGAAATCGACGGTTTCTGTAGTTCTATAGAATTTAATAGATACATAAAATTATTCAAATTGTTGCATATATGTATGTCTGTATAATTCTTGTTTATGTTATTTTAGATAACTGGAGTTGAATATATATGTGCTAAGTTTTGAAAGTTATTTGATTTGGTTGTAAGAATTTGGATTGTGAGTGTTGATAATACTTGGAAGGATGTATAATTATACATGAGTAATTTCGCAGCATTGAGAAGATCTGAAGCGGCTGAATGGTTAAGAAAGACAGTTGGAGTTGTTGGGGGCAAAGATTTACCAGCAGACCCTTCAGAAGAAGGGTTTAGACTTGCATTGCGAAGTGGAATAATTCTTTGCAATGTTCTTAACAAGGTTCAGCCGGGTGCTATTGCAAAAGTATGCTTTGACATTGCTTCTTAGTTCAGCTTCGCTTGATTATTACTCTATTTGTTTCAATATGCTTGCTTGATTAATATATGCTGGCCATTTTTCATTTAGGTAGTTGAAATGCCTTGTGATTCTGTTCTTATTCCGGATGGGGCAGCTCTTTCTGCATATCAGTACTTTGAAAATGTAAGAAACTTTCTTGTTGCTGTAGAGGAGATGGGTCTTCCTGGTTTTGAAGCCTCAGATTTGGAACAGGTATGCAAATTAATGTTGCAAATTTTTCCATTTAAACATTAAGGTGTAAAACATCCTTTGCCTAGTGTGACACACAATTAACTGAAGTGGAATGATCAAATTATATGCACCAAATTCACATATTTTCTTTGTCTAAAATGATAAGCTTTGCTTATGTTTTCAAATTTTAGGGAGGGAAAGCCTCAAGAGTAGTCAACTGTGTATTGGCTCTGAAATCATATAGTGAAAGGAAACGAGGAGGTGGGACTGGATCATTGAAATTTGGTGGAAATGGGAAACCTTTTTCATCTGCAAAGCAAGTAGTTAGAAGAAATTCTGAACCCTTCATGAATTCATTATCAAGGACATCATCAATTGGTGAAAAGTCACTGGATGGTTCGTGTAGTGAAAGGATCTCTTTCAGTGATCTCGGAGAAAATACTGAAATGGTTGGTGATATTATTGTGTCAAGTGTAATTTGCAGTGTTCCGTTAGTCAAATGAACTATATGTGAATTTTTCATTTTCAGGTTAACTCTCTTTCCCTGAATTCACTAGTTCGAATTCTCCTTTCGGATAAGAATCACGAAGATATTCCAACTGTAAGTGACAAAATCATGTTCCTCTTGATTCAAATATTTTCTGAGAAAAGGGTTTTTATCTTTTTTGGGGATTAGTAAACAGGTCTTACTTCATTTCCTCACTGAGCAACAGAAATCAAAATCACCGCTACCTTTACGTATTCCGTTTCGTTGGCACAAGTTGTCCCAATGACAAAGGGAATGAGACTTTATCCTATCTTACTGAATGAAGTCATGTTGGTCATCTGAAAAATCTTGTCTCTTAAATATTTTAGTACATCACTGTTCACCCTCCTAGGCACCCAAGAGATGAATTCATGCCACATCAGCATCCCTTCATTATATTTTCTGGTTCTAGTACTGGAGTTCACATGGAAAATATCAATTGGCTCTTGTCCATCTCTCCCATTGTGTAAAACAAAATATGAAGCTTCTGTTCCAACACATGGTGTATATTGTTTATTACCATCTGTGAAGGATGGCTTCCCAGCCCTTTCATGTCACTCAGACTCTTAGAACTAAGTTCATTTTCTAATTTTTCCCTGAGACAAAGTATTCGTCTGTTTCTCACAGATTGTAGAAGGCATATTGAATAAAGTGCTGGAAGAATGTGAACGGCGGTTAGGAAGCCAACCTGGTCAGGTAAAGCAACTGGAAGAATGCGAACGACAATTAGCAAGCCAAATTTCACAGGCAAAGCAACTGGAAGAATGTGGACGACAGTTAGAATGCCAAACTGAAGAGGTAAAGCAGCTGCTTTAAATGATTAAGGCATCTCCAGTATGATGACTGTAATATTTCCCTGAAGTTTCCACACTTTTTACCTGTGATCACCCATGAATGCATATCATTCTGCAGTTAATTTCCATCTTTTCTGATCTGTCACTCTAATTGTTTAGTCGTCCATTGGCAATTTTACAGATAAAAGTACTTAGCGATGACATTGATGATCTAGGTTCAAATGAGATTCTCTTGGAGCCTTCTCCTGCAGAGGTATGAATGTGTTGCAGAACTAGCACTTCCAACTGAAATTATATCCTCTCTGGGGTTTCTTTTGGCCACATTTGATTGAATAATAAGGACAGTCAGATGACAGTTTTTCTTCTGTTTTAAAAATTAAGATGGAAGATGCAGTTTCCTCAGACCGAGTAGAAGAGGAGTTCAACGATCGGAACTCTTATGATGGCAGAAGTGAAGACCACCAGATCACGAGGCAGAAGTTGTTGGTTCAACAACAGCATAAAGAAATTCAGGTATACTGCTACCAAGTCAAACTACCCTAACAAGTTTAATTATAGAGGCTAATACATGAACTTGGTGGGTGAATGATTCTCAATCTGTAGGAATTGAAATGTACACTTGAAGCAGCAAAAGCAGACATGAAATTTCTCCAATTGAAGTATCAGGAAGAAGTTTGCAATCTAGGTACAAGTAAAATTTCTCTTGTTCTCTCTGATAGAGATTGTGGATACAATTTGTTGACTTTGCTGCTCAATGTGTGTTTCAGGTACACATTTGTGTAGCCTAGCTAATGCTGCTTCAGGATACAATAGAGTTCTTGAAGAAAATCGGAAACTATACAATTTAGTTCAAGACCTCAAAGGTAATTTCGTCAATTAACTTGTAGTACATTTATCTTTCATAGAGAAGTTCACTATTCCTCAAAGCATTAACATGTTTTCTTCAATTTGTTCAGGAAACATTAGGGTATATTGCAGAGTAAGACCTTTCTTACCTGGTCAAGCTAATGGTCTGACTGCTGTGGATCACATAGATGAAGGGAGTATCTCAATACTTACACCTTCAAAATATGGAAAAGAGGGAAAGAAATTATTCACTTTCAACAAGGTTTTTGGTCCATCTGCAAGCCAAGGTCATTAAGGTTCCACATTCAAGTTTTTCTTCTCTTGAGTACTAACAAAATTTGATCTAATTTGCTCACTCTTCTTTCATGATTTTACTTGTTCAAAAATCCTACAGAGGCTGTATTTGCAGACACCCAGCCTTTGATTCGATCTGTCCTTGATGGTTATAATGTCTGCATATTTGCTTATGGCCAAACAGGGTCTGGGAAAACATATACAATGGTAAGAGTTCATAACTACTACAACACTTAAAACGCTGTATTTATTTGATTTTGAATTATACCCACTTCTTGTCTGTAGTCAGGGCCTGACAACCTAACAGAGGAGAGCATGGGTGTAAACTACAGGGCACTGAGTGATTTATTTCTCCTTTCAGAGCAGAGAAAAGAGACCATTGCTTATGAAGTCTCGGTCCAGATGATGGAAATTTATAACGAGCAGGTCAGGGACCTTCTTACAACAGATGGTCAAAATAAAAGATATCCTAAACAGCAACTACTATGTCATCATGTTAATATTTTTTCACTTCTGCACACAAGAGATATCCTAGAGATCTGATTTCCTTAATTTCTACACACATTAGAGATTCGAAATAGTTCTCAAAATGGTATCAATGTGCCGGATGCAAATGTTGTACCAGTTACATCTACTGCTGATGTTCTTAATCTGATGAACCTCGGACAGAATAACCGTGCAGTGGGTTCTACTGCAATGAATATTCGTAGTAGTCGTTCTCACAGGTATTGCTTTTATCTTGTGAACTGATTTAATTAGCAGTTTTACTTCTCCCCTCTTTCTCAGTTGGATGATGCAAAGTATTGTCATCAATCGAGTTTCAGCTTGCGCTGGATAAATTTTTCACTGATGTGTAAGAATTTCAGAAGCAAAAGATCACCACTGCTAATTATTAATCTCTATCCTATTTGCAGTTGCCTTACTGTTCATGTTCAAGGGAGAGATTTGGCTTCTAATACAGTTCTTCGTGGTTCTATGCATCTAGTAGACCTGGCAGGAAGTGAAAGAGCTGATAAATCTGAAGCAGTAGGTGAAAGACTGAAAGAGGCTCAACACATAAACAAATCTCTTTCTGCTTTAGGGGATGTGATTTCTTCTCTTGCCCAAAAAAGTTCACATGTTCCATATAGGAATAGTAAACTCACGCAGTTGTTACAGGATTCATTAGGTAGTAATTTTAGACTACGTAGTCTCTCCATGATGCATCGTATGTTGGGGGTTCCATAAGGAATAGTAACATTTGTCATTTCATTTTTTTAGGTGGGCAAGCAAAGACGCTGATGTTTGTTCACATCAGCCCGGAGCATGATGCTATTGGAGAAACAATCAGCACACTTAAATTTGCTGAAAGGGTTTCCTCTGTTGAGCTTGGTACTGCTCGAGCAAACAAAGAAAGTGCTGAAGTTAAGGACTTGAAAGAACAGGTTTTCACAAAATATCATCTCTTAATAATTGATCAACTTTTGATAGGCATATCTACTTCCACTTTCCACAACTATACATTTGTTAGTTTTCATGCATTATTTATTTCATATGGCTTCTTGAGACAGTTCTCATTTATCATTGATCATTCCCTTTAGATTGCTACTCTTAAGGCTGCCTTGGCAAGGAAGGATGAAGAGCCAGCTCAACAGCATCATTCTGGATCCAGCAGCCCAGAAATACCCAAGTTCAGGTCACCATCCTCATCTTCACTACCTCGTTATGGAGCTACAAAGGATACCGATAACCTAGAGGTGACAATTCAAATTACGTTTCTTGCATAATATAACTTGCATATTGATACGCTTGGATAAGTGAACTTTTTCTTCTGCTGTCTATAAAAGGTGTGTCTGTTTATAAATGGGATGTATTGAAATATGAATATTCTTAGGCCTCAAGTAATTTCAAAATAGATACTACAATTTTTTTAATCTGTTCCGCAGATGAAGAATAAGTCAGCATCAAAACCAAGAAGGCAAAGCTCAGATCTCCAGGAATTAGCAATGAACTCGTCTCCCTGTCCAGTTAGAGGTTCTGGTTTAAAGGATTCTGAGAAAGAAGCAGTTTCTGGTGATTGGGTGGATAAAATTATGGTTATCAAGAAAGATCTTGAAAGAAGAGACAACATGCTAGAATGGGAAGAAGATGGTCGGCAGTCACCTGATATGTTTTACCAGAAACAAAGTAGTCGATCTCTGACAGCCACTCCTTATGATTCTGATGACCCTGATGCCACAACAAGTGATTCTTCTGAGCCTGATTTCCATTGGCAACCCAATGTTCACAAGGTTACTAATGTTTCAAATGGCATGGGATCAAAATTGAAGAAACCAAGTCCAAAGAACATGAAGATTCCGGAGCCAAGGTACCACATAAATCCATATATCCTTCCCTGGCTCAACTATTCCATATTTTGAGTATCCATAGACAATGTTTTCAGCTGTCAACTGCAAATGGTAATCAAGTTAATTAAAGATGATAACATTATATGCAATTAACCAAAATGAATGTAAACGTATTGCTTTATGTTCATTAACAAAGAAGTAGCCTATTTGTTTCTTGATTTTGTGATCTGAACTTAACCCTTTTGCATTGTGACATTAGGAGCATGATTCCTCCTCCATCAACAAGAAGACTTTCAACTGGGGGATATGGTTTACCATTAACAAAGGCTGGAAAGAGACCTTTGTCAGGTGATGGGAGGCGAAAACCAGGGAATGGCATTGGCAAATGAGAAAAACATGGTTATTTTATTGCTTTGGGGCTTTCAAAAGAGATCAGCTGGAACTCCTGAGAGATGTGGCTGTGGCTTTTTTCTTATCTTCTTTGTTTGTAATCTGTACATTGTGAATATACTTCAATAGGAAGAAAGAGAGCTGGAGTGACAATAGTTCCAAAATTACCAGTGTTATCCATTGGTGATCTTGATATTTTTGGTGCCCCATTGATGAGTGTGCCATAACAGTTTTCCTAATTCTTTATAAAAATTTCTTCTGTTTTTTTGATTGTAAAAAGCTTGGAAATCATGAACAAAGTTGAAAAGGAATAGAGAATTCTTGATAAAAGATTTGTTCTACTTGCTTGCATTATGTTTTGTCTCTTGCTTCCCCTTGTTATTTTCTATCATAAATCCCCATACTCCTCCTTTGTCCTATTATTAATATGAAGGATGGAGAGCCGTTGAGGCTCCTCTGGAGAACATAATTACATTTATTTTGGAACTTAACTCTTTCGCTTAATATTTCTATTTTGAGTTGTCCATAATTAAATATTTCATTTCTTAAAATAAATAGAATTTTAATACAAAGTCTAATAACCATTTTCTAAATTTAAGGATCTAAGTTTACTACCTCTAACGTTCCACCGCTAATGGACTGGCTAAAAACCAAACATGTACTCTACACTCGGCATATGAAGAGAATTTTTTGATGTTCGATGTGTGTCTCATTAGATTGATAATAATCTTCCAAGGTAGAACATCCTCTGATTGCTCATGGAATGTTATTATACTTTGGGAAGCAACTCTTCCTCTTAGTATTGACAAAATATTAAAATTTACGATGATTCTTTTTTGTTGTTTTCTTTAACCTATCACATAAATTTGCTTTTAGTTAAGGCCCATTGAGATCAAGGCCCGTAACCTTGCTTCCACCTCAGGATAACATTCTTGTATTCCCTTTTTTTTTTTTTTTAATTAATAAAAAGATTCAATTCTTCCCAAAAAAAAAAAATCGGTCTCACGACCAATATCAAATGTACCTCTCAATTTTTTAAATTTGTTTGATCTCTCTTGTGACACACATAATTAGAAGTTAAATGATGTAATATTATCTTTTCTTCTCTTTTAAACTTAATTAATTGCGTTGATCATCATAATCATATACTATTATTCATAACTATAAGTTGGAAGTTAGCAGCAGAGTGGTGATCTACTTGAAAAGTTTTACTTTATCATTCCTTGATGATTTTACTTGTGCCCATCAAGGGTGACATCACATCTCTTTAAATAAAGCTAACAATATATAAGGATATATACAAAGAACTCAAAGTAAACATAATAATTACTCAACTAACAGGGAAACATATATTTATTTTCAATCATTGTGTTTATTTTCTTAAAATCGGTTTAATTTCAATCAATTTTAGAACCCCTTTGTTTTTGCTTAACTTACAAAAATAAACTTTTATTTTGTCGTAATAAGCACTTAAATGAAAAAAAAAAAAATTCATGTTTGCTTAGTCATTTTTTTAAAAACACAAGTTGAAAAATAAATTAAAATTCGACTTTTTTTTTAAATTACAAAAGGTAACTTATACAAAAAGTACTTTTAATTCTCTAATTTTCAATTCAACTTTATTCAAATTTTTCTTCGTTTATTTTTTCATTCCATTTATATATATATATATATATATATATATATATATATATATATTTCATTTTCGTTTTTTTTATATTCTTTTTTGTATTTTACTTCCTGTTCTTTCTTTTCTGTTTTTTTTTTTTTTTAAATTCCTCAACCCCACCTTGCCACTGCCCGAGCTTCCCACCACCGCTGTGCGTTAATCCTACTTTCGTGTTTTTTTAGCTTAATGTATTATTAAACCTTTCATCTTGTCATGACAATTTTATTGAGCCCTTTAAATTTTATTTTTTTCTATTATGTTCCTCAGTTTTTCATAATCATCCTATTAAACCCTTCAACTTGTATTTTAACCTATTAAACCCTTGATATAGATAAAATCAT
This sequence comes from Parsonsia alboflavescens, assembly GCA_028571225.1. Taxonomy (NCBI): domain Eukaryota; kingdom Viridiplantae; phylum Streptophyta; class Magnoliopsida; order Gentianales; family Apocynaceae; genus Parsonsia; species Parsonsia alboflavescens. Next base: position 11,279,926 of record JAOXNR010000030.1, read on the forward strand.
TTAAAACTTTTTAATCTCACAATAAAGTTAAATTAGTCCAAATTTCAATAGAAATCTTAAACAATAATTTAAGATTATGACATACTTCAGTTAAATTATAAATTTACTTATTTAACTATTTCAAAAATAATTTTTTATTTAAAATAATGGTTAAAAAAATAATTATTATTAATCATAAAGTTTATAGACACTAATAATTATCCTGTTACATTATATTATTAATAAACACATATTATCTATAGTAAATATAATTTTTATTTTTAATTAATTTTTTAATAATTTAATTAAATTTCGACTCCAATTTATTTATGTTTGGGTCATTAAAACATAATTTAGTAAATTTTTCAATTTGATATTTAGTGGGTTTATTGAAAATATTGCTATAAACCATTCCACGAGTGAAGACAACGATGAGATACGTTTAAAATGATAGGCGGTGGGATAAGTTTATTGTTTGGAAAGTTTATGAGAATGATTTGAGATATATTAAGGACTTAATGGGCTAAAATAAAAGTGGTTCAAAATTTAAGGGCTCTATAGGGTTATTGTGACAGGTGAGGGTTTAATAATGCATTAAGCATTTTTTTTTCTCGTTTGTTTTCTTATTTTGTTTTTTCCTTTTTCTTTTTTCGAGTTTTATTATTTCTCTTATTACATATTTCGAAATTTTATTTTGTGTAATTCATATGTATATTTTAATGCTTTTTGATGAATTAAAAAAAAAAAAGGCATCTATATTTTTTTAATCTTTCGATATTAAATAGGACATCCTTTATTTATTATTTTTTATTTATCTTGAGTTCATGAAATTTTTTAAAAAAGGTTTAGCATTTAATGTATCATGTTAAAAAATAATTAGGTTTACTTAAATATATTAAAATGTTACTTAAACTTTTATTTGTATCAATTAAATGTCATGATTATCGTTTATTGATTTTATTGATTAGTACCATATAATTTCTTCATTTCAAAATATTAATATTTTTAAATTTGTTTTGAAGTATTACAAAGTTCTTATTACTCCCTTTTCACTATTATTCACAAGCCTTTCTTATCTCGATTTTTTAGATAATTTGATTATGAATTTTTCGTTTACTAAATAAATGAATTTTTTTTAAAAAAACAAATCAATAATACATTTGGAACAACTTTAAACAACAACATTTTATGAAACTGAGAAAAGTATTAAATTCTATTTTTATTAATTTTATGAATTAAATTAATATTAAGCAATAACATAATTAACTTTTGATTAAAAAAATAACATAATTAGCCAATAATACTCAAAAGTTTACATAATTAAATAGAGAAAATATAAAATACAAAATTTATTAAAAAATCAAAAATTTGCAAATAAAAAAGAAAAATAATATAAAATATAATGTTTTTTTGAAAAATTGTATATATAGGAGATTTCTATTATGTGCGATGGAGCACATGACTTGGCTGTGCCTCTCCAAAATGACGTCGCTTTGGTTTGGTGCTATTTTTTTTTTTTAAAAAAAAAAATTCAGGGGTGAACCGATTTTGTCTCTTTCTCATTCTCTCTCTCTCTCTCTCTCTCTCTCTTCTTCTGGTTTCTCTCTCTCTCCTTCTTCTTTGCTTTGTCGGTGTTTGCGATGTGATGGTAGTGGTGACAGATCTGCTCTGCGATTTTTTTATTTTTTTCCCTTCGGTTCAAAATCTGAATGGTGGTTCTGTTTGATGGTTTGGGGATTTGGATTTGGTGGTTTGGGATGTTTGCGGTGTGATGGTGGTGGTGGCAGATCTACTCTGCTTTTTTTTTTTTTTTCCTTCAGTTCGAGATCTGAATGGTGGTTGTGTTTGGGGGTTTGGATTTGGCCATCGCTATTGCCTGTCAATGGAGGAGAGCTCTGGTGGGTGGTGGTGAAAGGGTTTTAAAGGTGGTTGCTGTTCCGATCAATTTGCTTATCCAAAGCGGAGAAGGAAGAGAGAAGCAGAGATGTGCCGATGAAGGAGAGAGGGAGAGAGACTTTCTACGAGTTGCCCAAATTTTTTTTTTTTTTTAAAAAAAAGATCGAGCCTGGCCAAAGCTATATCATTTTGTCTTGGCACACAGTGTGCGATAGAGCAAGTAATAGAAGACCTATTATATATATTTATATATCACAATAGCATAATAGAAAAGTACGTTAAAAAATATTATAAAAACCAAAAAAAAACAGAAAACAATTATTAAAAACTTATAAACTATTTATGAAAATTTTATAATATTCCCCCATTTAAAATTATATGTTCACATTTTTATTTTGAGTTGTTCGGAAATGAATGTCTCATTTCCTAAATTAGTTAGAATTTCATTAATAAATTGATATTATTATATTTAAAATGAATCAAATCAACTAATTTTTTAAAAATGTGTGCAAGTCAGATTGAGACATTCAATTTCGGATGGAAGGAGTAATAAAAATGAAAATGTATTTTAGCCGACAATGATGAGTGGCGATAAAGACTTTAGCATTCATGTTACGTTAATAGGTTAACTGAACTCATTTTGAAAAA
>JAOXNR010000030.1:11282548-11297552 GCA_028571225.1 Parsonsia alboflavescens
CCCCCCCCCCCCCCCCCCTCGGTCAATTATGAGGTTGATGAAGCAAATAGGCTTGTGCATTACTTTTGGGTTGATCCGATTGGAAGGAGAGCTTATGACACTTTTGGTGATGTTGTCGTGTTTGATTCAACATACAACACTAATAAATACATTATGATCTTTGCTCCCATCACTGGAGTTAGTCATCATGGTCAAACCATTATCTTCGGATGTGCTTTTTTAAGTGATGAGAAAATTGAATCCTATATTTGGTTATTCAACAAGTTATTGGATGCTACGACTAGAGGTGCTCCTCAAATAATTATTACAGATCAAGACCTTGCAATGACAAAGACTATAGCACAGGTTGTCCCATCAACTATTCACAGGTATTGCATATGGCATATTTTGAATAACTTTTCTAAAAAGCTTGATACCCTGTAGTACCGTGACAGCTATGATCAGTTCAAGACAACTATATTTAAATCTGAGACAGCTTAAGAATTTGAAACTCATTGGATGAATTTGGTAGAGAAAACTAATTTAAAAGACAATGAATAGTTAGGTGACCTATATGAGATACGTCAGAAATAAGTTCCTGCTTACGTGAATAAGTTTTTCAATGCAGGAATGTGTAATAGTTAGAGGGCTAAGAGTATACATGCATTTTTCAAGAAATATATTGATAAAAGAAAATTTTTGTGAGTTTTCTCTCTCACTTTAACAAAGCTTTCAAGCATTAACGTCATAAGGAGTTAGTTGCAAATCATGTTGATTCGAATGAGAAACCAAAGTTGAAATCTCTGTGGATGATTGAGAAACAAATGTTGGGTGTTTATGCAAAAAGAAATTTCAAGATTTTTTAGGAAGAAGTATTTGAAAGTATAGCCTATGGCATAAATTGTATATCTGAGAATGAGAGCACTATTGTTTATGTTGTGCAAAGAGTAGAGTTTGATTCTTCTTTAAGAGGTAGAGAAGTTTGTTACAACAAGGAAATGAATGTTATTTCTTGTAGCTACAAGATGTTTGAGTTCAAAGGAATTTCATGTAGACATATGTTAAATTTTTTCCATCTAAGGCAAATTTTGTATCTACCTAGTTGCTATATTTTGACTAGATGGACTGCAAGACGGGAATGTTGTGGAGTTACATGAAACAGATGGAATGACTTTGATGTCACGACATGCAAGTCTTTCCCATGACTCATCTATTGTAGTTGATGAGGCATCTCTTTCCTAAGAGGCTGCATCACTTTATATGACTGAGTTCAGAGTGATACATGGAAAAGTTAAAGAGGTTAATAAGTCTAAGAATGTTATCTCACAATTGATTAGTAAAACTTCAAATCAAACATTGAATGTTGGCAATCCGGTATGAGTGAGGGCAAAAGGATGCTGTAAACGAATGAGGTTTAGGGTTAGAGAAAGCAATTCCAAAGAAGAGACTATGTCATGTATGTGGTCTTCGAGGTCAATCTCGTGATAAAAGGAATTGTTCTAGATTAAATTAAAGGTAATCTTATTACGAATTTATTTTAGTAGATTAAATTTAGATCATTTGTATTTCTTGAATTAAAGATGAATTATTGCTTGAGATTATATTTTAGATCAGCAGTAGATGACCAAAGTATCAATTCTCAATCCGATGATGAAGAAGAAATGGATTCTCAAGCAGGTATCATATTTTTACATAAGTATTTTATATCTTATAATGGCTATTTGCTGATAACATCTTTTTTAATAATCTCAAGCAGGATCAAATGTATTTGGATCTGAGATTTTTTGGCCAAAGATTTTGTTGGAATGATTCCTGAAGAAATGTAAGTTGTGCTACCTTTAGGATCAAATGTATTTGAATCCTGAAGAAATTTTGATATTGTAGAATTCTATTCTTAATCTGCAATATTTCCTTCCATCATTCTTGACCAAAGTTAGCTTCTAAAAAATATGCTGATATCTGAAAATTATTGCAACTGTGAATGAATAATCCTTTGCTTTTCTTTTGGTTACAGCACTTTCTCCTATGGCATTGTCTCCATGCTTGACCGCAGCTTCACCTACAGCAATTGCAACCCCTTCACCGCTCTCCATATATTAGACATCTGGTCTGCTGGCTGTGGAGACAGCTGAAATGAAGTTTCAAACAATTATCATAGGCTAAGAAGTTTTGCCTAAAATATTGGGCTTGCATTGTGATGCTTATGTTCTGTTTTAACTATTATTTCACTGTTCAAACTAATATATATTGAAAATAAAGTGTCTCTAACCATAGGAACCGTCTTGTTAGTTTATAATCCTATTTGAAGATTGCCATTTGTCTCTTTTACACACGCTTGTGGTAGAGAGATGGATATCTTGACTTGCTAAAGTGCCAACTCCTATATGTACCTTTTAACATGACTTTGGAGCATAATAGCTACAGTACAAATGGCACTAAAGATGAAAAGCTATATCTCGAAAGAGATCAAAATGGCTATTCACAATGATGGGTAGCGAAGCCTCTTAGTATTACTGCTATGAAAAAAAAAAAAACCCACACTTTATCTATGTCAAGCAACAAGAACAGAGTCCTAGTGTACTTCAATGGGTTACATTTCAAAAAAGAGGTATAAGAACTTCTATATAAATTTCATTCCTTAGCCGATCTTAAGAAATTAATAGAGCATCAGATGAGAGTAACCCTATGGTTTGAAATATTTGAAACAAGGGAATTGAATGATAGCATCATTTATACTCAATGTTGACATTGCTACTACAAGGGGGGGGGAAAAAATCAAATGCATATCAATTAAACTGAAATTTGATGAGAATTGAATGTAAAAAGCAAGGAAAATTAATAGAACCAAAAACAACTATTTTTAGCATTTACAACATCACAATTCTTAATTTATCAGAGTCTTTGTAAATTAATAAAATTAAAGTACATTCATCAAAATTTAAACCAAAACAAAAAATATAGATAAACAGTAAAAAAATAATCTCTCTCTCTTTTCCCTCCAACTCACTATCCATATGCCATAAATACTCAATACCCTCCTTTCCACTCCTAGTCCTAACTCCTTTATTTCTTCCCTCTCCAACTCCTCTCCTCATCTTTCTCTAATCTGAACATACCTATATATGGCCACCAAAAAGGGGGGAAACAAAGATAAAAAGAGAGAACAAATAAGTATCAAACTTGGAGGTCTAGGACATACACTAAACATACATATAAGAACTCCTATTGCATCAAATGATTATCCGATGGCGTCTCTGTATTTTTAAATCTACACTACATTGACAGATACAATTCCCTTTTACTTCCTCTTATCAACTATATTTTCTTATACTTAAAAATTTTCAAAAGCAACAAATGAAATTATTTCCCAAGCTTTCATATTTGCTTCCTCACAAACTTGCGATTTTCAAATATGGCCTTTGGTTTGTTCTATTTATTAGATCAGAGGCCACAGTTCACTAACTTTGACAATTGAAACCAGATTTCTTTTACCCCAAAACAACTAAAAAAAGTGCCACATTTCATCTGTACCGTTTAGAAGATGTCTTCATCTTGGAAATATATCTAGAAAGCCTTGGAGGACCAATTATTAGACCATAATCTCTTGTTTTATATATATTTTTTAATCAGTTGTAACTTCCATGACCATTCTTTTGCTACATGCCTTGTGAACTGAACCATTTGGCTAAGCAGAACACAAAGTTGTCTGGAATTAGAATTTCATACATTTTTTCACTGCCGTTTCAAGACATTAATCTTCTTTTAAATCCTTTTCAATATCAGTCTGAACTTTTATTCAAAGGAAGAGCAGGTGTGAAATCTTACCCGTTCAGCACGACCGATTTCCCTTCCGTTGGATTTCGCCGTTAACTTCGAATTTGTTTTGTCTCCGCAGGGATTAGGACGTTTTGTCTATTGAACTAAACGAACATCGATTCTCCCTTCGGTTTGTAATATTCGAGTTCTTATTGGGGAAACTCTCCCAATTGCTACAGACAATGACTGGCATTTTATGAATGAATAAATGCAAGAACAATAAGTGCGAAATCAATGGGCTACCCAACAATATTGAACAGCTTCAATATAATTGAAAGAAAGAGCAGGTGTGAAATCTTACTCGTTAAGCACGGCCGACTTCCCTTCCTTTGGATTTCACCGACGTGACTTAGAAATTTTTTACGTCTCCTCGATTAGGGCTTTTTGTTAGTAGAACTAAACGAACGAAGGGAAGGGGGAGAGAGAAAGAATGACCGAGTCAAAAGGAGGGCTTTTGTTTTACGAAAAAGGAAAAAAAAAAAAAAAAAAAAGAACTTCTGATTCTGAACTTTAGTCCCCCATTTGAAAACTAACTCTCGCCTTCAAAAAGTGGGCGACCGTGCCCACCATAGACTTTCTGTTCATTTGTAATGCTACAAAATGCCATATTTTACTGTATTTTGTGAAAATGAGAGTTGGAATTAAATTTTAAATTGAATTTTAAGATTTTTATACCAAATCAATTGAAGTTTTCATTATGTAATCAAAGGAGACTCAAGCAATGTTATCAGATCTTTGTTATGACAAGAAATTGCTGAAAATTGATGGTCAATGAAATCATCGAAGCGGGTAAAGCCTTGATCAAACGTATTCCTTTTTTATCCTATTCCCTAGTCTCAAACTCCCTCTTGTGAGGATTATCATGAGACAAACTTTTGTAATTCTGCTACTATGGATTTTCACGAATATAATTGATCCTTTTTCTAGCAAAAACAAAAATAAAAAACATCAGTTTCTTATTTTGGAAGTCCTATTTTATTTCTTTCTAGAAAAGTGGATTACTTTATTATTGATTAAAATCAAGAAATATAACAAGCATAGAAAGGAAAGGGAGGGAATCATGAGTTTCGCCTGAAAACTCTATCTAAAATCAAATGAATACAAAGTTCTAATAGTGGAAAAATAAAATTAACATCATGGGTACTTGCATTTTGCTAATGCCAAATAGAATAAATAGTCGTTCTAAACAAAGGATTCATGAAAACTCTATCTAAAATCAAATGAATACAAAGTTCTAATAGTGGAAAAATAAAATTAACATCATGGGTACTTGCATTTTGCTAATGCCAAATAGAATAAATAGTCGTTCTAAACAAAGGATTCCATGAGATATCAAAACTCGTATGTCCTAAATCTTTAATAAGGTTAAAGTCAATCCACGCAATTACATGTCATACATAACAAAACTCCCTTATCCATGATGGATCGAAAAGCTTTCTCCTCAAATCAGCTATCCTAGCACAGTCTCAAAGAGCGTGAAAGGAGGATTTAGGATATTTAATACAAATTTCACACAAAGGATCATACCTAACATTTCATGAGTATATAAGATTATTTGTTTTAAATCTGCTCTTTTTTACCATTTTTTATATATTCTTTTTCTCGATAATTCTCTATCTAAAATAACCATTATATCATGTGAAAGAAAAACATAAGTAATTTGTAATTAGGAAAAGAAGAAGGGAAAGGGAGGGGGGGGGGGGGGTGGACACTCACACCGTGTTAGATTTCTACCCTAATATTTTTATGCTCTTTCATCCTTTTATCCTTCAAAGTTTTTGTTAATATTATTACTAATTTGTCAGCTCATGAGCGTAACAGTAAATTTTACTAAATTTACTTGCTTTTCCCTTCATTTCTCTCCCTATTGCAAACCAATTATAAGCTCAATATAAGGTTTCTAGTTTGATATCAAGATGCATGCTTTAGTCGTATTGAGTTTCAACTTCTAAATAAACAGTTAAGATACATGCGAATTGACCTGGACACCGATAGTAAAAACGAAAAAAGATGCTGAATGTGTGACTTTGTGAGGTGCAGTTCAAGTGTTTCATATTTGGAGTCATTTTCAGGTTTTGTGGTTTCTTCCATTTCTTAACAAATCTCCTTTCTTTTTTCCATATTTTGGGTGAACCATTTTTGCCAATGCCATGTGACTTCTTTCAGCTTTGGTAGCTGAAATTGACCAGCACTCTTGGGATTTACTACTCTACATGCAAGTCATACTTCCAGTTTTTCCCTCCTTTTTCACATAGACAAATTTGGCAAAAAGTCAAGAATTGAAAGTGAGACTAACCTAGAAACCATGTGGGAGGAGTTGCAATTTGGGAAAATGTTGGGAAAATACTTCCATCTTCTATACCTTGTCAAAAAGGAAAGTTGAAAAAAAATTTATGTCCCTTTAATGAATGTGATTATAGAAAATGGAAGATGGTTTGGCATTGGATTCCAGCTTTGGAATTGACTCAACTTTTAATTATCACTTTAATTCCCTCTCTACTTATTTCCTTTCCATGTTTGCTCCCCCCAAAATTTTGGTGAGAAAACACTTTATTTAATATTATATTATCTTCATCTAAAACGAATGTCTTTATTTACATTTTGAATGAAATTGAGTACGTAATTTATGAAAAAGGTTAAGATTTTATTGCAATTAATTGTTATTGTTATATTAAATATAAATTTAAACTCTCTTTCTAAAATTGAGGTGGAAAATCAAATTTCAAACCGAGGGAATAATAATACTCCTTCTGTCTAAAATTATGTGTCTCATTTGATAAATTAGATAAACTTTTATTAAGAAAAGTAACATTGGAATGTTAAAATAAACTTAGTCAAACTTTTTATTATTATATTAAAATGCATATACATCAAAACGAGACATTCATTTCTAGATGAAAAGATTATTTTTTCCGTTACTAAATATAAGTCAGCAGTAGTTATTTTGTAAAAATTAAGATAACTTTTTTTTCTTCCTTAAAATATCCTTTAGTCACATTTCCAAAAAATTGAACACGATTTCACTGTACAAATTAACTAAATATAGTAACTTATAATTAGTGATAAAAAAGTTAGTTAGAATGATTTATATTTGGTGATGAGGTTTAATATTATTAATCAAACACTTTTCATAGCTAAAAACTCTTGTCCAACAAGAAAAAGGAAAACCAAATATAGGTGTCAATATTTAGACTAAAAGTGGCATACATCTGTAAATGCATTGCCAACAAGTTAAAGGCAAACATTAATTATTAGACATTCCAACAATGAGAACACAAGATATTTGAGAAGTGTTGGCAAATCTTAGAGTCAAATGATTCGAAATTAATGCCCCCCACACCCCCTTTCTTTCTTTTTTTTCTCCTATCGGTGGATTTTGATAATCTCCTATTTGGATTGGTAGTTGGGCGTGGGGGATTTTGTTCATTTTCTATAGTATAGAGTAAGGATCAAGATTTAGAAAAAGAAAACTATGTTGCTTTCTTAGTAATAAATGGGACAAAAACAACAATTAGAAAGGAGGATTTCCGGAAAAATAAAATTTAAATATATATGCACCAAAGGTATGGATAAGTGGTTCAAAGGTGAAAATTATATAACATACGTCATGGGTTTGACTCGTTCTTATTGCATTCTTTAACCTTTATGAGTGACAATTCCTAATAAAGTAGTCGAGATACTTGCGAAATGTCTCTGATACTTTTGATATAAATATATATATATATATATCAAATCTAAAATATAAGTCTTGAGTAATAATTATTTTTTATTAATATATATTTTATGGATAAAATCAAATACTCACTTCATTCTTAATTATAAGTTATTTGATTTCACTTTTCTTGTCTATTATTATAAGTTATTGTTATTAGTTTAGTATATATTTTTACACATTTTTTTCAATATATTACTCCTACCGCTTCTTTTTTCATAAAACATTTTCATTCTTAATGTTCTTCTCCAATAGGAAAATTTTGAGGGAGGAGATGGGGTGGGGGGGAGTGGGGAACTTTATCTTGATAATGAAAAATTGACTATAAAGGACTAATAATTACAGAAGAAAGGAATATTATAATAGACTTTTTCTTCCCTTAATTATTTTTTTTCCCTATTAGTTATTAGTATTTCTTATTACTAGCAGCATGCCACATGTTCAATCATGAATGATTCTTGTTGATTACATTATTAAAGGTTTTTTTATATTATTAAAGACATAAAAGATAATGCATTTCCGAAGTTAAAATATTAAAAGAACTCTTAGTCAATTTACCTAATATAAATTGGAGTAAGAAAGACCTATAATGGATAAGATTGGAAAAAAAGTAATAAATACTTATAAAATTTTGTAAAAACCTATATAATAAAAAAAAAATTGAAGGCCTGAAGCACTTTATATTGTGTGTCGAAAGCATTTGAGAAGGTTGGGGGGGGGCTTGATTAATTGAGGCTTTTATGCAAGAGCTTTGGGAACAATTAGTACATTCTTAGGTTTAGATTTAATCTAAACAAAGTTGTGGCCGGCTGGATTGTCTTCTGTTTCTTTCTGACTTTTAGTTTCATTTTAATATTCAACTGCAAAAGATTTATAGCTGGCCTTGCTTTTGTCAACATTGATTTCTCAGCTTCTTCATCTTTGTTTATAGGTTACCAAAATCTTTGGCAACCAAATATTTAGATCAATTACATATAGTAATGTTGGTGAAAGGTGCATAATCATATTTCTTTGCCCATATGTATGGATGGCCTTCTACCTTTATTCCCCCTTATTTTTTTTAAAAAAATGAAAATCTATTTTTAAGAGTAATTGTTCAAGAACGAAGTTTTTAAAATTCTACATCGAATTAAATTTCATCCATTCTCCTATCTCTTCCCCACCCTAATTATAACACAATTTATAATTTGAAATCAAATAAGACAACAACTAACGATTTATATTCCCTTTGTTTAGAATTAAATGTTTATTTGGTAAAAGTGAAAATGGACGAATTGGAGGAGGAAAAGTAAATTAGAAAGTAAATGCTATATCTATTTTGTTTGGTTTGAGGTATGCGAGGAGGGAAAGTAAATGAGGAGGGAAATTCTTCGACAAGATTTACTTTCCTTTCCTACTACTTTTCAATATAGCAAAAAAAACAAAGGAAAAAAAAAGAATTTATTATTTGCTCCCCCTCTACTCATCAAACAAAGTTGAAGTAAACATAATTTCCACTCCCCTTCCCCTTTGCATACCAAACAAACTCTAAATGTCCATATTTCTATTTTGGATTATTAAGAGAATGTCTTATTTTATAAAGTAATTAAAATTTACAGAGGAATTAATTTTATTATATTTAAAATGAATTAAGTGAAATTCTTATAATAAAAATTTAGCAAAGAAAAGACACATTTAATTCTATACGGACGAAATTAATTTGAAATTAAGGTAACATTGTTGATGTAAGCCAAACATCAATAATCAGCGCCACGTAAAGTAATATCCATACTTGGCATTGTACAAAAAGTGGAATCTGCAACAGAGAATTATGTGCTCCTTTTGTGATTTCCACAGTACTTGTTTCCAAGCATTTTCTACAAAAGGAGGAATCTAATTACCAATCCAATCCTCGGAATAGAAATTTATCAACCAATCAGGAAAATTTTCAAATTAAATTAAATCCTCTAATATTTTGCTTTTAACACTGCCCCTCTCTATATATAAATAAAAGTTCTGATTCCTTTATAAGAAAAAAAAAAAAAAAATTTGCTACGTAACATGTAATTTTTTTAAATTATTTATTATTATCTTTGTCAAATATATATATATATATATATATTTATATATATATTTATAATTTGGAAAGATGAATCTCTTGATTATTATAACAAAAATGAGATTATAAAATTAATCTATTTGAAGGATTAACAGAAGTACAAGATTGAATATCTAAAACTCTATTAATTATAAAATTTATAAGAAAACTAAGTGAAAGCAACGAATAAGATTCATCATGAACAAGAGAATTTCTGCATAACCAAATGATAGAAATAGCCTCCTTGAATTTGAATGTTTTCCTTTCTATTTTTGATTATTTGGAATTAAATGTCTTATTTCTTAAAATAAATAAAATTTATATAAAGTATCACCGTCTCCTTAATTTAAGTATTTACAACTATTAATCTAAAGGTTTCATTTACCATCATAATAATGAGAATATCAAAATAATTATTTAATCAAATCAAAATAGAATATCTAATTTCGAACATAATGAGCTGTAAGTATTAATTTATTACTTGACCTTTTTTTTTTTTTATGAGTTAAACAATTGTTATCCAAAATTAAAATTTATAAATTATTAAATCAATAGGTAAATTCAAATATTAAAACACATAATTCTACAATTATGAATTATTAGTTGTGACTATAAATGTAATAAAAAAAATTATTCATTATATTTGAATTAAAATTGAAATTTAAACTAATTAGAAACTATATGTTTAATGTAATTATTATTTTACTAATTCAACTATTTCCTTTATTTTTCCATGTTTATATGAGAAACCGAAATATAAAATTCAAATCAGTATCTAATTTTGTACTATATACGAGTTACCATTAGTAAAGTAATAGTTTGACACGTAAATACTTTGCTTTTAATTAAATATATATAATAATAATGATTACGTTAAATATTTCTTGACCAATTTTCCAATTATACTCAATTGTTTTCTTAATATGATATATATATATTTTTTGTATCAACCAGAAAAGGAAAAAGAAAAAGAAATATCCCAACAAGTATTTCATCCGATAAAGGTTTTGACAAACAGATCAAGATAATGATTACTTCATTATTTTGTAATAATTTTATAAATTGCTTATATAAGTGTAGAAAGTGTTATAAATTCCTTAGTTAATAATTTCCTACACTTGTTATAAGGAATTTAAAATTTGGAATAAATTCCTTAGTTCAAAAATTGGATTAGAATATTCTTTCTAATAAATAAAATTCATATAAATTCAATCTTAACATTTAATATAATTAGAAGAATATGACTAAAAATTTTTTATTTAACTATTTTATTGAAAAATAAAAATATTCATTAAAAAATATAAAATAATTTTTATTTTAAAATAAAATTAATTAACGAAAGTGACTGATAAAAAAAAAAAAAAAAAAAAGAGAGAGTAGCTATCTGTAGGACACATCTGTCATTATCTAACACCACCCTGAACTCCCTCGCTTTACTGCCCTTTTACATTTTATTTTTCTTTCCCTCAACCCGCGTCTTCCGCTCTCTAGATTTTTCTTTTCCCAATCAAATCAAGAGATTTTGCTCTCACATAAGCACACAGTCACACACCTTCAGAGACACGTTTTCTCTCTCTAGGGTTTTCATTTCCAAAGATTCAATTCCAATCCCAATTTATATTTCTTCAGACCTGTTGTGCTTTCTCTTCATTTTTTCAGTTGAATGTCTCTCAATGTGTTCAGTGTAAGTCTAGGGTTTCTCACTTGTGATCTCTGTTCATTGTTCATCCATTTTCCCACATGCTAGGTGCCCTTTTGTTCTTTTACTCTCTCTCTGCTTAATTGTGGAATGTGATTTGAACTGAATGTTGCTGTTGATGTATGAGGGTTGGTTGTATTAAGAATTTTGTAATGGTGAATTAGTTGAGTTTGTTTTCTGCTTCGCTTGGTGATAATGTTTTTGGAAATGCTTGTGTTTTAAATGATTAGTGTTGATTTTACTCAATTGTATGGCGTGATTAACAATGCATTGAGATATGTAGATCAGATGGTGACTTTTTTTGGGAAGGAGGCCTTAAATTGATAAGGGAAAAGACAAGTAAGAGGATTTGGATTTATTTCTTATTTTTCTTGTTTTAATTCTTGTTGAGTAGGGTCTGGAAAATGAGGTTTTGGCATTGTTGGGATGGAAAGTAGAATGAGCGAAGCAGAAATTGCAAGTATGAAGCAACCACGGCTTGTTCCCCTTGGGACTTTAATTGGTCGGGAGCTCAGGAATGAGAAGGTGGAGAAGCCTACCGTAAAGTATGGGCAAGCTGCTCTGGCCAAGAAAGGGGAGGACTATTTTCTAATCAAGACTGATTGTCAGAGAGTTCCTGGCAATCCTTCCACTTCCTTCTCAGTTTTTGCGGTAATTGGCAACTTTGAATTGTTTTTCCGTGAAGGTTGTATTTTTGGCCTCTGCTCCATTTGGTAGTACCTTAAATGGATTCTGATTATGTCTCTTTGTTTTGTAGATTTTCGATGGTCATAATGGTATATCAGCTGCCATATTTGCGAAAGAGAATCTGTTGAACAATGTTTTGAGTGCTATTCCTCAAGGATTTAGTAGGGAAGAATGGCTTCAAGCTCTTCCCCGTGCATTAGTTGCTGGTTTTGTGAAAACTGACATAGAGTTTCAGCAAAGAGGTACGTACCCTTTTGCCCCTGCATGAACCTTCATTGGTCTCCTCCATTTTTGGTGTAATGGATTCTAATTATTTCTGTTTGACATCCAAAATAGGTGAGACATCCGGAACAACGGTCACATTTGTCGTGATTGATGGGTGGACTGTTACTGTTGCTTCGGTTGGAGATTCTCGATGCATATTGGACACACAAGGTGGTGTGGTCTCACTTTTGACAGTTGACCATAGATTAGAAGAAAATGCAGAAGAACGGGAACGTGTCACCGCCAGTGGTGGTGAAGTGGGAAGGCTTAATGTATTTGGGGGCAATGAGGTAGACAGAACTACAGTGTTTTCTTCAAATGGTCAATATCTTTCAGCTCAATTGATTCTTTGTTAAATTTCTGGCCTGTAGGTTGGTCCGCTACGCTGTTGGCCTGGTGGATTGTGCCTTTCAAGGTCAATTGGTGATACAGATGTTGGTGAATTCATTGTCCCAATACCTCATGTTAAACAAGTGAAGGTTTGTATTTTAACATTGTGATCTTTCCTTCTTTGTCTGCAAACATTTTGAGAATCTTTTTCTTGTTATTAGCTTTCAAATGCTGGAGGAAGACTTATAATTGCCTCAGATGGTATATGGGATGCATTATCATCTGATATGGCAGCCCAGAGTTGCCGGGGCTTGCCTGCAGACCTTGCTGCAAAACTGGTTGTTAAGGTAGTATGTGATTTGAGCTTTATTTAATTTGAAGCTTTTCTTCTAACCTTATGTTTTGTATTAGTTTTTTATTAATTTTCTTGGTTCTGTTCAGGAGGCTCTTAGGTCACGAGGTCTGAAGGACGATACAACCTGCTTGGTTGTTGATATTATACCATATGACCATCCTGTCCTACCTCCAACTCCTAGAAAGAAACCAACTTTACTCAATTCACTTTTATTTTATAAGAAATACCAGAATTCCATGGGCAAAAGTAGCAAGCTTTCAGCTGTTGGGGTTGTGGAAGAATTATTTGAAGAGGGCTCTGCGATGCTTGCAGAGAGGTATTGCATATTCTTTCCATTCTGTTTATTTTCTTTTGGGCCAGATATTTTATGCATCTAAACTGCTGTTGAGGGAAACCTTAACTTTCTGTTTTATTTATTTTTTATAATTGGTTGCATAAGATGTGTGGATTTTAGTTCAGGTTTTGATGGTGTGGTCTTTATTGGAAACATCATTGATGATTCTACTGAGTATCTAAATTTGCACTGGGGCAAATTGGAAGCTAAAATGTGTTCATGTGTGCTGAATTAATTCTTAAAAACTTTTACAATGTTAGCAATTTAGAAGTATAGTTCTGGCTTCATGCTTTATGGGATTTTATATTGCGGTCAGTTGCCAAAAAGGAAAAGCACCTAACCCAAATCTTATGTTGTGGGTTTGCTGCTTATTTCTGATTCGGCATTGGGTACTCCTGGTCAGGAAAAGTAATGCATCTTTGGAAAACTAATGCTTTTTTGGGTAAACTATGCTTTCAAATGATGGCTTATCTCTGTTTGCCTCCAGCAAATACCAGTTGTATGTGTTGCTTCAATCTCGAGTCTTATGTTGAGCCTCCCTGGAAAATGATTCTGAAGATCAAATGATTCTAAAGATTTGAGTACATGGGAACCACATATTTGAATTTTTTCCCCTGAAATTGATATACTGATTGGACTGCAGAAATTGCAGGAGGAATGGGTTATTAACCTTGTGGTTTTTGATATTGATAAAGAACCATAATTGTTAAGCCTACTAGTGAATCTCTATTGGATCTCTTCAGTGTTGGTCAAATTTCAATCTAAAAAGGAACCAAAAAATTTGCACAATGGTGAGAAGGTTTCTGAATTTTCTTGTTGATTGTTTGTATACCATATTGGGCACTTCTGGAGATACTAGTGCTTATTCTTCTTAGTTTCTCCTGATTTTGCATGATAATGCTGGTTTCTCCTTGTAAGCCTCCAAATCTATTGGGAGGAGAATGCAGCTAGGATTTTCCATGTTTTTTTCCTCTAACTTAAATGTTCATGTTTTCTCTGAACTCTGTGCAGGTTGGGTAAGGATTTTCCTCTGAACTCAAACTCTGGGCTTTTCAAATGTGCTATCTGCCAAGTGGATCAGCAGCCAAGTGACGGATTATCTGTCAATTCTGGTCCCTTTTTTTCACCATCATCTAAGCCATGGGAAGGCCCATTCCTTTGTGCAACCTGTCGTAATAAGAAGGATGCTATGGAAGGGAAAAGGCCTAGTAGACCCACCATAACTGCTTAATCCGATAATGGGAGGTATATATAGATATTTTTTTATTGTGCAGTATGAGCTTTATGTAGTTCTGGACTGCCATGGTCTCTTATAGATGTGTGTAAGAAATGTTGTAGTCATATAGTGACTTGGTAGGTAATCTGGAGAGTGTTAGAGGTTGGTGTGGATTTCTCTTTGTGGTGCCCTCCTGTTTAACTGACATGGACACCCATGCTAATTCATATGATTGTTATAATATGAATGCTAACAGCTTGAATTTGTAAGTAATGAATGATATTTGTAATGGTATGTCGTGCTGTTGCTCTTGTTTTTAGCCATTTCGTTGATGTTCGTTCCTTTCTCTTATCAGTCATACATGTATACTCTATCCTTTACTGTCGAAGTAGTTCTCCCTTTGCCTTTCAACATTACGAATCACATTCAAAAATGGTGTCTTGCACAAATAATCCCTTCTGCCCTCTTTCTTAATCCGTTTTCTTGATTATGCTGTGAATATCACAGTTTGAAAGTTGCATAATCTCTCTTTTTT
>JAOXNR010000030.1:11297652-11313990 GCA_028571225.1 Parsonsia alboflavescens
AACCCCAATCAAAAACACTGCACTGATGCATTCTGCATCTCAAATGGTTCAATCTTCGGAACCAACCCCAAGTTCTTTAGTAACAAGTTCCTCTTCCGGACCATGTTACATCAAAAATCCAAAAACTTATAAACTTCTGCAAATGGAACTCGAGTTTTTTGGGATCCAAATCCACAATTGGCCGCTAGAAAACTCTTTGGGCCAAATATCAATTTTGTTCAAAAATTTCCAAAATTTACCCAGAAGTACTATTTGCAGCAACTCTTGCAAAATCAGCCTCCAGGGCAGACTTTGTAGCAAACGTGGAGAAACTTCTGGAAGCAAGGTAAAAACATAAAATAGTAAAGAATTTAAAACAATTCAGGCGGCTGAGCCGACCATTATATAATAGTAATATTAAAATAAAAGTACAGTAATACAAATTGAGGTCTAACCAGAAGGGGTAGGTATCCGGCAGGTCGGACCACTGTGGGTTGTTGTTGAACCATCTTTGTAATTCTAAAATGCAAAAACCTTTCTGAGTTCAGATGGTACAAAGACACATTCCTAACTAGGATCTATTCTAGACCTGAAGGAAATAACCAATATTGGAAAGAAAAATTCCTAGATGGTTTACCAAAATCAATTCGTGACCTTGTTCTCTGCATATATATATTAATATATATATATATATATATATATATATATATATCTCTATAAGGGCTAGCCCTTGACCTTTATGGAGTTGGGTTGGATTAAGATTTTAATTGCCCTTAAAAAAATGGGGCTAGCCCGTCCTTACCCTTTAAATTTTTTTATCCTTGAGGTTGGGACCTTGCTAGCCCCAATTGATAGCTTTAAATATAAGTTATCAGTCGTCGTTTTGCAAAATTTAAAGTATTTTTTTTTCCCTAAAATGTCCTCCAATCATCCTTTAAAAAATATGAACATTATTTCATGAGTATATCATTAGAGGGATGATACAAAAATTAAAAAAAAACATTTAAATACCTAATTAACGAACAACAATAACTTATAATTAGTGATAAAAAAAAAAGTTAGTTAGAATGACTTAGATTTAATGATGGAAGTTGTATCGTTTTAGATTCTCAATTTTATCTTTTGGAATTGTTATTATGTTTGGTATGGGTGGACAAAGAATTTTTCATTTCCATTTCCATATTTGGAGCTCGAGTTTCCCTAATTTGATAAGTTATATAATTTGCTTTACCGAAGAACTTCACATCTTTAGTATTTCATCTTCGAGATTGTATTTTTCTATTTCTATTTTGTAATATTTATAATTTGAATGTTCCATTCCCAAAAATAAAGAATTCTTAATTAGAAATTCCAATAACAATCTTTATAATTTAATACATTCACATCTCATTGACTCTTTAATTTAAAGGATTTATGTCTCAATCTCATTGCCATGTGGTTCCCTATAATTATATTAATTATAAGTATAATTTGATCATTTAAATTAAGGTCGAAGGCACGTTTTAATTTTATATAAAAGCATATTCAATTTCAAATGAGAAGAGTATGATACTGCGATGAGTAGGAGAAAATACTTGGCCTATGTAAAAGGATTGCTATTTTCGTGAAGAAGGGGTTCTTGGCAAACAAAGGATAAGAGATTTACAATGTTGCCTCATTTTAACATGCAAAATGAATAACTTTTTCTTACAACGAGTTTCTTGGTAGAGGTTATATATGAGGTTAAACTATTACTAATGATAAGATGCTATACTATTCCACTAATTTGATAGAAAAAAAATTGTTGCTACTGGGAGAGCCTTATGAACTACATACTCATGGACTCACAGTATGATGCTGATTGAGGGATGAAACTTAGTTCAAAGGTTTGAATGCCTTGTAAGTCATTTTTCAAAAGAAAGTCCAACAAAAATCATCCAAACGAATTTGGAACATTCAAAAAACTGTCAAAAAAGCAACCTAGATATCTTTTTTCAGAAATTAAAAAACTCTGAGTTGTCCAAATGCAATTGGACAAGTTATGGGAAGTGAAGAAAGAGGAGAAAGAAGGAAGAAAAAAAAATTGTGGCCTTCAAAATAAATTTTTTTAAAAAAAAACAACCTCGAGCAATTGGATTTTTATTTCAAGGTTTTGGAAATTTTTTATTTTTCAATACAGTTGGTCTCGTTTTTTAAAAACTTAGTATAACCAAACTTTGACCAAATGCATTTACATACACTTTTCCATTTTTAATTTTTACAAAATCAAATTTTGATACTATTAAAATACATTCATAATGTTTTACATTTGTATATAACCTTCAAACTTGTATCACATAATTAAATAACTTGTCAAATAATAGAGTATATATTATATGTCGCAACTCCAAAGTTACCATAGTTGTCTATTAACATCTAATTATTCATTCTTAGTCAAATCTATCCATTTTTCCTATTTCATCTTGTTCTCATTTTACAAATTAGGAAATTTCCAAATTATCCAAATTGAAATAGGTATTTTTATTTTACCTAATATGTGAAAACATTTCATTTGTAGCCATAACTACCACTACATTTTCGCTATATACCCAAAATGATTTTTTTCCATTTTCTAACATTAAAAGCTGGCCCACAATACACAAATTACCAAAATCCCTTCGAACCTCAAACTAAAATACGTCACAAACCTTTCCACATTCCTTCCTCACCAAATTCGAGACTTGCTCATCCTCTTCCTTAATTAACCAAACAAGTCAGACCTTTCCCCTTCCTTTCCTGACCCTGATCTCCTTCTTCCCTTCAACTACCCATTTCACCCACACCTCGTTGAAGACTAAGGATATTGAACCAACGATGCCACTTCTCGCAGGTCTTCCAGTGATTACAATTACCCATTTCCAGTCGCTGTCGACACAGCCTTCTAGTCATAGGTAGATGCTCTCACTCATTTACTTTGTGTCATTTTGTTTCTTGAAAGCATTGTAGTCACTGTTAATCATTTTGTGTATGGTTATTTATATGTTTGTTTCCGAAGCTTGGACTGTTCGAAATTCGATAAGCATGAACTATTCAAAATTTGATTTATAACTTGAATGTAAACTGTTGATCTATTGTGGAGGTGTTATTGTGTTCAAAACTAGTAGGAATTATGGTAGAGAATGCATATTTGGTTTGAAATGGAATGAAATGACATCCAAAATGTTTTCTGCAAGTCTCGAAACTTTTTGGGTGTGGCCCGAAATTGTATCACCATGGTCCAAAATCATATCTTGAAGGTCCAAAATTTTCACCACAGACCAAAATATTTTCTTTTATTGATTTCAATTTATAAGGTTCAAAATACCCAATCCATGTTCTGAAATACTCACCAAGTCTCACCAATTCAATTTTTGACCGTTTTATTTTCCAAGGTCCGAAATGTGGTATTTCAGACCTTGAAATCCTCTCCAATTTTCTAAATCCTCACCAATTCAATTTTTGACCATTTTAATTTTTAATGTCCAAAATGTTGTCATCAAGATCCAAAATATAATCCAAGGATTGAAATAGTTTAAAAATCTTATTTTTTTAATTCTTTTAGCTTTATTTATTTATTTTTATAAAAAAGTGGAAAAAAATATTTAATTTGTCTCTTGACTACTCACATGAGCACACATAAAAATTATGTTGCTTATATAGGAAAGCATATCCTAATAACAAATTAAATGGGTTTTGAACCCAAATTTTTACACATTTTCACTCTATATAAATAAATATATTTTAAAGTTTTGTAATTATTATTATTATTATTATTATTATTATTATTATTATTATTATCATTATCATTATCATTATTATTATTATTGTGGTTTCGATATTAAAATTAATTAATAATTAATTCAATAGTGATAATTAATATTTTCGACTTTATAATTTAGAGTTAATGTTTTTTTTTTATAAATAAATCCATTATAATTAATTATATTAAAAATCCTTTGGTATGTAGCTTAACTTATTTGAATTAAGCAATAACCATTTGGGTAAAGATTTACAAAATATTTTAAATAATAAATAAGATGTAGGTGTTTTCTTAAAAATTATTCTTTTAAAATTTAAATAATACTAAATACGATAACTCTTTATTTTTCCTTCTTTTTTAGTACAATTTATTTACTTAGGATATATCAAAATATATTTTATCTTATTTACAATAAGTATTTTGGATCGTAATTTATTTATTGCGGTCCTAAAAAAAAAGAGAAAGTTTAATTTAACGATAATTTTTCTAATCAATAATTTCATTTATTCCGTTATTAAAAAGATTTGGAGCCCACCAGACCTTTCAGTTGCATCATGATCCCTTGGTGTCTACTAGTAACACACTTATCGCACACGCCCGTGACACTTGATCTGTTACAGTGCCATGGGGCACTAGACCGTTTCAGTAGGAGCTCCTTTGAATACTTGGTGGATCTTCCTGACTACCATGGAGCCGATTACTCTAGGGTTGCTCTGCATATATTGAGACGAGAGATGATACTATAGGATGTTAGCCCCGACGAGTTGTGGTTCTTCATCGGAGGCTAATTACACCGACTAGGCATGTAAGAGTACGCTCTACTCACAAGTCTACGTTGTGAGCCCAGTAGACGAGCTCACTATTGAGATGCCATTAACAACCACTTCTACTATCGTTCGATTGATGGGGATCAATCCAATTACTCCGGATGTGGTCTCCAGGAGGTGACAAGCCATGGCAATGGGAGCATTGTCGATGGATGATGCCACTAAACTGGAATATTGCATCATCATTTGGCATTGGATACTAACCCGTGAGCCCATTGCGGTTATCCCCTTTTATGTCTGGAGGATATTAGATAATCTAGAGGCTGCAGAGTCATTCCCCTGATGAACGATCGGGTGGAGCATGACAAAGCACTCATACCAGCTAGCTAACGAAAAGGAGCCTACCAAGAGGAGAGACTTGTACTCCAACTGCTTCTTTTTACTGATAAGCTTTAATATTATTATTTACATTTGTATAATAATGATCTTTTTAGAGTCTCTAAATAGTTATTTGACTTTTTTTTAAATCCTGTATTATTAATTAGTAATGGACGTACGATCATTTCCCTTCCCTGAGTCCTCACTTGTGTAAGGAGGCCCAAGGTGCAACTAGACGTGGCACTGTCCATACAATTTCACAATGCAATAGGTGCATTGGCCTTAGGCGGCAATGGCTTGGCCCCCAAGTTGACTAGGATTCACTACTAAACAACCTTTCATCCTTTCACTTTCATTTTTGAATTAAAAAATATTACTAAATTAAATTACTAATTACATGCGCATTTTACCCCTCGTACATTGAGCCGGATGAAGTGGAGCATCAATAGCCTTACTGGACTGATTTCTCCCACCTCCCCCATATTCCACTTATTTTTGGGGGGTAATTATAAGCCCAGTTTATTAGGTGACGGGTGGACACGGATTGCCGGTTCAACCGATAGTGGAAGTCAAACTAATGAACTTTTGAATTCATTAAATTAATTTTATAAAATGCTAAATATTAAGATTATAATTACTTTACTTACCATGTTTTTTTAGGTCTCACATCCTGATGGAGATCCGACTGAGGAGAGGACTGATGGAAATCTTTCTATCAATCCGACGAGACCGAAGAGGACCAGCCAGAGGGTATGTATGTATCTCTTCTTATTTTATGTTATTGTAATAGATTAGTTGATGTTATAGAATATTATTCTAATTACTTTCACATGGTTTTTTTTTCTTTTCTTTTCTTTTCTTTAATAGGTCCGGAGTCTAGATATTGAGCAGATTCATCCGGTTGAGGAGAGGAAGGGCATGCAGCCATCTCCCAGCCCAACTAAACAGGAAAGGAGTGGATGTCAGGTATATATCTCTTATTATTTAAATAAAATGCATGTTATTATAGTGTAAAATTTAACTATTTTTAAATTATAGTCTCTTGTGAGTGCTGACCTTCTCATGGCTTAGGTCAATGCCTTATTGTGCTAGTATGAGGACCGAGTTCGAGCTCGATTGGTCGAGTACCAGGGGCGGGCCATCTAAAGTCATGGCATGGTCTTGGAGCTGCTCAGATAGATCAAGCGTCACCTCAATATGTTGGAGAGGGATGATAGTGGTGGAGATGATCCATCACTACATGATTCCCCTATTCCGAGGGAGCCTCACGTGAAGAATCCGAAGGGGGTCATGCACACGATTGAGAGCTTGATTCGACCAGTAGATACACTCCTTCTTTCAGCTCCTATAGTTACCGACTTTACCCCCTAGGTAATTTCAATTCGTACATTCCATTAATTCTAGTTCGTAAATTCTTCTTTATTTCGAATTTGATATTTTAGTTAATTTATAATTCTATTAATGTCGATAATTCTTTTGAATAATAGATCGAGGGGACTATTTAGTCACAGTAAGGGTCAAGTAGATCCATCAGTAGCTCTCACAGTTACCGATCCTACCCCCCATGAGGTAAGTTTATAGTTAGTAATTCTAGTTCGTAAATTCATATTCATATAAATTTGGTATTGTAGTTAATTTATAATTTTAATAACGTCGATAATTCTTTTGAATAATAGATAGAGGGATCTGTTAGTCGAAGCAAAGGCTCGAGTAGATCTACTAGCTCCCCGATCCTGCCCCCCAAGTAATTTTATAGTTAGTAATTCTTGTTCGTAAATTCATATTCGTATAAATCTGGTCTCTATTTTATTTACTTAACAATTCTATTGATGTTGAATAATTCTTTTAAATAATAGCTGGAGGAGATTGTCCTCGAAAGCCAAGATCGAGTAGATCCATTGACTCCTACAGTCTCCTATCCTTCCGATCAGATAAATTACGACATTATTATTATTTCATTTATCTAGTTTTTAATTTATTTTTATAACCAAATTTTTGATATTTGGTTTTTGAATTCTATTAGGAGGTTGGTCATCTAGTTCGGGCCAAGGTCCCAACTATAGGGGTTCAATCACCTTTTACAGACCCCTCTCCCTACATAGAGTCCGAGAAGCCAAAGAAGAAGCCAAGGACGAAAGGATTGCAGATGGCTCTAGTAGAGGAGCGAGAGGTGATTCCTGCTCCTATGGTGGACTCTTACAGCCTTGACCTAGTACGGTTGGATGCATTTTGCACCACCAGAGATTCAAAGAGGTATTTCAATCTTTAATAATTTATTTGAATTTTATCACTTTGTGAGTTTTATTTTATAATTAAGTTTTTGTAACAGGCACTCAACTGCAAGTCCAATCATTTGTTGAGGATAACCTCAAGATGGTTAGATCTTTGACCGACCTGGCAAGGGACTATCACGTGTATCAGTTCATGCGAGGGTTGCGGAGAGCGGTGAAGGAGACATCATCCTTTTACCTTGAGCGAGGGATTCGCTCTAACTCAGACTTACCTCTATGTAAATATTTTAATATAGTTTTGATCAATATTTAGCTTACTCAACTTACAATTTATGTATACAATTTCAATTTTTAACTAACTCAAATTACGAAGCATTCTCCGAGGTGTGTGGCTTGAGACCAAGGCATCTGATGTGCCCCACCTATGAGTTCAATTCTTTTATCATTAGCTGGGTCGAGGGAGATAAAGACTTGGGAGAGGTAGCATGGGGAGAGATCCAGAAGGTAAAACACTAATTTTATATAAAAATCTCAACTTAAATAATATTTTATTTAAAATGAATTGATTTAGCATTTGCACTATATGTATAGGTCTCGATGCCCTGTTGTCTCCACGATCATTGGATTTTACTTTGAATCTCATTGGCTGGGTCTTTAATCATGGTATATGATCCAAAGTCATCTGCTAGCGCGAAGGAATCTCAATATGATTTGATGGAGTTGGTCTGTTTGCTAATGTCACAACTTCTGCAGCAGGCCGGCTATTATCGTATTACAGGATATAGCTAGCCTCAGCGATTCACTCCAGGTTTCGTTGCTCCTATCTCAGTGGTTCACTTGATCAATATTTAACCAAATGCCCCCTTACATTTGCCCCTACATGGAACAGCTGATGAGGGGGCATCTTAAGAAGATGCCTGGCTTGCCTTGCACCGACACTATGACCCAGCACGTTAGAGATGAGATGGTTTGGATCATGCTACAGTGGAGCCATCGGTATTCGTAGTTTAGATTTTTTTTTTTTTTTCGTAAATAATAAATTAAAAGTAAATAGAAATTATTTAAAGTATTTTTTATTTCTATTGTGTGTTAATTCTATAGCAAAAAATTCTTTAATTCTTGAGTGCCAAGTATGAAAATTTGATTAAAAATTAAATTTAAAAAATTCCATTAAAAATTAACGTATTAAAAAATGATTAAAAAAAATTAGATAAGGTTTTAGGGGTTAGGGTTTCTAGAAGGTTTAGGATTTTGACTCTTTGAGTTTCGATTTTGACTCTTAAGTTTTAAAATGTTCTCTACGGATCAAAATTCCCCTTGTGGGCCAAAATTTCTAATTTTGACCCATCTTCTGAGGTTCAAATTTCCCTTCCAAAATTATAATATGGCATAGTAGGTATATATCATCCCATTCAATTGCATATTTAATAAAGCGAAGAAGATTCAACAACAAACATACATTTAAATTAAATGACGCATTCAATGTTATTAAAATAACATTTACAAGTCATGAATCGTGTCAATCCTAATATTGCCTTCATAAAAATCCACACTCTCACCAAAGACACCCACATAAACAATTAACAAAATCTGATCCATCATTTTCCTCTGAGTAAGTCTCTCCAAAAACTCAAGATTGTTTGGTGGATATTGGATTAGATATGGGCACTTCATAAGTTAAGTCATTCGATGTTGGATTATCTATTTC
The DNA here is from genome assembly GCA_028571225.1 of Parsonsia alboflavescens. Taxonomy (NCBI): domain Eukaryota; kingdom Viridiplantae; phylum Streptophyta; class Magnoliopsida; order Gentianales; family Apocynaceae; genus Parsonsia; species Parsonsia alboflavescens. The sequence goes on from JAOXNR010000030.1 coordinate 11,306,473, forward strand.
TGGGGATGGGGCTTTTGTGTTGTGTGCATTCAAATAGGTGAGATGATTATATACTTTTCTCTTGTATATTTTACATTCTTTCTTTCAATGGTATTGTTCGTTTCAAGAGAGAGAACGAGCCTCTTATGGTCAGACCTTCTACCAAGAGGAGCATTAACAACCACATCATTCATATTTGTAATTGAATTCAAAGATAAATACAAGGGAATAGACCGTACCAAAGGTGCATATACCATCCTTAATATTTCTATGCCAAATGAATTACCACGACACAAAATGTAATAGTGAGCCCCAGTTTCCCTATAAAAAGATTAAGATAAATAAGTTATAGAAATATTTAATTTACCAGGTCTAGAAAATATTTTTTAAAAAAAGATTGACCAGTTCTGTCAAGAAATGGATCAAAATTGACCAGCTTGAATTGAGGCATGAAATTGCATCAGTGAGGCACCAAATTTTCCTATGAGGTCCAAAATTTTACCTAGCAACAACAATGGCATGTTTGCAAGGTATTATTTCCAGTTCTCATCTCCGACATCCATAGGTCATTTGAACGATATCCACAATAACATTTGCTTCTTTTAATGGATTTCTGACAACAAAGTCTGCAACCTTTCTTGGTCAATCTTCCCAACTTCTTTCTCAATTCTTCCCACAACACGTTTAGTGATAATATTTGGCATTGTAATTGTTGCTTTTCGAGGTTTGCTAAACCAAGCCTAACACAAACCCCTAAAAAACTCATGTGCAGATGTTATAGGTAACTTCTGAGCTTTCTCGATTGCTTGGTTGAAGGATTCCACAATATTGCTCATTATTTGGTTGTAGTGATTGTTTAGACAATATGCAAGTAACCAATCCCGAGAGTCCTACCTCAATATCCAACCAACGATAAACTCCAAAGTGCATATATTGAATGTCTCCAAATTTGAAGTCACATTTTTGCTTATCATAGGTATATGCCGTATTTTTTAAAAGGACTGCAGCCTTGGGGATTTCTTTACTTTGTCTTTAATTTTCCTTCAAATGTCAATAACAAAAGGCATGTTGAACATAGGAATATACTGTTCTCACTGCATGCAGTATGCCTTTGTGTCAATTAGATACAATAACAAAATCATCCCGTAATTCATATGCAGTCCAGAGTCTTCTTAAGAACCACTCTCATGAATCATTGCCCTCCTCCTCACCAAATCCAAATGCAAGAGAAAAAGTTTGCCAGTTTTCTTCCACATAGACAACTGCATAAATTTTGCTCTTGTACACACCTTTTAAGTGTGTTGCATCTATGATAATTACAGGTTTCATGTACTTGAAACCCTCGATCAAATAATCAAGTGCACAAAATGATCTCTGAAACTGCTCATCTCGCGTATGTATACTGGTCACTGTCCCCGACATAACAAGCTCCAATATGTACAAGTATGATGGCAATTGTTTGTATGACTTTTTTGGAATTCCATAAGCTATGTCCTTTACATGCGGTAAAGATCACCATATTTTGGTGTATTCTACCCTTCACACCATAATTCTCCCACATGTCTTGAACCATATTTTTGGAGGTGTGATTCATACGGACGATTTTGCTAGCGTATATTCGACCAATCGTTGTTATATTTACACTCTTGTTTTGGCTTTGCTATACGGTTTGGATGCAAATGTGAGTCTGGACAAACTTGAGAATAACCTAAATCTGGCATCTAGCTCTACACTGTGCATGGATCAGGAAAGTGCAGTCCTTTTGATTCTTACATCGTGCCTCAAATCTTCCTTTATTTGAACATACCGCATGATAGGGAAATCGATTGTCAAATAAATATTGACCGACTGCGATAGTCAATTCATCCTTAAAATTAAAATTGCATCCTTTCCTATCAAACCTACTAGTGGAACCATATCATCTTCAAAAAATTGCTCCTCTTCATCTTTATCCCAGACAATGTTTGTAAACTATGTCGAAGAATCTGTTATAAATTGCTCAAATGGAATCAACCGTCTCACTCCATCATCAAAGATGTCATCATCGTCATCAATTGCAAATATGTTCTTCATTGTATTCATAATCATCATCTATGCAAATATATCCAGATATCCCTGCTTCATCATTTGCACCAATAAATCTGTCCCTTGCATGATCATTTGCACCAATAGGACAATTACCGCCAATATCACCACCAATGTCACCCTCATAAGTTCATTGAATTTTGTTGACGACCACAACTCTAGGATCAACTTCCATTGAATAGATGATGCCACATATGTCTTCAATGTCCATTAATTTAATACTTCCATCAGAAAATTTAGGACCAATTGAAATTTGTATGTCGAATTTTTTTAAATCAATCTTCATGCAGTTTGTCATAGTTCTCCTAAATTCTTAGTAGTTCACTTTGGATGGTACGACCACAAAGAACCATTGTGAGCAACAATTCTAATGTAATCTATTTTTACAAACAACACAAAGAAATGTATTAAAAAAAAATGTCTAATGAATAATGAAAAAAACAAAAGTGGAGAAGGAATCATGTAGGTCCAGAATGACCATTTCGTGGACCAAAATTATTATTTCAAGGACCAGAATATCCCTTTCAAGATTCAAAATATTTAAACAAAGAAAAAAATAAAGAAGGGTGAACCACTCAAAGTCCGAAATGCCATATCAAGGACCAGTTTTGATCAATCAAGACACTGAATATTAAAGAAGGGAACGCTTTCACAATCCATAGTCCGAAATGCCCTTCAACATTCATTTTGGACCAGTCAAGGCATGGAATACCCAATCAAGACCAGGAATATTTTTAAAAAAAAAAAAAATTGAAGGCTTTTACAATTCACGGTCCAAAATGCCCTTCGAAGTTCATTTTGGACCATTCAAGGCACAAAATATAATCCTCAAGATACAAAATGTTAACAGAAAAAAATGGAAAAGTGAAGGCTTTCACAAAACCAAGGTCCGAAATCCCCTTCTTAAAGTCCGATTTTGACCAGTCAAGGCACAAAATCCCCCTCTTAAGGTCGGAAATTTAAAAATAAAAAAAATTTAAAAAAAGGCAAAGGTTTTCACCACTCAAGATCCGAAATACCTCATTCAAGGTAAGATTTTGACCAGTTAAGGCACGAAATCCCCCTCTCAAGGTCAGAAATATTTTTTAAAAGAATAATAAAAAAAAATGAAGCAGAAGGCAAGGCTTTCACTCCTCAATGTCTGAATTTTCTCTCTCAAGGTATGATTTCACCACTCAAAACACTAAATTCCCCCCTTGTGGACTGAAATGTCTGCAATCACATCTTTCCTTCCTTCCTCCTCCTACTATTGAATGTGGCGCCATAAAAACAATACAAAACGAACAAGCGGGTGTTGCCAAACACCAAAGAAAACAAACCAAACAATGCACCACCGAACACCACCTGCTTTGATCTTCTTGATTTTGGAAAACAAAAATCGCCAACTCAACGACCAAACAGGGAAAAAAAATTGGGTTTTTCTTTTCTCTTTAACAAGGGAATAGTTCTTTGAGCAGTTTTTTTATGTATGGATCAAAACTTCTGATCAAATGAATGATGATAGTTGTGGTTTCTTCAATTCGTTTTTACGGTTTGTTGGATTTGGTAGTCGTGTGTATTGAATGCTATGGAGTAAGATAGTAAATACATATTAAAAGAGAATAAATGTTAAGTTTTTTTAAAAAAAATGAAAAGTCAAAATGGATATAGAGTGAAAAGTTAGTTTTACGTATAAGTAACTCGTGAAATGTTGTAAGGATTTAGGTAAAGAGGAAATAGTTGTTCTCAATTTGGATAGAAATGAAAACTCCCCAATCATAACTGATATCTTTATTTGAATTATTTGAAAATATCTAAACTTCTTTGGCATTTTTGTCTTTTGATCTTAAAGTTTGTTCAAAAAAAGAAAATTTTCATTTACTCATATCTAATCTAGATCATTCTTCAACCTTTCATGGTAGTTCACACTTAAGAGTGCAAGTCAATTTTCGAGTTCCACAAGTCAATTTCAAATCAGTTCAGCTCAAATCAAGCTACAAACTCAAACCATTTCTAGTATAAATGATACCTTTAAATATTTTTTAAAAGAAAACATTATGTTAAAAAAATTAAAAATAAAAAAACAATGAAAAAAGTTCGAGCCCAAAATAGTCAACCATTTGACCACCCTCATTCTTGATTCGCCCCTATTGTCGTGGTTGCTTCCATAAATCTAAAGTTAGATAGTTAGATGGAAGAATAGTATTTTTTATCCATCAATTATTTATAAATTATTATTTTCATCTATAAATCCTTATTTTGAAGTTTTTGATCCTTCAATCAAAAAAAAAATGTTTTATGCAACTGATCCTTTTTTATCGGAATTGAGTTTTTTGTATTTTTTTTCTTACCCGGGAAGAATATTTTTATCGATCCACAATGTAATTTACTTTATCCACTTATAATCTACCATATTTTTATCATTTTTCTCTAAACTATGAGAGTATTTTTATCTAATTTTGGTAAAAAAATGAATAGATTATAAATGGATAAATGAACCGATTACAAATTGATAAAGTATGTTATATTGTGCATTAATAAATGCCTATCCAATAAAAGAAAAAACTCATAAAACTCAACTTAAGATCAAAAAGATCGATCGCACCAAATGCATTTTGTGGATAGATCAAAAACTCTAAAATGAAAATCTATAAATGAAAATAACAATTTATAAATAATTGATAGACCAAAACTATCATTCTTCCTTAGTTGATTGCACCAAAGACAAATATTATTATATATTTTATATATTTTCTTATATTTTATTATCTTGCCTATCAACAATGTAATGAAGTATCTATTACCTTTGATCAGTAAGCTTTCCCTACGTCATTTCAATTGTGTAATTTATTTCATGTTTAATGAATACTCACCAACCAAAATAAAAGATTACAAATGTAGCAAGGATTTAGTCAACCAGGCAAACATGGAGACGAAAAAGAACCATGCTTACCAGGTTACATTTAGTTGTCATAAAGAACAAAAGGGAACAGAAGAGGGGAGGGGAATTCTTTCCTTTTTATTCTGGGGTTCAAAATTGCTGGCAGCCGGGAAACCCTGGATTAGAAACTACACAAGATACATCTGCCAAAAAATGTCTGGCCTCAAAGGCCAGTATCATTTAACGTCTGGATGATGACCAGCTGGACCTTGAGCTACTACCAAAGGAAGGTGGTCGATCATCAGTACGCCATCTATCACCCAGTCTTGAGCGATCATCTGACCTGTTACCAAAATGCCTGTCAGGCTCTGGTGCTGCTGGCTTCCCAGAGTTCTCTGACCGGCGAAATTTAGGAACATACTTTGTAGGAGCTGCTGCTGGTGCTTGTGCTGCAGCATCAGTGGATCCCGCCATTGGAACATCAGTAATTCCAGAATCTGATTCACCATTGACTGTGACTGGTGGTCTTGGGAGACTGTCACTTGATCTCCCCAAGATAGCATCCTTTCTCATCCTTTCTCTTTCTTCCAGTTCCCGCTCTCGTTGCCTCTGCTTTTCAGCAATTTCATCCAACTTTGCCTTGCATTCAGCTTCTTCCTTCTTTTGCTTTTCTGCCTCTGTACATGATATACAAAGATGCAAGGATATCAAATCATGTACAGAAAAAAATTCAAATTAAACTACTAAGTAGCATGTTATCTCTTCAGATGGTAACAGAGCAACTATTGCTTCAAAACACAGATGATATCATTTCTTGGTTGGGAATGTATATAAAGAATAACTAGAAGCCTCAATTTGATCACATAACTCACATATGATGGCCAAACTTCGGATTTTTAGGAACATCCAAAACTTACAAGAGAGAGAGCATTCAATAGTTTGTTATCAATTTAATGCTACCACAGTTTTTAAAATGAATGTGCTCATTTCTCTTTAGAACATAAAAAATGATTATCTCCCCCCATCCCCCTAACGACGAAAAAAAAGCACATTTTCCAATCTAATTTTAGACAGTAACCCTCGGGACAAAATCGTAGGGGGTCCATTATTAACCCATTACCAAAATTCAGAAGTTCTAGTAAATTTCTATGCCAAACAAAAAAAAGGAATATAAAAATTTCGATGGGAATAAAAAGAAAAATGAGGACCAAAAAGAGTATTTCCGGTTCACAAAGAAAATGCAACAATACCAATTCTCTGATACAAATACAAAAACAAAACAAAAAGGTGCAGAATTTACCTTCCATTTTGCGAGTTTCCTCTTCCTCATGTATCCTTTTCAGCCTCTCCTCTTCAGACTTCAAATAGAAAACCATCTTCCTCTTTACTTCCCTCTCCATCCTCCTCTGCAGAAGAATACGATTGATTCCTTCATTCCTCTCAGCACTCAGTCTCTCATATTCTGCCTGACGATGGTTCATAACCCTCTCCTGGAATAGCATCTATGGACAAGATAAAACCAGTTACCAAGTTGTTAAAAAACTCAGTGAGAATCATCTGCCAGGCAGTGAAAGCAAGTCATAAAACTAACAGCTTATCAACATTCTCGTAAAGAAAGATTTAATTCAAGCTGGTACCATGACCATTAGAAATATTAGACTTCCTCAACTAAAACCAAATTTCCACTTTTCTTTTCTATCTTGGCAGATCTAAAACAGATATTTAATTTAAGAAAAAATTATATTTTCCAACTAAACTAATCCAAATAATTACCTTTCAAGAATGTGAACCCCACAAACTAAAATCACAAACCACTTAATTACTGAGACTACATAGTAACTTATTTATGTCAAGATGCTCTGTTGAATAATTTTTTGATGGAAAAAAAAAGGAGATATTCAATTTCGGAAAAAGAAAGTAATACAAACGTTTTGCTCTACCATTCGCGAGAACCTTTTCTTCTCCATCAGATCTCCGACATGACGTTGTCTACTGAGCTCAATCTCTTGCTACAAAATGTAAGTGATGAACATGAAGTGTGAAATAATAAAAAGATATAAACAGCATGCTAGCAGTTCGTAGAAGTGCAAAGCTAGTACTGCCACTGATAACAGGAATATTTTAGAACAAGAACTTGTGAAGTATACCTGTTGTTGACGTTCATGGTTTATCTTTTCCTCCACAAGATGATGTTCAAAAGCAGCTTCAATCAGAGGTGCTGATTCTTCTCTTTTTGCCCTTTCCATATAATCCATTGTTTTTGCAGTCTTTTGTAATTTCTTTTCCATTTCTTGTCTTTCTCTGAGTTGCTCAGTTAGAGCCAACTCCATCAAAGATTGTTTTGTCACTTTTTCCTAGGGAAATCAACAACTGTTATATCTTTTAACCTTAAAATCAATGTTTTGTGGATCGGACCGGACCGGCCGGTCCAACCGGGAACCGGCCAGTTGACCAGTCCGGTTCAAGGAAAAAAACCTGTTTTTTCAAAAATCGGTGGAATTTTTTCAAACCAGTGAAAACCGGCCGGTTTGGTATTGAACCGGCCGGTTTTCATTCTAAAAATTTTTGGGACTAAATTGATAAAATTAAAAACT
>JAOXNR010000030.1:11314090-11331323 GCA_028571225.1 Parsonsia alboflavescens
AAATTATATTATTTTGATATATTTTAATCTATAAAATAAATATTTTTTAATTATTAAATTAACCGGTTCAATTACCGATCCAATTACCGGTCCAATTATGATTGAACCATTAAACCTTAAACTAGTAACTTTTCCGGTTCAATGACCGGTCCGGTTCTAAAAACATTGCTTAAAATCAATAGGACAAGAACGAAATTGGAAGAATGCTACTTACTCCCTCTAACATGGGCTTCTTTCCCTTCCTTTTACTACGTTTTTCAGCCTCCTGAAGTAATACCTGTGCCTCTTCAAGTTCTTGCTCCTCAATTTCCTTGAGTATACGCTGATTCTTCCTTTGCTCGTATTCTGCAGCAAGCCTCTTCTGTTCTGCCTCTTCAGTTAGCTTTTGCTGTTTTAGCCTCTTTGATTCCTCTTCCCGCTCCTATGGAATTCATTGGACACCCCAGATATGGTTAGTGAATTCATTTGAACAGAAGTAACGATAAAGCTAACTTCATGGCATACAATCTGAAAGATATAATACCATATTCAAAAGTAAGCGCTCTTGTTCTTCCTTGCGTTTCTCAATAATCGATTTCCGGGCTAGAAGCCTTTTGTGCACCTTCTCAACCGTCTCTTCTAAAGCTGGAAGCATGTCAACAAGTTTTGATGCTTTGGTTGCAGGTGGGTATATCATGTTCCTTGATTTATTCAATGATTCAGCAAAAATCACCAATTGATCTCGCAGGCCGTCAGATTCAAGATCCTGAAATCAAAACACCTATGATATGCCAAACCACATCTTGGAATCTACTAATGAATCAAATAGAATGCCATCTTAACCCCCCATAATGTCCAATTAGTGACTATTACCAAGCAGATGATGAACAGAAAGATCCAAGAAACATACAAAAGTATTCATCACATGCTGCAGAATGCACAAGCAAATCCATTATCCATCAGCAGGTCTTTCCTTCCAGTTGTATTGAAACACCATTCAAAGGCAAACTTTAGTTAAACAATTAACTTGACCATTACTGAACAAAATTAAATTTTCATAGATGTAGCACGATTGAGTAATAGCTGTCTCTAGAAGTTGAAACAAAAGTTCATAACTTGCTCCATATAAAAGTAATGTTGAAACAACATTTACACAGAAAAAGAGAGACATTAATATCTTGGTGGCAGTCTTTCTGTCTATTTTTCACACTGTTCTTGAGCATCTGTTTGATGAAGTAGCCTGACATCTCTAGAAGTTGAAACAAAAGTTCATAACTTGCTCCATATAAAAGTAATGTTGAAACAGCATTTACACAGAAAAAGAGAGATAAAAATTTGGATGCAAGATCCAAGTACATTAAGCATGTCAGGCTACTTCATCAAACAGATGCTCAAGAACAGTGTGAAAAATAGACAGAAAGACTGCCACCAAGATAGTATTGATCATTCTTAGTGGTGTATTATGACCAAAAGTACCATAAGTCCAAGACTGATCCAACTCACCAGCTTCCCAAATATAACAGAACCCCTCATGTGATCAATTTTCAAAGAGAAGAGATTATGTTTGACAGCCTCCACGGAGATTTTTTCCAACTCAGAAAAGTCAAAAAAAGGAAGCATCTTTGATAAGCTCTCAATTTTTATAGTATGATAGACTTGAGACATCTGCATAGAACAAGATATAGATGTTAGCAACAAATTTCTAATGCAAGCATTGTTTAAAGAACAGAAGCGTGTTTATGGGCTGACAATGGTCAAGTATCATTGTTACACTGAGATGCAAAGTAATGAGGATGGGTAAAATAAAAAGGAGGGATCTAGAATTGTGATTGAACAAGAAATGCAAATATCAGAAAAATGTTAAAAGGACTGAATAGTAGTCATAAATTTTTAAATGGATATCTTAGGTTTCTAAAACAATTTCAATTCATGGGCTTCACAACCTATGAACCAACATTTAAAGAAATAAACCATCTTTCCATATTGCGGCAGATCAAAAGATGCTGTTTGCGGCATTCAAATCATGTGAACCATCCTCTGCGAGCACAACACACTTTTTCTACTGTGCTAGAGTAAATAAAAATTGTTGCTGAAACAAAAAGATGAGAGGAAAGAACACAAGAAAGAGACCAAATTCTGCAAAGATGAGATCACTAAACTGTCATACCACTCACGTTTTGTTCTGGACAACATTGTCTTGAAATTTATGTCGAACAAAATCATATAAAAGAATAAAGCAATCTGAATCCAGTTTCTTGTTCTAAAAAAGTTTTAGATTAGAGAATACACTGATGACTGATACCAGTAAAAAATTTATTATGAGGCTCCTAACCTGTAATATGTCTACAATCTTATTCCGTGTAAGTATAATTGCTTTTTTGTTCAACTTAAAGCTATAGAAAAAATAGAAGGTACACAAGAAAAATAATTATAACAAATTGAGTCAACAAATAAACCTGCTGCAGCAGTCTGAGGAAGGCTAGTTTTTCCAGTGCAGGGATATAGCGAGATAGTTGCACTTCTGGTAGGGATGATGCTGAGGAAAGTTTACCCCCAAGCTTGGATATTTTGGTCAGCAAGGACTTCACTCTTGAAGCAAGGTCAAGAGGAAGAAAATCATGCTCCAAAAGGTGAAACAGATCTTTTACTTCCTGTGTCACACAGGTTAAGACACCTCTAGCCACCTGTCAAAAGAAGCAAGCAAGATATATAAGAGCAAAATAAGTGTGAACATTGGGGAGAGAAGAAAAGAGTTATGCTGTTTGGTATTTCATATGTTTTATAACATCTTATGCAACCAAGCTGTACAAGGTGATCACGTTCAGTGGTAGACTCCATCCAGGAGTCACAAATGTTGCAGGACCAAAACTGCATCAAATAAAGAAACTAAAGGATTTGAATGACTTAAAGCCTCAATGGGAGGGGAAAAAAATTTTGTTAGTGCATGAGCCATGGGGCATATTAGCATAGACTTGGTGCATTTTCATTGATTGAGAGAGAAGAAATCTGTTGGCTTCAAGAATAAAGTTGAGTTCTTTTAGGTCAGAAAAACAAGTATCAACCAATCCCATCATAAATGTGGCTGGTGATCCAGAAAGAAATATCTCACAGGTATAGTCTTTCGGGAAAAAGGAAAAAAAAAAAAACAACTCCCATTGACGGATGCCCCAGTCTTTACATTAAATTAGGTCCAATATTGGACCTATATTTAAAATTTGTCATAGTATTCATGGTATGGTGCATTCATATCCATGTGTTTATGTGGAGGGGAGAGAGAAACAGAACTCGCTGATAAGAGAACAAAATTTTATGCATGACACAATAAAATTAAAAGTTCAATCTCTTACCAAATCTCCAAGAAGCGAAGATCGTGAGAGCTGATGACAGAAACAAAGGAATCAAGTTAGAGACAAATGTTCTAAAGACAACAAAATAAATAATCGTATGTTCTTAACTAGCATTACCACTTCTGTGCCCTCAATCTTAGGATCAAGACTGAACCCTATGAGACTAGCCATCTTCAAATTGCGTTCTTTTTCATTTTCCAGTTCCAAATGAGAAACCCCCTGAATCTGATTGTAGGGAGGGATTGAAAGAGCTGCTAAGACAACTGATGAAGCAATTAATTTTAAATCCTTCTGACTGAGATTCTTGTTGAAGCTTTTCTGAAGTGTAAAAAGCTTAGACCACGCATAGGCATGATATAGATGGCTCAAGGACGTCCAAAATATTTCTGCTAACTTAGAATAATAAACAACCATTTGGGATGATTTAGGTTGTTTCTTAACCATGAACATGAGTCCATGTATATCTTCCACAGAATGAAACGCTTCCTGTTGCAAAAAGGGAAACATCAATTACTGAAATTCAAGAAAATAAACAAACACCTTAACTAGCAAAAGCAAACATGGACCTGCCAGAGTTCAAGTTCGGTGGCAATCTTTAACTGCTCAAATCTCGTATCAAGATATAATTGCAGGCTTTCTGGAGCAGATAGATCAGGGCGGTCCCTCTGATCCCGGTATTTGTTAAGGTTTGCAAGATGATTCCTGATGATCTCACATAAACGACGAAACTCTGTGGTGCGTTTGTATAGCTTGCAAAACTGAAAAGCACGGTGTGCAGCCATCTGGAAAATAAGATTTAAAATCAAATGAGGGAGTATTAACTTAAGCTTGGCATAAGCACCAATTCGACTTCTTGGAGACATTCGAGCAAACCATTAAAGTGATTGTTCTTATGAAGGAAAAGCACATTACTAATTTTCACTCATCTTAAGAGCAGGGTTTTAGTTAACATGCTCAAAAGATAAGATATAATGAGACAGACATCCACTGCAACAAATGTTTTCAAGTGGCCATCTACAAAATAAATGCTGCAAAAGAAACACCCATAAATGCAAATGCTAGCGATAAAATGAAACATCAGTGAGAAAAGTTCTTTCTTTTCTTTATGTCTTTCTAACTAACTCAGAAAAAGTTTCTCTATCAATATATCAAAGCTCAAGCAAACCTCACGGTATCATGCTACTATTTAGTAAGATCCAAATAAAATAAGGCTCAGACAGCTAGAAGCAACTAAAATGAGAAAATTTAAAACAAGTGACGTGACTCTTTAGCACTTGCACAGAGTAGGAAGGTTTACACAGTTAAGAGCAGAAAAGTGTTTTTCTTTGTGTGTGTGGGAAGAAATCAAATTGTGTCAAGTACAAAATGACGGAGGCATTATTTATTATTTATTCATCAACCTAATTCCTATCTGTTGAAACAAGCAATTACCCCATATAGTGCCTCCAATTTTGAGTTGTTTCGCAAGATTTCAAGAACTGTTCTATAGGTTTCCCACAAGTATTTGAACCAGGGAGTCACTAGTTCACGGTCAGACCTATCCTTTTCTTTCTGCAAACTAACATAACTCAACATCAGATCCTCAGGCCTTCTGTCAGCTTCCAGATCATCAACATCAAGGGCTTCTTCAAGTGCCTCAGCCTTACTACGAGCCAGCTCAGCCCTCTCACTGGAAAGATGCATAAAATGCTTTATGACCTCCTCCAATGAGCTAACATTGACTTGTTGACACATAATGCGATATTGATTCAGACCATCTTTGGCACCCTTACGCATTTCAACGCAAAGCTCAATGTACTTGAACATTATTCTCTCAAGCGTCTTTGTCCATGCCCTATACCTCCTCGAGGTAATAAGACGATGAAGGGTGTCCCAGGCTTCTAGTTTCTGCCCAACATTCAATAATTCTGCATCAAAACATTAGCAGAGGTCAGTACAGATAATACCATAGAATACAAACATTTGAGCTGTTAACTAAAGAACAACAACACATCAAAAAGAAACCAGATCATTTTTGGAATGCAAGAAGATGAAAAGAATTTACATTTTGAGAAGTTATCAAAGCAGGAACAAGGTTCATAGACTAAAATTCAATGAGTGGGATGTAAGAGAAGATGAAGTAAACTTAACTACACCACTTAACCACATAGAATCAAACCCCTCGGAATTATAGAAGTTGAAATTGAAACATTACTTATCAAGACATGCTACCACAGGCCAGATTTTTCAGTTACAAGTTTAAGTTAGGGTAACAGCTGAACTTGATGATTCAAGTCAATAAATGTACTAACACCATCTAAGACTCTGCAAGGGTATGTCTTGCATATCCAAACACAAGAGTTATCTTTGTGTCCCAAACATAGTTCACTTCATCCTTGTCAGGGTGATTCATTAAAATTTCAGATGAAAGTGAGTTCTCCAGACAGGGAAGTTGCATGAGAAGATATTTCTTCTCACTGATACCAAGGGAAAACACAAACAGAGACATGCAGAGATCAGGGTAAGGCAAAAAAGTAGATTATTCACCTTCGGCTCTCTTCAGAGCATTCTCTGGTTTAGCAAACCCCGTTGCCATATCAATCAGCTTAAGAAGTGTTAACCCAAAGAAAGCTAGACATACACGGTGTAATTAACAGTAACCTGTGGCACACTGATTCAAGACAAAGGAAAAGAGGAGATTAATTATGCAAAGGAACAGGAGTATAGAGTACAAAGAGTAAACAAATACAGAATCAAATAATCAAAAGTTCGAAAAGAAGATTAAATTTCAACATTTTAATACTCAGATCAAAAACCTACAAGAAGAGGAATTTCCTACAAATACCAAACCATTTGAACTATTAGTCTAGATGCTGTGTCGTGGACGTGAAAGGTTCCTAACTTATTTCCAAAATTCAATTCAAATACAATAAACCAATTCTCATACTAACCCATCTCAGGATTTTTCAACCCACACAAATCGGTTAAAACATAACTAATAAAAATGATTATATTATTTCATAATTAATTTAAGGGAAAAAGAAACTAATTGAAAGATGGTAAATGACAAATCATCTCAACAATGCACATCCCATAAAATAAGAACTTAACATAAATAAAACATTCATGCAAAATGCTGTCACATGCACAATTCTTTTTGAGTGTTCTTTGATTTAGTTTATTGCGCAATAATATCAGTAGACATGACTAGCAATTTAATAAGTATGCACCCTTATTCAGGGGAGAAGACATAAAAGCAGAAAAGCTTCTGGTAAAAATTATTTCAGCATCCATCGATGAGTCTGGAAAAAACATCATCAATCTGTTGTAATTCCCTTCGCTATAACCTGATTAGAAACCGTTTACTGTTACACACAACATTTTGAACCATAATCCCCCACCCAAAAAAAAACAAAAAAACAAAAAATCTATCTTGTACCACAAATCAACTACCATCAGAATGAAACAGTTGAAACGCACAAAGTGGATCTTAAAACAACGTTATGAAAGCTAAATTGTTTTACAACAGCATTCATCGCACCACCGACATAAGTGAATCAGTCTAAATCTCATTCCAATAGAACATCAGATTTAATGAATTATAATTCCATTCCAAAACTAATTTAATAAATAAAATGCCAGATACGGAAATCCAACAATATATAAACTTAATTCATCAAAGCATTATTCTTCACCATAAAGTTCCAGAATAAATAAACGAACAAAAATTTACCTGAAGGAGATCAATGAGCGTAGCTTCCGAAGGGAAAGAGCAGCTCCAAGATTTTGAGTGGAGCGGCATGCCGACGTCAGAAAATTTGGCTATGGTTTCGGCGGGGAAACAAAAGCAAGACGTGGTAGTGTAAAACTGTTAGGGTTTTTAGAACAGCATAGCGGTTTACGCCAAACCTAAATGGAAAAATTAATTTTAAGTCCTTCGCGAATTAGGATATCCTATTTTAGTAATGAAATCTAAGGTATCTTCCAATTGTTCCTCCTCTTTATTAAAGTTTCAAAATTGACCCTTTCGATGAATGCTCAAAAAAGCTAAATAGAAAAAATATGTTTATACTCCTTCCTTTGGAAAATATGTACCTATGTTTTTTAAGAAAGAGCTCTCAGTTAGTCAAGTTCTAGTGAGAGAAGTAAGAGAGAGATACTATCAACTTAATACCGAAGGTCGAAATTCTTGTAGAGGTTTGAGTGCTTTTTCAAGATGGAACTGAGCTAGATTGCGTGGGTGTTCTTTCTATTACGTTTTTATTGCTTTTGTGGGGTGATTAATTGCATTAAATTTCGCATTCAATTATTGCCATTGTTGGACATTGGAGCTGCTGTCACCGCCAACTACCAGTAGTAATTGATAGCTCCAGGTTACTTAAATTGATTCTATCCTCTCTTGCTGGTTGGTGTGGAGATTCTGACTTGTGCTGGGTCGCAAAGTGGGGGCTGGTCATTCCTCTGCATTTCTGGTCTTGCTGGTTGGTGTGGAGATTTTGACTTGTGCTGGGTCGCAAAGTGGGGGCTGCTATTTTATGAATTTGGTTGCGGAGGTCTTGTTACAGAGTGGCAAACAGAGGTCCTGTAGAAAATGTTTTCTCTAGGTAATTGTTTTCAACCCGGCTGAAGTACATTGCTGCTTGAGGTACCATCCTAGTCATCAACAACTCTTGGTCGGTGAAGAAGACGCCAAAACAAGGTTGCATCTGGTTTGGGAGACTTTGACGGTGAGTGGAAAACAGGGGTCCCGCAGGAACTTGTCTCCCGAGGTGGTTTCAACATCTCTTGGTCGGTGAAGAAGACGCCAAAACAAGGTTGCATCTGGTTTGGGAGACTTTGACGGTGAGTGGCAAACAGGGGTCCCGTAGGAACTTGTCTCCCGAGGTGGTTGTTCTTCAACTTGGCCGAGGTGTATTGTTGCATGAAGTATCATCATCAGCACTCTTTGGTCGGTGAAGAAGACGCCAAAACTATTGGTTTGATCCATTGCCATCGAACACTATTGGGTGCTGCCATGCTTCTCGAGATAAGCTGATTGGGGTCCACATTTTGAATTTTGAATTCAAATTCAAATTTAATTTGCCAACCTTGGAGGCAATATGCCAAGGAGAAAGGCCAAGGGTGGGCTAAAGAAGGTTGAGCCAGTAAAGAATAAGAAATTGGGCCAAGATAAAAACAAGTTGGTGGATCAAAAGAAAAAGAATGGGCCAGATGACAACTTGTCCGCAAGTTCTTTTAAGGTGGACCAATAGGCTCTCTCCTTGGATTTGGGCCCTCTTATTGATAATTTAGGGATTGGGATCCCTGTAGAGGAAATTGTCAGCCCCCTTGCTGACATTTCCAGTGGGCCAAGTGTCACCAAAGAACAGGATGGAATTGGTACTGGCACCATGGAGGCTCTGCAAAAACACATGCCTTCCATGCAGACTGGAGGAACACCCGCGCCCAGTTCTCTGAATGTTACTCCTCCATCTGCGAGTGTTCCTCCTGATGGTCCCTCTTAGAACCTGGATGACGTGCAGGAAATGTGTGAACAGGCGGTTGGACAGACAGTTTGTGGACTAGAGAACGGGGCACCGAAATGGGTGTGGTCTTCCTTGCTCAAGCAAAATAGAGATCTTGATATAGGGCTTAAACTTCTTGACGTCCAGCGAGGAGGTAAGGTGGCTGAACTTTCCATGGATGACGTCCACGAAGTCTCTAAAGTGTGATGTTTTTCATTAATTGGCTATGTCATTGGTGAATTCTTGGGAAGGGAAGCTATATTAGAGCTATGTCGGTCTTGGAAAGTGTCATTTAAAGTCACTTTCCATGTGAGCGAGTGGATCATCCTTACATTTGATAGCGAGGAGGACCGGGCACTGGTCCAACATAGGGATCCCCACTCCGTCTATAGAAGACCATTGTTTTTGAAGGACATGCCGCCATGCTTTGATTTTAATGCCCGGGAGCTGAGAAAGGTACCCATTTGGGTTAATTTCCCAGGCCTAAATGGCCAATTTTGGGCAGATCGTGCACTTAGCATTATTGCTTCCAAGCTTGGTAAGCTTATTACCATGGATTTGGTTACAAAGAGATTGGAGCAGAAGGAGTATGCCCGCCTCTTGGTGGAAGTGGACCTATCGATGCCATTCAAGAGGGAGATCCAAGTACGAAACCCATATACGGGAGATATCTTCCTCCAACGAGTTGTGTATAAGTTCAATCCCAAATTTTGTAGTATGTGCAATTCCTTTAACGACTCAAATGATCAATGCCCTACCAAGGAATTAACACATGCAAAGGATGGGGACGAGACGTTAAGGCAGGAAACACTTGGAGGGGTCGGTAGTAGAGCAGATGGTGGTGGTGCTGGGCACCCACATGCTAGCACTATAGGTACATTGGCTAGACAAGTTGCAGGGAACATCACCAAGGGTGCTAGAGGTTGGTCGAGGTCCCGCAGGTGCAACCGACACAAGATGGCAACTATGGTGGCCCAGGCAGTGGCAGTAGCATCTACGGCACCCGGGGCTGAAGCACCAGGCCCTGCTCCAGTACCAGGCCCTGATGACCAGGTAGCTGGACAGACAACGCCAGGCCAGGCACTGGGAGCTGGACTAGATAGATTGGGGGAACCAGTAGCGCACCCTGCACCACCGAGCCCACAGGCAGCCCTCAACCTAAGCAACCAGTTGACCATGAGACCGTAACTAAGGGCAAAGGAGTGTTGCCAGACCAGCCGGAAACCATTAACCAGCAGGGGGACTGGATTCCTTGCAAGGTTAAACACAAGAAGTCCAAATATGTGGCCAAAACCGAGCATAAAGAGGGGGTCGAGGTAGCGACCATCACTGAAAAGGGGCCTCCCAAATGAGAATCGCCTCTTGGAATATAAGGGGGTTTAACCTACCCCCGAAACAAAAAGGTGTCAAAGACCTCATGTTTGGCCATGGGCTAGATGTAATGGCGGTCTTGGAGACCAAGTTGAGCTTGGCAACTCTTGGGAAATTTATGCATGCTACTTTTCAAGGTTGGAAAATGGCGCACAACTTCTTAAAGCATCATGGAGGCCGAATAATGTTGCTATGGAAGGAGGCTACTATTTTGGTTGATGTCTTGGATGTTCACCCCCAATGTATACACACACGGGTGACATGCAAGGTAACCTCATCCACCTTCCTTGTTTCATTTGTATATGGACTTAACTCTATCATGACTAGACGAGCATTATAGGCTTTCTTGGACATGTTAAACATTGTCACCCTTCCTTGGATGCATGTGGGGGATTTCAATACTGTCCATAGAATGGATGACCGGGTTAATAGGGTGGAAGTCTCGGCTTATGAGACAAGAGATTTTATGAATTGTTACCTTAATCATGGGTTGGAGAATGCCCCATCTATCTTGAATTTGCTTACTTGGACCAATCATCGAGTTTGGACCAATCTTGATAGAGTCTTGATCAACAACTCTTGGGCTGAGTTGCAAATTGATACACTGGTGGAGTTCCTCTATGCAGACTAGGAGGAGTTTCAAATTCTTTGATATGTGGATGGCACATGATGATTTTAGGGGGGCTGTGTTGTATGGGTGGACTGGGACTTGGCATGGGACGACACAGTATATATCATGCAAAAAGCTCAAGATGCTCAAGGGCCCCCTAAAGACCCTTAACTCCTTACACTTCTCTCATATTTCTTCTAGGATTCAAAGGGTGGAAGCGGAACTTGAGGAGGCCACATCTCTTTTACGGGTTCATTATGGTTATGGGACCCTTAAAGATAAAGTGGTGGAGCTAAGGAAGAAGGCATTTCAGCTAGCTTTAGCCGAGAAGGCCTACTACTCTCAAAAAGCTAAGGGTATTTACATAAACTTGGCAGATAAAGGCATTAAGTTCTTTCACAACTTGGTCAAGTGGAATAATAAAAAGAACCACATTGTGGCTCTCAAGAGGAATGATGGCTCAGCCACAAGGAGCTATGAGGAGGTTGGACAGGAATTGTGTCATACTATAGCACTCTACTTGGTACTAAGGTGGAGGGTCCAAGTCCACGAGTAAAGACCTTTTCCAGTGGGCTAACAGTCACCGAGGAACATGCGGTTACACTCTCTTCTGTTGTGACTGAAAGCAACATTAAGGAGGCTGTCTAGAGTATCAAGGAAGGCAAGGCCCCGAGATTGGATGGTTACACTTCTATATTCTTCAAGCGATCTTGGGATGTGGTCGGGGAGGATGTTTGCAAGGTAGTTAGGGAATTCTTTTTATCTGGGAGGCTGTTGAAACAACTTAATCACTCTATTATTGCATTGGTGCCCAAGAGTCCGCATGCCTCTACAATGGAAGACTATAGACCTATCTCCTGTTGTAATGTGGTCTATAAGGTCAAATCCAATATTCTAGCTACGTGGCTCTCTCCCATATGAGTGCCAGACGGCCTTCATTAAGGGACGAAGCATTTTGGAGAATGTATTCCTAGCATAGGAGCTTATGCTACAATACAATCAAAAGCAAGCCTCCCTAGATGCGCCCTCAAGATTGACCTCAGAAAAGCATATGACACTATTTCTTGAAGGTTCCTACGTGAGGCACTCTATGGGCTCGGCTTTCCTACTAGATTTGTGGAGTGGGTAATGGAGTGTGTGTCCACTACTTCATTCTCGGTGGAGGTTAATGGTTCATTACATGCTTCTTCAAAAGGCAAACGGGACTATGTCAAGGTGACCCTCTTTCCCATACTTGTTCACTATCTGCTTGGAATATTTCTCGAGAGCACTGAGGTTGGCTACAATGAATACGGAGTATAGTTTTCATCCTAAGTGTGGGCCCTTTAGGATATCACACTTAGCATATGCTAACGACTTTCTTATGTTTGCTCAGGGGGATGTTACCTCGGTCAATATTACTGTGGATTGCTTATGGGAATTTGGGGAGGTCTCGGGGCTATTGGCTAACCCATTGAAGTCTAGGGTCTTTGCTTCTTAGTTACCTTAATGAAAGCTATAGGAGATATTGGATTACACAAGGTTCTCTATCGGCACAATGTCGTGTAGATATTTGGGTGCTCCGCTTGCCCCGGCACGCCTTAAGGTGGCACATTACACGGGTTTTCTGGATGACATTGCTCAACATACTATTGCTTGGAAAAATACATGTCTATCTTATGCTGAGAGGATGGAACTAGTCAAAAGTGTCTTACAAGGGACAACTTGTTTTTGGCTTAGCATTTTGCCAATGCCAAGCACTGTAGCAAATAGGGTTATCGCACTATGTAGGAATTTCCTATGGGGTAAAGGTTGGGCACCTGTGGCTTGGAAAGATTTATGCTACCCGAAGAAGAAATTTGGACTGGGCTTCAAGGACTTACGGGCATGGAACCAGTCTTTTCTTGCAAGAACGCTATGGAATGTACATGCTAAGAAAGATACTTTGTGGGTTAGATGGCTACACCATTACTACATCAACTCTTCAAGCATTTGGACTGTCACTAAAAGGAAGGATGATTCTGCCCTTTGTAAGAGGCTCTCTTGGATATTAGGGATATGTTGCTGTTAAGGGAAGGCTCCTTGGACGCTATTGTGGCAAGGATGCAAGGCTAGACCGTTCAGGACCGTTATGTCGCAAAGGAGGCATACAAGAGACTCAGACAACGAAAGCCTCAGGTGATCTGGGGGTCGGACATTTGGAGATCCTGGGCTCCACCCAAACTTTCATTTATGATGTGGTTGGCAATCCTCGGACACCTGACCACCAAGGACAAACTTGGCTTCTTGGATCTGGATACTACTTGCTGTTTGTGCCGAAGAGAGCAGGAATCACATCAGCATCTCTTCTTCGGCTGCCCATTCGAGCGAGTTGTATGACAGAAAGTCAGGGATTGGATAAGCATTTCGAGGCAGATGTCGACGTTACAAGTTGCCATCAAGTGGCCAAGGAAGGAGGCATGTGGGATAACATGGCAGCCCAAACTCAAAAGGCTTGAGCTACTCACTACGGTATACTACATATGGCGAGTTAGAAATATGATCACTTTTGATGGCCAAACGGCCAATGTTGATGATGTATGTTTTCGGATCAAGACACACGTATACAGGGTAATGTTTGTCTTGTATCATAATGTCTTATCCACATTTGGCTTGGGCACATAGTCCCCTTGTATATGCCCCTCGGGTATGTTCGAGTATTTTGTAAATTTTGATCTATAATACACCTTTTACATTTAGATAAAAAAAAAAAAGGGTACTTATTTTAATTTAGGTAAATTTTAAAAAATTGTTTGAATTCATTTATTTTTAATGTAGCAATATTAATTTTTTTAAATAAAATTTTTCTAAATTAGTAAATAGAACATTCTATTTTGGGCTACTCAAAAACATAATTAGAAGTATTCAGTTTGGGCATGAGGAATATATAATTTCATTCTAAAACAAAAAAAAAAAAAAACTTTCATAAAATAGAATTCTAATTTCCCTTTTGAAGAATATATAATAATAATAAAATCTATAATTTAGAGGGTAATGGATTAGATTTTTTATTTGAAAAATAAATAAATAAAATAATGAGTAGCTAGAGAAGATTGTAGTCACTTAAGAGTGTAAAAATGTTTAAATAGAGACCATTTACGAAGTGAAAATGTTAATTAGTCAAGATAGTTTTTTTTTTTTTGTATGTTAATCAATCTTGTGCTTTGTGATACATTTTTTTTAGAATTTATGTACACCTTTTTACCAAAAACACAACAAGAAACATTAAAAAAAATTTAAAAAGATATTATGTGCCAGTTTTATATCATTATGGATAAAATTGTTACTTAAATTTTTAATTTCTTAGATCAATTATTTCCTTTTTCTTTTACTTTTCTTCGTTACTTTCTTTTTTCTTTTTTTCATCTTCTCTAGAAATGTTCATAAGCAACACTAGATATTGTCATTATCTTTTTAATTTGACATGGATCAAGTTCATAGGGGGGTCGACCTCTTGATTAGCCAACACACTTAGTATAATGCAAAAGAGTCAACTTTTATTAATAAGAAATTATTTTCTCTAAAGTCCTTTTAACTTTTTAGACAGATCAAGTCGATCTAGTCCTTATGATAGCAAAGGGGGACCAAGTAGGAAAAAATAGTAAAGTTGATAGTGCAATTTTCTCGATAAGAAAAAGCAAATGGCATGAACAAGTTAGGCGATTATGATAGATCTATCTATAGAATATATAAAAGAATGGTAGTTTAGAAGAAAAGATGACAAGAACATGCTTGTGGGCTATGATGGGTTGGACTACTTGAGGAGTCTCTCTCTATATATATATATATATATATGAAAATGTTATTGGAGTGTACTATTAATGCTAAGTCAATAGTCTTATTAAAAAATATATATATATATATATATATCAAATATCCCAAGGATTTTAGTTGGATCCATACAAATATATTATGGGCTCCCCATTATTGAATTTCATTTGGGGGTCCATACAAAGTTTTGTATCTCATGGCTGGACTAACTTTCATGTTACAAATTTTTCTTTTTTTATTTCTCCAAATTCGTGTATTCTTACACACACAAGAGTTTTACAAGTGGATAACTTTTCAAGACGACTACTCATGGTTATGGGCAATTACCTATGTATTCTCATGTAAATCTTTGGGCCTTTTCTTAGGTTAGTCATGCTAACTTAAAAATACTTGTAAATTCTAATACTTCTTTTTGCAATTAAAGGCCTTCTTGTAACTTCTCTTCAAGTAATGATATGGGACCCTATAATAACCGTTTTTGTGGAAAAAAGAAAGAAAAAAATTAAAATTAGGTTTTAGTCCCCAACATATGTATATTTAATAAGTTTGGTCCTATAATTTTATTTTTGGTATTTTTAATCCCAAAAAAATTTACAATTGACCATATTAGTCCTTTTGGATGGAAAATGCCTAGATTCGTTAAAAACTTCTGGCACAATTGAAAAATCACTGTTTAAAATTTGTTTCATAATAAATATTGGTCTATTTAGTCCCTAATAAATTTTCATTTGGTAAGTTTGGTCCTAAATTCTTTATTTCCCTTTTTTTTCCTCAACTTTTTTACTATAACATTTTTACTTAACCTTTCATTAATTAGAAACTTTAAAATTAATATTTATTTATAAAAATAAAGGTTCATAAATTAGAACTCCACAAAGTTGTCTAAGGAAACTAAAGAATCAAAATATTAATTTAATGAAAGAGAAAAAGAAAGAGACATATGTAAATTACAAGTCCACATATAGAGAAAGAGAAAAATGTAATTTTCTCCCCAAGAAGTTTAGAATCTTAGTGAAAAAAATTATTTAAAGACTTGAAGTTGGCTAAAATCATAATTTGCCAAAAAATTTGGTGCTCCTATTTCAATCAAGATAGTTGAGAGAGATATATATGGAAAATCAAATCAATTTGAACAAGGTGAAATTTTTCATATTTTAAATTGATATATAAAAGAAGAAAATGTTTATAATTTCTTTAATATCTTTAAAAAATCAAGACTAAGTACCAAAAAACTAACTTGGTTCTTTGTCACTTTTAGCAAAGTTGGTTTTTTTGGCCAAATTACTGGCAACTTTTCAAAGAAATTCTATAAATCTCCTAATACATGTCAATTTAAAATATGAACAATTTTATCTTATTTGGTGCTAATTTGATTGTTCAAAAATTTCTCTCAACTAGCTTGGTCAAAACAATAGTCATGATGAAATTCTTTGAAAAATCAAGATATTCAACCAACTTTAACTAGGTTTTTCACTTTGTTTTTTTAATATTATTTTGGAGAAAATTACACCTTTCTCTTTTCTTGCATGTCAAAACTTTATAAACTTTTAACTCATTTGGAGTCCATTTGATTTTCCGAATAAGATATTGATTTGATTTTGTCAAAACTGAAAATCTAACCACTTTTAACTAAATATG
The DNA here is from genome assembly GCA_028571225.1 of Parsonsia alboflavescens. Lineage (NCBI taxonomy): Eukaryota > Viridiplantae > Streptophyta > Magnoliopsida > Gentianales > Apocynaceae > Parsonsia > Parsonsia alboflavescens. The sequence continues at coordinate 11,330,308 of JAOXNR010000030.1, forward strand.
AGTTTTTTCTTTTTTTTTAATAATAACTTAAAGTTCAATATTTTTACACTATTTCCCATATAAAAATTATTTTAGAATATCTTTTTATTTATAGAAAATTTCATTCATTTCATCATGAAAGTCATTAATTTTGTTTTTCAATTTTTAGCTCATTTTGGTAGCCGGTGACTATTTATTTTAGATGTATCAAAAATTATTTGTACTCAAATTTCTTATTTTTAATGTTTTTTTTTTATACCCACCCCTCTCCTCAAAGATCAGCAGTGACACCCTACCTATCCTCGACGTGTCTCGCTTACCACTAAACTAGTAATGATTGACCTTATTTTCAATTTTGCTAATTGATAACAATGAATTAAAAATAATGTTTTGATAGTATATTTTCCTTAGACAAGCTTGGGAAGTTTTAATTTATGAAATAAAGATTAATTTTAAAGCTTCTAATTAGTGAGATGTTAAGTCGAAATGTAATAGTGGAAAAGTCGGGAAAAAAAAATTAGGACCAAACTTACCAAACATAAATTTGTTAGGGCCTAACCACACCAATATTTATTTTCAAACAAGTTTTAAATAGAAATTTCCACTTGTGCCCTTGATTTTTAACTGATATCGACATTTTCCACTAAAAGGAAGAGAATTGCTAATCGTAAATTTGTTATGGAACAGGAATGTTAAAAATTTTAAAAAAAGGACCAAATTTACTAAATATAAATTTGTTAGGGATTGAATTAGTCAATTTTCCAAAAAACAAAAAAAAAAAAAAAAAAAACCTGGGTCTTTTTTTGTAAAAGAAAAAATCCTCATTTTCGTCTTTTACCTTTTTTAACTGGATTCATATGGATCTCGGGACTTTTTTCTTTAACTTTTTAGGTCTATTCTTTTTTTAGTTAATCTATATAGGTCTCAATACTTTGCATGTACCTTTGTAAATCCCGTAGGCTTTTGGGGGGGGGGGGGGGGGGGGGGGGGGGGGGGGGGGGGGGGGGGGGGGGGGGGGGGGGGGGGGGGGGGGGGGG
>JAOXNR010000030.1:11340446-11355946 GCA_028571225.1 Parsonsia alboflavescens
GAAATATTGGATGATAGGATTAAGATACAAATAAAAATCAACAAATAAGCAATGCAATTACACTTTCTCTCTAACAATGTCCAATCTTTACCTTCAAAAGAAAAATAAAAACCTAAAAATCTAAAAAAAGATCAAAATACTGATGAAATACAACCGGCGGTTTCATCATCTTTGAACCGCATCTGGTCCATGATTGCTTGTATTAGAAGATGAGGCCGTTCTACCATTTAGCATGCCATTATCAACAGGTGGACTTACCCCCCACTTCGTTTCCGATTCTGAGGGTTCTATAACCTTAACAGACCCATCTGTCAACCCTACTGCAAATTGGTTGGCGTCTGAAGGATGCGCTGCTATTACAAGCGGGAAAACGGGTTGCTTCCTGAAAGATGAGTACACAGATGATTGATTAACCATATAAACAAAGCAATTTGTGTGGACGCATTCACATACAAATATATTAATCAACTAGAGAGTAGTGTTTTTATCTTTACCCATTTAATACTGCCTGAGATAAATATGCAGAGGGGGCAACCCTGCATCGTAATCTCAAGGTATCAGCATCAAAAACCCCAATATTACCATCACAGAATGAAGCATAAACTAATTGACTGTTGCAGGAAAAAGCTGCATATGAGATAGGTGCTGAGAGGACTTCTTGAGGAACCCACTGCACACGGACAGAATCCATAAGGTAAGAAAATTTTACGGGTGACATGCCCACGGGCTCGAAATTTTTCAATTTTGGCCTAAAAAAGAAGAAAACATGGGTAAGGACTAAGGAAGGTACTCAAACCTGACGAATGCGCTCCATCTTTGAAGCATCATATACTGCTAACTGTGTCTCATGTGATACAAGCAAGCGGACTTGGTCAGCATGAAATTGCACTCGAGTATCACCTGTGGGTGCTTTGCCTACAGGAAGTTGTATGAGAACAGACTTTTTCTTCTCCCAAGTGTCAATGCTCCAAATGCAAAGCTGCAAGATACACAAGGGCGTAGAATTTTCACTCGGTAAGATAGATATTATATCCCACAAATTAATGAAACGCAAAACAGAGAATGAAGACTGCATTTATCAAATGACATGAAATGTAAACTATAGAAGAAGAAAGTGAACAAAGAGGCAGTCAATCAACAGGTGTTCACAGGGAATGGAGTGGTTACGTCACCACAACCACTTTCATTTAAATCTCAAGCTCAGGAAGGTGGTAACCGAGGATGTAAAAACCCAGAACATGTAGCGCAAGTTCAGCTTGAAAAGATAAGAAGTAGGTGTTTATATAATGATGGAAACAATAGATGCTACAATACTGTCAAAGACGACCCAAAAATAGTACTCTCTCGGTTTAAAATTGAATGTTCCCTATTGATTTTGTCAGAAATTGAGGATAAAATAGACTTTAATGATAAGAAAGTTTCAGCATTGTCCTTACTATTAGGTTATCACTGGCAGGATCCATAGCTAACTAGAATATAAATAAATTAAAGTACAAAGGTTATTAGAGAAAATTTGGATGAAAGATAAAAATTAACTGTACATCTTGACATGGTAGACGTTCATTTTTTGACACCTTGAGCATTTTGAATGGAGGGAGAACTGAAATGCTAGTTTAGTAGATAATTTTCCTGTTGACACAAGGGTTGTGCCTGGGCCAAACAGTATGCCAAGCCTCCTGTTGATAGATCAATTTGCTAAACCCATAAAAGATCAGGTATGTTATGGATTCATCGAATTTTAAAAAAGTATTTATACCTGTGCATCAGCACCAGATGACACCAATATATTCAAGTTGGTGGAGAAAGCTAAACCAGTTATACGCTTCTGGTGACCCTTCAGTTTGGACTTTACCTAAAAGGCACAATTTTGATCAAATCAGATCTAAGGTGTTGGAATGACAGAGTAACGATGAGAGATCAACAAATAAGTACCTCATCCACCCTAACATTGTATATGTGGATAGTAGAATCCTCCATACCAATGGCTATAATGTTATTATCTTGAGGATGAAATGCTAAGAAAGTTGAAGCTGGCGGAGGTGGCATAAAAGTTGTCATCACCTAAATGACACAGGACAAAATGATCATACTTCACCAGAAAAATCAACATCAACCAAGCAAAAGGCTTTTATGAGAATATACCTTAAATGTCATCATGTTGAATAATGACACTTTTCCACCAGCAGCTGACATCACATAAGAATCATTTTTTGATAGGGCTATGCATGGAACTGCTTCCTCAAGATCAACACCTACGACATCATTATTCATGAGAAAACCACTGTTTGGTTGCCAATGTTGCGGAACGAGATTGGCAGTGGCCTGTAAAAGAAACCATTTACATCAGAACTTATTAATTATAAGAATCATATTTTAAAGTAAACAAATAAATAAGTCAAAAACCATCAAAGAGAATTCAGTTGTGGGATCTCATTTACCTTCCCAGTTGGATTTTGCTCATTACGAGCCCACTTCCAAAGCTTTTGGACACCATTGGCTCCAAGTGCTAAAAGACCAACCCCGGAATTTGTATAGAGTAGCCGGGCAACCTATGTATGAGAAAACCCATGAGAATCAATCTTTGATAGGAAAATCACAAGATGAATATAGTTTTATTTAACACACCTTGTTACCAGCATCTGTATCAGGCATGGTAACCATCCGGCAGTTACCAGGATCCAAAATTTCAGTCAACTGACAGGGTTTCATTTTATCATTAACATCTTCTAGAGTTCTTGGTTTATCCATGCTTCTAGAAATCGAATCAACTCCATTCTGAAAAACAGAATAAAAAAATTTATAAAATTTAGCTGTTTATAAATGAAAATTGAAAAGAAAAGCAAATCCTTTCAAAAGAAGCACAGCTTTTTAGGACTGTTCCTCCTTTTTAAACAGATGAAAATCAGACCATAATCAAAAACTCGAGTAACAAAAAGGACATGGGGAAGAAACTATACACTGGCAGTTTGCAAGGAGCACAAGCTAGAAACTGAAGGTTGAAGTGTAAAGAGTAAATCCAAGAAAATACAGAGCCACATAAAACTATGTACTCCAGCTATCACTATAACTAATATGATTCACACAAGGTAGGACATTGATCCACAACAGGCACGGGAAAAGAAAAGGTATAACATACAAGGATTGGAGAAGGTCTGACAGGTGAGCTTCTCTCCACTTTGCAACTGACAGGAGCAACATTTGCAACAGAAGAACCTGAAACCTGCTCCAGCAAACACAAAAATGTCAGTTGAATGGCAACAAATCCAGACAAGGATTAACTCCTCCACCATCCCCCACCTCCCAGTTTGAGTGAGAATCAGAACCTTAATCGCAGATGCTTCAATAGGTGATCTTAAAGGGTCAAACCCAGGATTTTCTGCTGCTCTCAAGGACCTCATTCCAGTAGCATTCGCTAGAATCTTGATACCATTGTCAGAAGTGGTAACAGCAAGGAGGTTCCCTTCTTTGTTAAATCTCAAACGTGGAAGATTCTGCACGAAGAGATGTTAGCATTGTCAATTTACGACTAGTTTTCATGCTGTTTCTTTTCTATATATCATTACCACCTCCTTTTTAACTCCCTTTTTTTTTTTTATTCACTTAGAATATAAAACTTGTTAGCCATGAAAAAGAAGGAAATCAATATAACACTAACCGGTAGACCTCCATCTGCATCTGTACTTGTCAGGATGCTCGTGTTGTCCATATCCCAAAACTTTATTTGGCTATCTTCACCCACAGCCAAAAAGTGATTTTGAGTTGTATCAAACTGTACAACACCAGTTGATTTCTTTCTAAATCCAGTATATGTCCTCCTTATAGCTCCTTCACTCTCATTCCATTCAACCAGATAAGAGTCCCCGTCCTTACCGGTTCCACAGGAGAATAATCTGAAAGGAAATCCAGCAGTGAGAAGTCATTGAAGTATCAGTATTAACAATTCAAGCCATACCACCAAAAATATTAGAAACTAATATGAATAATATTCTTTTGATCCCAAGATGTTTCAATCTTACCTACTTCCATCAGCACTGTAAAGCATAGTTGTACACCAATGTCCAGGAGCATCATAGTCAACTCTGGATCCTATATTGTCATACAACCAGGCTTTGATTTTCCCATCAATTGCAGTAGAAAACATGAACTGCATGGAATCAAGCAAAATGACATAACTGAAGCAGGTAGTCGCAAATTGGTTAAACATCTCGAACAGGAGGTGCACATGATAGTTTCCAATGTACACAGAAAAAGACATACAGTCCAGCAACAGAAGTAAATTGAGCACAAATTTTATAATCCATAGACATAAATTACACTCTATTATACAATAGAGTGCAAAGAATCAAAGATTGTTAAAACATCTTTACATGAGAGATATTAAAAGAAAACAATACCTGTGCTGGAGAAAAACCAAAGAAATGACGATTAAAATCTGGGTGGGAAACTTCAATATTAGAAGTTGAAGCAACTGAAGTTAGTTTTATAAGAATTAACGGTTTTAAAACAGAGTTAGGGAGACAGTAATTACATGGTTATCAATCATCCATGGTATATTAATAGAAGAAAAAGAAGAGGTTGATGCAAGTGCACAAGACAGATCATTTACATCCAGTTCAGGATCTTAGGAATTTCTTGGAGGTCTTAGAAGTAGAACTTTATGACCATGTATGATAATTCTTTTATCCAGTCCATTCCCTGACATACCTGAATATTCTCTTTCTGATGAGGACAAATAGAGTATACAGGGGTTTCATGGCCTTCAAAGGCAAACATCTTCCGTCCTGTTAAATCCCACACCTGTTTCAACATTGCATTCAGATTCTGAAGAGAGGAATAGAGTCAAGTAGAAAGCAACAAAATGATTGGCACTACTCTTACCTTGATCAATTTATCATCTCCACAGGTTACCACACATAATTGTTTGTTTGGATGAGCAAAGGCCAGATCATTCACTCCTCCAGCATGAGCCTCAATCTTCGAGCAGAAAATAATTAAAAGATGAAATACCAGTTGCAAACTTTATCCTGTTAAACACACTGCCAATGCAGACATACCTCCAGATGCTGGCGTAAATCATTTGGTCCAGCATAGGCATACAAATGGACCAAGTGCTTGGAGAATGCAGCTCCTGAGGCACCAAAAGGAAAACATTACAAATGCTTCACAGGCACACATATTAGAAGCAGTCACCACCAAAAAGATACATACCAACAAAAGTTCCATCTGGACTGAATGCAACCCTGCTCACAGAGAAGGGTGCATCTTTTGCAACAGAAGCCTGTCATAGGCACACTTCAAATGTGAGCAAGGGAAATAGTTCTAGTTTTTCCAAATAGAGTGTCAAGGTAAATCCCATATATATATATATATATATACCAAGGCTTTTTGTTGATCACTGCTTAAAAGTGAGCATCAGGAGAGTAGTAATGAGTTCAAAATTACATGACATTGAGATGAAAACAAAAGAAGAGAACAAAAGGCTGGAGCATATCTTTCCAAACTCCATCATGTTCAAAAACTTTCTAATAAAATATTTCAAATTTTCCCAACACACAACTTCAAAAGCAAAAAATTTTACCTGAAAAGGTAGAGAACAAGATGAGGGTTCCCATATCTTAAATGGCTTTGAAACCAACTTCTCACGAATTCCAACTTCCCAAAGGGTAATTTCACCACCGTTGGAACCCACTGTTAAAGAGAAATATCAAGTTCAATTAATTGTGATGAAGTATCCCTAATAAACAAGTCATTACAGTGCACAGTGTAAAATGTTAAAATACAAAATCACATGCATAACGAAGAGAAAAGGTGCAAAGACTCTTGCAAAGTGCAAAATGTTAATATACAAAATCACATGTATAATGAACTAAAAACCTGAAAGAATCTTTACCGAGAAGCAAAGTTTGGTGAGATGGGTGGAAATCCATGGTTGTGACTGTAGATCCTTGATGAAGAGTGAAAGCAACTGTTCTTGGCAAATCTTCCGGTGACCATGATGCCTGTTGACGAACAGTTGGATATGTAACCTGACCATAAGAAAGAAAAAATCTTAGAACAAGAAGATTAAATTGGCTACAACTACATGGAAACTGGCATAGGATTAAACAACTCCACCATCACATTAACTACCTCTTCAACTGACTGAGCTGGTCGCAACCGCTTCATTAACTGCTCATGATCAGTACCTGGATATTCAACCATCCCCAGTGTTGCCGGAGGTGTAATAGGACGCTTTAAGATTGAAACTGTTCAAAAGAAAAACAATTCAAACAAAAATAGTGAATAACTTGATTGTGCACTTACCAAATATGGCACAAGAATTCATGAAGTCAAAAATGTTTAGTCAATTTTCTTTTTGGCACTATCCAAGCTCTATGAGAGTATCATTAAGAAGGCAAAGATAAACTTCGCAAACTCAAGACCTTGATTTGGAGGAACCGGTAAGGATGAGGCAGTCACAACGGCAGCCTGAACAGACGAAGAAGCAGCAGCATTTGCCATCCATCCTGCTAAAGCATTTGCATTGGCAGCAGCAGCAGCTGCAGGTGGAAAAGGCTACAAGCAAAAGATTGAGAGAAGCACATAAGAATCCTCCTGATCAAGAAATTTGGTGATCAATAGGTCCTTCAATAGAAGAAATGAATATACAAAGGAGAGTTTGATAACATCATTTACCCCATGCGCTCCGAGTGATGTGTAAGCAGTCGGTTTTGCCACTGCAGTAGCAGGAAGATTTACTGGAGTCGGTGCAAGAGCACCATTTGGAGGACTGCATGTATGATCTGTGAACAAAGTTTTGATGTCTGGGTTTGGCCTCGGATTCTTACAGAGCTGGTGCTGCCAGTTTAAACTGCAAAAACCAAGGAATGGGAAGAATATTGCATCTGTTAGATATCAACAACAGCATTAATAGCTAGGGTATCCATATCACCTCATAAACACCTTCTTGCAACAGTCAAAATGAGAAGCCCCCACAACTTAGCAAAGAGAGAGAACATGATATAAAAATTTTACCTTTGATTAATTAATGTCCGCAATCTAGAGGCTTTTAGTGTGGGAAATACAAGCTTTTCACGGAAAAGAGGATTAGCTTCAATTAACTTTTTCAACTCTATCAACATTATACTACGTGCTGTCTTAGTATCACCATACTTCGAGAGCTGTTCATTTTCCCTGCCATCAAAGGAAAAACTAAGATAAAAACAAAATCGTTGGAAAAAAATATATTAAGTTCATTAACAAAAAAAGATGCTCTAATGCACAAGTCAAGGAACTATACACAGACAAATGAACTCATTGCTAATCCCTAGAAAGAAGATTCATTAGGAACGTTGAGACAAGTGCTTCAACTTGGCTATGTAACACAAAAACAAACTGACATTTGCTTCAACATCCCATAATTTTCCCCAAGAAGCTGCAACTTTTAAGCGAATGTTGCACATACCAGCATCATTTCTTCTTCACAAGAACAAACAAAATGACTCAGGCTCCAAAGGTAGGACTAAAAACCAACTATCTAAAGGCATTAAATCTACAAATGAAATCACAATCTAAAAACAAAGGTACAGAATTTGGAGAATTTTTCTTTTAACATAAACAATAACATCAGTTAAAATTATTCATGCCATCTGACCATCCATACCCCTTTTGAACCTTTGGTCAACCAAAAGCTAGCTGATCCCCAGTATCAGCGTATCAGCAGTTTTTAACACTTTCAGCTGTTGCTGACAACTTATTAGACAAACATATTTGAAGCAGATAGGAACTACCACCAAAAACCAAGCAGATAGGTTTGCGAAGGAAACAGAAAAAATACTAAAGAGTTATTAACTGTACAGAGGCAGAACAAATCTAAAAACTGAGAGAAAACAAGAATTCATAAATCATCATTTTAAAAAAGGAAGGGGGAAAAGTGATCATTTGACTTCCAGTACCATTTTTGACTAAAGAAAAGATCATTCGTTGAACAAAATTGAAATAGAACTCCTACATAAAAGTATTCCAGACAATTCACATTTGGAACCTTCAGATAGAATAGAAAGCAATATTTTTCTTTATCCACCAAAAGATACGGTTCCCCATGATGTAATACTTAAGGTGCATACTCGTTTGACATTTTCAAACTTTCCTTCTGCACACCACTACTACCCTAAAATGGCCAATTCTTAACCTCAAAATGTGAAGTTCTATTCTTTGGCCACCATAGCACTAGACTAATTGCAACTTTTGCAACCCTTTAATGCACATTAAGGCAGGTGGAAGAAGAGAAACGTGTTTATGAGCAAGATTATTTCACTTAAGTAACATTCATGTACCTGAAAGAAAACAAAATAAGGCGAACATCCTACCTGAAATTGGTCAGGGTCAACAGCTGAGTGATTTCTTTATACAAATCTTCATTGAATGTTGAGAACACCTTCAAATCATTCACAAGTATCTCAACAGCCTTCGCCTTATCTTGCCTGACGATATCAATTCAAATTTCAAGAAGGGTGTGGGAGGGGAGGTAAACGGAAATGTTAACCAATCTCATTCCCAAAAGAGTAATGAAAGCTAGAAAGAATACATTCAAACTCAAACAGCAAAATTCATTATACCGATCAAGGGCCTCAAGATACTTCTGCTTCCTGATTTCAAAAAATATCTTCATAGAGTATCTGTTGTCGTCAACTTTAGTAAATCCAGACAAGTACTTCTCGACTTCCTCCCATTCCCCTGCATGCACTTTCTCCTCGAAATATTTCATGTTGAAAAAAAATCCCGACTCTTGCTCAAGCCTATAAAATAAATTTTAAATCATGAAAAAAAAATATTAAAGATGATACTCCAGACAACTGAGAAAAGAAATGCGAAACAATTCCCTAATAACTTCTTCAAGTTCACAAAAACAAGTATTATCCACTGAAGCAATTAACCACAAAAATATCTGTAAAAACTAGAAAAAAAAAATTTCCTTGAAGCCGAAAATTCTAAGAGGGGGAAAAGTAAACAATTCTGCCTTATGTTAAAATTAACTTTTGCAATTACAATTTATTTCAACATAAAACACAATCCCCGACATACAGACAAATTCAAAGTGGTACCATCTGAAATAAGCACGAAAGTGAGTACCATGCACACTTCCATTATATTCCACAACTACCCATAATAACTACTAAATCTGCAATCCAGCACTAGCTTTTCCTTTTCCTCACCAAAGAGCCCAACACTATCTAAAACATTAACAAACCAAAAAAATTAAAAATTAAAAAATATACCCAAAAAACTCCTAAAATTAAAATAATTATGAAAAGGAATGAACGTTTCAGAAGTAAATAACAACATAAGGACAGAATATTTACTTGTGCACAGACTCCTTAAATTTCTCCTCCTCAAGAAATTGAAGTATGAGAAAAACCAATTCTCTACTCAAAGACGACATTTTTCTGCACCAAAATCCCAACTTCCGATCAGCAGAATCGAAATACACCACCACTATGAATCAGATCGAAGCCCTAGGAAAGCTCAATCAACCAAGCGAACCCGGTTCAACCAGCCCTGCCTTCGACCGACTTCAAATTCTAGGGTTTCCTTCCAAAAAAATAAAAAATCACACTGCTGCTACTTCTGGGCCTCAGGATGAGAAGACAGTAGAGTAGAGAGAGAGAAAGAGAGAGTATTCTTTTTAGAGAGAGAACGCGAAGAAAAAAAATAGCAGAGAGAGAGAGATTTATAGAGAGAGAAACTGAAGGTAGTGGTCATGGCGGTAGTGCTGGTGGGGAAAGGACTTGGTCTCGCTATCTTCGATGCGTTTGGCAGGAGTCTATCTTTTTCCACTGACCTATCTCTTATAAGCCATTCTTCTTATCATAGGTTATGGAAATTCTGGGTAATAAGTCAGTGTACTTATCAATGCAGTTATCGTCGGGTGGGGCGTAGGAAAAAGGTCAGCAAGGGGAAGCGGAACTGAAAGAGGTATTCAAATGGAGTTGAATATTCGATTTGAATTACGTACCATTTCGTAAGGTTTCGTTTTCGGTTGATGAGGCGGTACTGTCGCTTTCCAAAGCAATAAATTCCTGGGCTAATTTATCGTATGATTATCCCGATAATTTGGGAAATCTGTTTCTAAGGAGATTCGTAGTATATGATGAGAGAAAAGCTTTTACGATATTTTGGTCATTTACGACATTGGTGTCAGGAAAATAGTTTGGAGAGTTTTAGAAAGGGAATGATTTGATGCTTAACGAGAGGAGCGCGTGACTTAACGCACATGCAAGATACTGTGGGACCCTCTGCAATTTTCTTGTCTACCAACACCTAGTCGTGTTTGTGGGTTTCTTTAGAACCTTCAAGGTTTTTAATGTATCATATAAATACGGAAATGTTATTAACACACTTCATAGAACGATCCAACTGGAATCTTTTAGGATCAATCGTCTATAATTTTTTCGAGGGAAAGATTGATATGACGTTTGTTAACTTCAACGGCAGGTGAAAATTTAAAACTCGTTGGGCATAAGAATATGGGCATTAAATTGCCACATATTGTGTCCTCTCTATCAGTCCTCTGCCAGTTCGGATACATCTCTGATTTACACTTCGCTGGTATGAGGGGCCTTGTCATGACTAGTGGGAGGGGTTTCGCTTGTACGGGACTTTCTCCTTCAATCCAAAAAATTGTCTTTTATTTTTTAAAAATTAAAATAAAATTTAATTAAATAATCTTAGGTCTAATTTATTCTTTTAGGATTTAGTTTATCAATTTAAAATTTGATTTATAAAAAAAAATTTATTAAAAAATTTAATTTTTTTAAATAACTGATCATTAAAAACTTAACTGAAATAAAATATACTTCATAAGGCTTTATAACATTAACTTATATAAATATATGTCGTTTTGCCCACTTGCGGATCCACGTACATGTGACGTATCCATCCTGAAGTTTCTCTATTTTCCTAGTTTAGTTAACTTAACTTTTATATATAAATATATATATATATATTTATATAATATGTCGCGTATAAAATATTTTTTATAATGTCACATATAAATATTTTTTGAAAGGTTGAAATCATAAAATCATTTCTTTCCTTTTTTATTTTGATTCTATATCCTTTTTTTATATTTTTAAAATTAGTTGAATCTTTTTTTTTCATTATTATTAATTTTTAAAAAAATCTCCTCTCCCATGAGGATTAATAATAGCACCCCTAGATACTTTCATCTTGTCTCGAATTAAAACTTCTTAGTCTCAAGTATTTGTTACTTACCATTAACCTAAAAAGATTTAACACATCTTGGACTTTTTGATAAGTATTTTTCTCTAGCTTAACTCTATTTAAATGAAAGTTATTTATTTCACAATTTTTTTCGTAAGAATATTTAATTTGTAGGTTGTTAGTGGTTTTTTGGTTGACTTTTAGTTTATTTGATTATAAAATTCATTTATCTTTATATTTTTTATAATTATTATAAAATAATTTTTTTTGTGGGTATAGTTTTTAATTATATTATATTAAAAAAATATATTTATATACAGAATATAGGTATCCATCGAGATTCTTAAGGCCTAGCTCCGCCATTGGCTTTACCCTTTCCTTTTCGTTTCATAATCTTTATAAATTTGTTTTTTTTGAGGGAATAATCTTTATCAAGTTTGATGAGTATTTATTACTATTTTATCAATCTCACTCTTTATGGTATTTTTTATTTCAATTTCTGAGGTGATTTAACTAACAGTTTTTGAGATATTTTGATTAAATCAATTAATAGTTTTTTGTATCCTTAATTCATGTGCAAAAGCCTAAAGCAACCTATATTTTATATTTGAGGGAGTATATATTTTCTCTATTATTTAGAAATTAATTTCTTTTTATAAATACGAAATCAAGAGTTACATACATATATATATATATATATATATATATATATATATATATGTGTGAGCTATAGACGCTATTCATAGTTGGCAAAAAAGTCAATCCAGAATGGATGTTGATAGGATTCAAATCAATTAAATTGTTTCAATCAGTTTCTTTTCTAAGATTCATAGTGTGATTCAGTTTTCCGTTTTTTATTGGTGGGTATAAAGTCAAAGTCAATCATGAAACAAACACCGATTTGTCTGCCAAACATCTAAATGATGTTGAACACGAGTTTCTAGTTATTGTATTTTAAGTCTTAATTATTTAAGTTAAAATTTACGTTTTATAATTTTTAAAGCCTATTTGAATATAGTTTTATTATTATTTTATTGTATATATTTGGTCAAGATTGTATTTTTACATTCAACTTTAGATAAAAGTAAAAAATGTTTTTAATAATTATTTTGGTTTTTACTCTTGGGATATTAAATACTTTGATTGAGTAGGGATTCCATATGTTCAATAAAGCAAAGTAAAAAAAAAAAATTTACTTCTTTTTTAAAATAAATAAATAAATGTCGCATTTTAAATTAATATAAAGAGCAAAAGGTATTTTTAATTTAAATAAATTTGTCATATTATCCTTTTAAATACTATAAAATTTTTAATTTTGAAATGAAATAACTAAAATATTCTTAGTACTTACTTGTAGTTATTAAGAATATGTTAAATTTAATAATTTATTACTTTCTCCGTCTGTAATTGAATGTCTACATTTATATTTTAAGTTGTTCGAAATTGAATTTCTCATTCCTTAAATTAGTTAAAGTTTTATTAAGAAATTGACATTGTTTGGATTAAAATGAACTAAATCAATTCTTTTTTAAAAAAAAATTTATACAAGTTAAAATAAGACATTCAATTACAGATAAAGAAAGTATTAAAAAACAAAGACAGATAATAGGTAAACGATCTTCTTTCTTGGAAGCTTCTGATCTAAGTTTTGATAAGTAAAAAGTATTAAAATCCCTCTTCATTTCAGATTCAAGGGACTAAAATAAATACTAGTACTATTCTATTTTCTTGCTTGACTCAAGTACCCAATGCTGACTCAGCATTTCCTATTTAATTTTATACACTATCAATTAAAAAATAAAAAATGAAAATGCACGTATCTTTTTACTTATTTTTCACAGATTTCTTTTTATAAATTAAACCCCTCATATTATTGGATTTTTTTGAGTACACGTGTATTATTTTAATTTGTGCTAAAGAAGATCTTCGGTGCCCAATGTTAGACCATAATATTTGCGCAGTAATGAGTTACTTTCTCTTCTCATTCTTAATCCTGATATCTAGATTGATGATATTTTCCACTTTGGTCTCAAAATAAATAAATAATAATATGTGATCATTTTTACAAGGCTCGTGATATTATAGTAATTCTTCCACATCATCTTCTAAGCTATTCAATAAAATAATATTCCTTCCGTCACTAAATATAAGTCACTAACCATTATTTTGCAAAAAATTAAGAATTTTTTTTTTGCTTAAAATGTCCTCTCATCATCCTATAAAAAATTTGAACACCATTTCACTAAATTTCATTAGAGGGGTGACATAGAAAAATATCATCAAATATCTAATTAACTAATAACAATGACTTATAATTAATGACGAAAAAAGTTAGTTAAAATGATTTATATTTAGTAACTAACGGACCCGGATCTCCTATTATATATTCATGTGTCTTACTCCATATTACATTAATAAAAAAATTTTCCGTAGTCTTTAGTTATTATCTTTTGAAATATTTTAATATTAAAACCTTAAAAGATAAAATAAATCCAAAAAACTTCATCGTTTAGGGACACGTGTTAAATTTTTACTGACGTAACAGGGAGTGACATGCAATTACATGACAGGATATCCTAAACTGTGATGGATGGAGTATATATTACTCGATTTAGATAAAGTACATATAGAATTTAATATACCTTTTTAGGATTTTATTAATAAAATTCTAAAAAAATATATTAAATCATGTGAATACTTTATTTTTATCGGATAAGATATATTATTATATTTGATAATATTGACAATGGTATAGAAAATATGATAGAATATGTGGAGCCAAAACACTTATATGAAGAAAGACGTATTTTCTGGGGGCACATTTTAGTCAAAAAAGGTAATATGGGGAAATTTTAAGGATAAATGATTAACCAAACCGAGTAGATAAGAATAATTTTCTTCTTTCTTTTTTCCTTTGAGATAAAGAAGGGATTGTTTTGAAGATAGAGCAGTTGGCGCGTGTATCTTTTTTGGGTTGGTAGTTTAAGTTAAAGGGGTTCCCCTTTCTTTCTTTTCCTTTTTCTTTTTTTCTGGTTACACTTCAAAGCTTTTTTGGCCTTTCCCAAAAATTTATTTTTCTCGTGTTTGATTAATTATGATATTGTAATAGTTTGTACAAGGGGAAAAAGAAAAGAATTTTGTTTGTACTTTTTAAGGTAATTTCATCCTCTCTGGCATGGAACCTTTTTGAGCATTCATATGATGTGGGTAAACTTGTCATTTTATCGAAATAGAGAAACAGGACCTTACACCTTTTAAAAACTGATAATTTAATTTTAACCTGATTAATTTGACTTTTTAAATTGGTATTTGAGTTACCATAACTTAACTAATTAAGTTAGTTATAGTCGATTCATTTGAATAAGTTTTGTTTGTCATATGTTTAGAGAACAATTTTTTTTAGTGACAGACACTATTTGTGGATGCAAGCACGGTTAACCCAAAAAGGTATTGTTAAGATTTAAATTCGCATCCTTTGATTTCCGAGCTTACTATTCCACCTATGAAAATGTCTTCAAAGGGACATTTACAAAGTAAACTTGAACATTGTGATATTTATCACTTTTATAACTTAAAAATAATAACATACGAAAACTTTTCTCCCAGTAGTGATATGAAATGCTATAGAATACACCTCATAACATGAATTTTGAGTCCCCAATAGTCAACTTAAAATGAAAATAAAAAAACTCAATATGGGCAAAGGAACTTTCACCGTAAGATTTCTATATGTATATATATATGTATATAATTATGATTAATGTAATTATAATTTTTAACAGGAAATGGAAGTGAAATGTAAGGTAAAATGACCAATTTAACCCTATGCCCTTTTCATTTTAATCATGTAAATTCATATCTTTTAAGGTTTTATATCTTTTTTATTTTGACCATACAGGTTCGTATCTTTTTTTTTTTTTTTTTTGTTTATCTTTTAAGATCCTATAACTTTTATATTTTGACCATGCAGGTCTATATCTTATTTTTTATATATATATTTTCAGGTTTCATAAGTTTATATCATTTTCAGATCTAGTTGGCTACCGATAAAAAGTTATGGGACTTAGTTAGTCACCGGTAAAAAATTATAAAATCTTAAAATATATATATATTTTAACAAAAAAGGGTGTGAATTTGAATATATATATAAATATATATATATTTATATAATACACGATTTTTCTACTGTGTGCTCCATTGCATTATGTGACTGGCACAAAATGAAGTCGTTTTGGCCCCTGCTTTTTTTTTCCCAATCAAAACAATGTCATTTTGTGTCCGTTGCACAATAGCAAAAC
>JAOXNR010000030.1:11356046-11366250 GCA_028571225.1 Parsonsia alboflavescens
GCAGTCGTTTCAGTATGTTAAGGATACATCTGTATCCACGGTTGAAAAGTAGTTCATAGTCCATTTTTCCTATATATACTATACCCCTAGAAAGTAAAGAGATTCACATGTCCCGTCTTTCATGCTATTCTAATATATGATACGAAGACTAAAATCATTGAGGTATCAATTAGACCTACAAATCGATTAACAGAATCTTCTTCATTTTAGGTCTAAATTATGCCATGCTCTTTTATGATACGTATAATTTTTTTTTATTAATATAATAGAATGTATAATACCAAAATGCGGGTACCGTTTGTGGGACAGAGTAGAACTTCGTAACTAAATGCGGATCCATGGATTAATTGTGGTGAGCTGTAATGATGATGCGGCAACCGACCATCTGAATAAAATCTATGACCAAAAGGAAGACCATATAATTTTGAAAGTCTTTATGAAATACTAAGGTGGCCCCGCACTATCACAATGATCAATAATAATCTGCCCTTCAAAGCCAAATCTCTTTTGGGTGAGTGGGGACCATTTCCGTTTCTCTTTCGACGATCTTTCTCTCGATTATTCTTCCCATGTTTCATTTTAATTGTCCGTTTTAAAAATTAATTTTGTTCCAAATATAAGTATGTAAAAAGGAAAATTTAATTACTCTCTCCGTAAGAAATTGAATGTCTCAATTTGACTTTCAAGTAATTTTAATAAAAAATTCTGACTTAGTTTATTATCAAAATGCATTATCAATTTTCTTAATAAAAATATTTATTGGTTTAAAAAATAGGATATTCAATTCCGAACAATCCAAAATTTAATATAAGACATTCATTTCAGAATGAAGAGAGCATTATTTTTCATTATACAATTCTTTGATCGGATAAAAAATCTTCAAAAACATGTTTTTTTGATCATTTAGATCAATTGTGTAAAAAAAAAAGGGTGAAGGATCAAAATAACTAAAATAAATTGATATGAATCAAAACTACAATAAAAAAAAAATGGTGGAGAACCAAAAAAAAAAAAAAAAACTAGACCTATGAAAAGGAAAAAGCAGGAGAATTAAAACTATCAATCTTCCTACTACTACCGTTCAGTAGTTGATGGATGATGAGTTTTTTTAAAAAAATTTTTTTTTTTTTTTTAAATTTTTCTGGTTGAGAGTGGTGGGTAAGGGGGGCGGGGGCGGGGGTCACTGTTCCTGCTGTCAGAGATTGAACTTAAAACCTTTAACAATGGATTGCCACCAGGCAACCTCTGTCAGTAGGATGGATGGTGAGGTATGATCACAGGATTTAACATTTGAGGCCCACCACATTTATGAACTTGTGGATTTACGGATTCCAAAATCCTTTTTCAGTTCCATGAAAGAATTATTGTCCTTTGTTGGCCAAACTTTCAATTAATTTGATTGTAGTTTTCCAGATCTCAGCCTCACACACCACTCACTCTTGAATTTTCTGGTATATATTTTTTTAAGATCATTTTTCGTTGTATTAATAAAAATCTTACAAGAGTAACATACATATAAATATGTATTAGAAAAGAAAGTTCAACATAGCTTCAAATCTTATATTTCTTTAGTTTGGAATTGAATGTTTATATTTCTATTTTGAGTTGTTTGGAAATAAATGTCTTATTTCCTAAATTATTAAGAGAATAATATTATTGGCTTTAAAATAAAATAAGTAAATTAATTTTTTTAAAAAATTTATATAAGTCAAAATAGGGCATTAAATTATAGATGAAGATATTATTACACATTTTTATTGGTTTCAGATCTCATATTACACATTTGTGTAGTGTCACACAAAATGTGTAATATGAGATCTAGAGCCATCCAAAATCCCAACCACTCCCACATCCCACTTTCCTGGATTATCTTATATTTCATATACTTTCTCCATTTAAATATAAATATTTTATTTAATTCGAATACTATTTAAAAAATATATATATATATTTTTTAACCTAATAAATTTTTTAAATCTAACTTTTTTCAGTCATGTTAGTAAACTTTTAAATACATTAAAAAAATAAAACATTTATACACAAAAAATGTTATAAAATATAGTTCTTATTAATCACTCAATATAAGATGCATTCAAAGAATTAAAATAGATAATATTTAACCAAAAATGATGTGATGTGCCACTCAAGGAAAAGTAATTGTAAACTTTTGCGACGTTATTTTTTTTCCATCTGTCATCTGACAGTACCATGACTTCCTCTTTAAAGATTAAAAAAAAAACAATATCACATAAATTTATATTACTTTTCTTTTAGTAAGACACGTAACACACACCAAAGCATTTATGAATATTTAACTAAAACCGATCGACTTCAATTATAAATCGAGGGAGAGAGTCTTCACATGTCAATCGGTGATTGAGTTTGATAACTTCAAGAAAGGCGTCTACTGTATTGGGAGAGAGAAAACCATGAAACCATTTGATCTGTCGCAGAATGAAGGGAAAAAAACATCAACTTAAGGACAAGAATCAAATCTTTGAACAGGTAAATTCCATGACATAATCGTTTACCATTCTAACACATGAATGCACTCACAATAATATTAAATTCTTTATTGTTATATATTATTTCTTTTGTTCGGAATTGAATATTTTAATTTGATTTATATATATTTTTATAAAAAGATTTGACTTAGTTCATCAAAATATTACATAGTTAATTTTCTTAACAAAAATTTTATTACTTTAGTAAATGAAATAGTCAGTTCTGGATAATTCAGAATGACATATGAGATATTTATTTTTGGATGAAGGAAGTTTTTCTTTTTTTTTCCAATTCCATCCCTTTTACGGTGTTTTTTTACTTTTTAAAATTTTCTTGTCAAAAATATAAATTTAAAAAAATGATAAATTGTGCGGTGGATATATATTTTCTTTTTTAAATGTCAAATGGAAGTTTGCTAAGCCAACCAAGTTTATGTTGACCTTTTTTTTTAGCAACTATTTTTCACACTTGTCCCATGCCACGTATACGAGAGAATGTACTCAATCTAATTCTCCTCAACCATTCGATAATTGATTATTCAAGAGCAAGTTTTATGGGATTAATTATAAAAAATATTTCAGTTATGATCTAATTAAATATTGTGATTGTCAATTGATAGATACTATATATTTAGTTCCATATTTGACCAATATTATTTGAATCGTCAAATTCATATATTTTGATACATATGAGAGGAATATAAAATTATAAAAATGGAAGAACCTTGATTATTATATTCTGGATATTAAAGAGTTTTAATTATTATATTCTTGATATATGTATTTGTATTAAAAATTAGTATGAATAGAGGTTTTTTATAATTGACCATAACTTCTATAAGTAGGAAGGTTCTCATTTGTAAATTGATATATATCATTCCATTTCATTTATCTCAAACTCTTATACTCTTTCTTTATTTTTAAAATATTAATTACCTTTTTTATTTTAATAAGAAAAGAACTCCAATGGTTTTTTTTTTAATATATGGGTCATGACCTTCAATAGATTCTATGCTTCTTTTTATACACGATTTATGTTGAGTCATTCTTTATACATGACTAGCCATAACTTAAAACTTACAAGTTACAAATAATAATAGGTATAAACAAAGCCAACTTAATAATATAATAATAATTTTCGAGGTTTAAAATGTAAATGTGTAATCTCTTTTCTCGATATAAGTTTCATCCCTATAATACTAGAGGGTCGATCGTAAAACAATGTAATGCAGCTTGCTTCGGAATTGAATGAATATCCTACTTTGACTTATACAAATTTTAAGAAAATTAGTTAACTTAGTTAATTTTACATTTACTTATGTCAATTTCTTTAATCCTTTTTTACTAATTTAAGAAATGAGACATTTATTTTCAGATAATTCAAAATATTTAATTACGGATAGAGGGAGCATCAAGAAAATGACTTTTTATTTTTTACTTTATATTTTATTTATTTTTATTACTATAATCATAACTTGAATATTTTTAAAATGATTATTGGTTGAACACCCAATATTCAAGCTTTCACATAAATAAACAAATAGGGATAAATTTCACCTTTTAAAATAGTATAATTCTATCTAATGATGTATGTAATGATGAATGCATTGATTTATATTATACTAATTAACCATTCCATAAGAAAAATTGATCTATACATTCATGAGGGAAAAGGTGGATAGAAAAGTCTACTCTTATGATTGTGTGGCACTGTAGGATGATTAGAGCCACATAAATGGTCAAGCATGTGAACATGAACCTCAACTTTTCATAGACCGAGGAGAAGAAAAAATGGGAAAAAAAAGAAAGAAAAATATAACCAAGTGAATTCCCCAAAGAATCCCCCAAGAGAATGTGGTTTGAAGGGCAAAACTGTCATCTTCTTGCACACGAAGTATAAACAAAAAGACACACTACTGTTACCAATTACTACTTCTGCAACTAAAATAAAGCGAATAAAATTACTAGCACAAACGAGTTCCCTAAATTACACGTACACTTCTCATAACTAACGTGACTTTGTATGAGAACGGTACAAGGAACGCGATTAGGCCATTTCTCTTTGTTTTCTTCTCCTCCCATAAAAGGATCTAGACAAAGCATCAATTATGGAGTCTGATCCTTATCTGCCCCTTTCTTCTCGAGTTCTCAGCTCATCCTGTTGGAATTTCACCGTATTTCACCAACTGGGCTCAGATTTCGGAGCCTAGTTTTTCCTCATTTTCACCATTGATCTCCTTTTACTATAGTTGAATTTCAGGTCTAATTTCACATATTTTTCTGGTTTATTCAGTCTTAGAATTTCTGGGTTTCTTTCCTTTGTGAAAAATCTGTTGTCTTTTTTAGAATTTGATTCCCTCTAGAGACCCAGAAAAAAGGGGAGAAGTGCATAGAAAGCATTTTTCTGATTTGAGCTTTTTTTTTAATATATAAGGGGAATATCTTTTGTTTAAGTTTCTGGGCTTTCATCTGCTGGGAATGTGATCAGAATAATTGTCAATTCTCTTCGAAGAGCATGAGAAAAAGGAGGCTTCTTTGAGTGTTTTGTAGTTGTCTTTGGGTAGTAGGTTGGAATGTCAGAGAATTTGCCAGTTTGAGTGCTGTAAATTGTGATACCTCTCCTTCCCATCTGACATCTCCTGACTAACTAAACTAAGTAATATATATACACATATTGATGGAAATCCAAGTAAGGTTCTGAATGTCGTCTGCTTTTCTTGTACCGTAAAATGGTTCTTTAATCGCTTCAAGATTCATCTGTTCGGTATATTCTGCATATTTTAACATTTAGATTCTTATCTTTCCGAGTCAGATTACATCTTTATTCTCTGACACAGTGTATATCCTAATTCCTTAAAGGCTTATGTGTGAGTAGAAACTTAGTCACTACTTATCTATTTAGTTTCTTTCACTGAAAACTCGTGCTTCAAATTTCAGCAAATTGGGTTCTGAAAAAAGTTCCCGTGGTATGGGGCATTTGTCATCCATGTTCAATGAATTGGCGAGGTCCTTATCTATCAGGAAAAGGAGGAGCTACGCTAGGAATTCCGGTGGAAGAGAAGCTGTGGAAGCTATGGCTAGAGATGCAAAGAAGAATGATTTGATATTGAGGACCTCAGGAACCGTCAATGTTGATGGATCCAAGAATTTTGCTGCTGTTTGCTCCAAGAGGGGGGAGAAAGGTGTGAACCAAGATCGCTGCATTGTGTGGGAGGTATGATGAAATGATCAGCAAATTTCAACCCTCTTCCTATTTTTGTTAAACAAATAACTTTTGTTTTGAGTTTTTTTCTGATTAACATGTGAAGGATACCATGAAAGTGCTACCAATTTTTGATCCTTACTTGAAAATTCTTGTCTCATAAATGTGTGCGATATACTCTTTTATAGGAGTTTGGTTGCCAAGAAGACATGATCTTTTGTGGCATATTCGATGGGCATGGTCCATGGGGACATTTTGTGGCTAAGAGAGTCCGAGAATCGATGCCATCTTCCCTACTCTGTAATTGGCAGGAGATGCTTGCTGAAGCTTCACTTGATCCAGATTTGGATTTGGAGTCAGATAAAAAGCTCAATAAATTCAACATCTGGAAGCACTCTTTTATGAAGGCTTGTGCTGCTGTTGACCAGCAGCTGGAGCAACAAAGGAAGATTGATTCCTTCAACAGTGGAACCACTGCTTTGACAATTGTGAGACAGGTATATTCAATGCTCCTTGACTGCAAATATATGGCGATTTTTAAGCAAAAACTTGTTCTATGGCTTTGATCATTTAAAGAGTGCAAGATCAAAGTGTTCATGGCTATAGCCTTTAGTTTGTTGGATTGGGATTTTAGAGTGTAATTCTTGTTTTTTAGTTGTTGGGGTAAACTCTCAGAAAACTTTTTCAGGTATTACTGTATCATACAATTATTCCATCTGAGTTAGTATTTGGCAGTTCTATGTGAGATCATCTTTCAGTCAGAACTAAAATCTTGTGCCCAAATGAAGAATATTATCATCATTTAACACTTTTTTTGTTTAGTGTTATATTAGTAGTCTAAAGTAAAGAATATTATCCTCACTAGGACACTTCATTGCTTTTTAATGTTCTTTTAGTGATAGATCATATAATACCTTTATCCAATGGGAGTAAGACATTAAAGGATTTCTTTTGGTAATTAATGGAACAAACTAAGGATATGTTTTTCTGGAGAAAGCAAAAAGAAGTGCCTTTTAGTTTCTTGCAACAATCTTCTATTGCTAGATTAGATATTGATGATCTAAAGTTATGGATCTTTTATGTTACAAAGGGTGAAAATCCCTGATCTCATCATACATATCTGGACCTGAACAGAGCCAATTAAAGACAAGTTGAGGCTTGAGAGAACAAATAAAGTCACTTTTTACAGTAAGTATTGACAAAAGAGATAAAATCCTTGAAGCCAAGCAAATCCAAACATTCTCAAGGCTTTCAATGATGTCTTCAATGTACCTTCTTATGTTCTAAGTTAGCGGACCATACTTCAAATGATACCTGCTGTAGGGAACTTGATCAGTTGGTTTGAGGAGTTGTTTCCTAAAATGAATATTATTTATGATCCTCAAACTTTTAAGGGCAACAAGAGCATGGTTTTGCACAATTTTCTCTCTGCATTTTTTTCTGTATTCATTTGATTAGAATACTTAACATTTTAGAAGTGTTTTCTATAGTTTTATGAGCTCAACTAGTAGTGTTTTCCTCTCTTTCATCTAAATCCTTTGAGGTATTCTCAGGGTGAGCTTGTTTATATTGCAAATGTTGGTGACTCGCGTGCTGTATTGGGTACAACTTCTGATGATGGTGACTTGGTAGCAGTTCAGCTTACAATGGATTTCAAGCCTAATCTCCCTCGTGAGTTTCTCCCTCTCTCTTTCTCCTTTCTATCCAGTCCTTTTCCACTGGCTAAAGACTCATTACAAGTTCTTCAACCTCTTGTTCAGAGGAGGCTGAGCGTATAATTCAGTGCCACGGTCGAGTATTCTGTCTAGATGATGAACCAGGAGTACACCGAGTTTGGCTCCCGGATGAAGAATCACCTGGACTGGCAATGTCTAGAGCTTTTGGGGACTACTGTGTCAAAGATTTTGGCCTTATTTCTGTCCCAGAAGTTACACACAGACACATAACAAGCAAAGATCAATTCATCGTCCTGGCAACCGATGGGGTAGGCATAATTTTCTCTCTTGCCTTAAATTTTCAACTGTTTTGATTTTTTAATGGAATACATGGAAGAGTGATTTTGATCAAATTTGCTTGTGTATTGAAGGTGTGGGATGTAATTTCCAACCAAGAAGCCGTGCAGATTGTGTCATCTGCCCCGGACAGGTCAAAGTCAGCCAAGCTTCTCGTGGAATGTGCTGGGCGAGCGTGGAAACGGAAGAGAAGGGGTATTGCCATGGATGATATTTCAGCTATTGTCCTGTTCTTTCATAAATCTCCTCTATGCCAGCAAATCTACCCTGTAAATACAGTACAATGAAAGAGCAGCAAAAAATGCTGCTTCTTTTCCCCTGTCTACTCTCTCCTTTTTGCTATGGTTATGGCAAGGCCTTGAGTTTGCAGCGGGTCTCTATCCCTCCATCACTCTTTTAGCTAAGTCCATAAACTGAATATCTTGTGGTTTCAGATGAATGGTTACCATTTCTTGAAGTTCTGACGTAGGTATGAATCAAGTACCTTTCCAGAAAGAATAGGTTGGACGTCAGGGTGGGGATGGGGAGAAGAAAAAGAAAAACTTCCTCAACAGGGGTTTCTAAAGAGCGACAAATGATGATGATATGAAACCAATAGCATTCTCATGTTAGATTTTATCTTTTACGATATATGTTTCTCCATTGTTTCTTTCATCTTTCTGGACTAGCCCACAAAACAGACCACTACTGCAAGTACATGAGAAAGATGAAGGAAACGAAAACAAAAGAACTCGAAATGGAAGAAATAAATCAATTCTTACAAAAGAATATCTGTACATTTACTAATGCATAGCAATCAATTCCTGTACATCAACTTTTCTTAAAAATTTGAATAATGAATAATGTTCAGTAAAAAACCTGGGGAGATGTGTAAAACTCACTCTCGATGAACATTGGTCTTAAATCTTCTTGACACATGAATTCCATTGGAAAAGAAACAAGAAATCCTGTGACTGACTTCAACTTATCGACTGAGTTCATTACAATGACTTCTTCCCCAGTCTCATGAGATTCTACTTTCTCTGGGGCCACTCCAAGATCGATGGTGGTGTGATCAAGTTTCTGTTTCAAATGAGACAAGGCTTGTCTAAAAGCAGACCTGTAATGTGATTGATAGTTATTTCTGAGAAATGCGATAGGAAATATGAAGAAATCCAATAAAAAGAAAAGAAAAAACTCCGAACGAATTAGAGGTGAAAACATCCTACTCTAATTCTAATACCTGGATTGTATGAGGTCATTTGGGACACAAGTGAAAACATCTTGGTAGATCTTGGCATTTGACTGCAAATAATAAAGTCGAGTGCAGTTTTGTTAGGTGGTAATTCAGTGAGTATGGTTAAAGGAAAAATGTCAAAAAGGGAATCACCTTTGCAGTTTCCATCCACAAATCCTTGTATGTGGAGTCAGATATAGGATCTCTGATCTTATCAATCTAGAGGAGACAAAAAACAAGAATGATGCATTGTTAAGAATCCTAAGCAGACCATGATCTACATAAAAAATAGTTATAGAGGATGAGAGGGGACATCCCAATTTCGTCTCTGAAGCAATTATTGACTGGTGTACTAATCTGAACTGTGAGCATTATTTACCTCTGCAGTGTGTAAATCTAGATGCTCAGCCCACAGAGACATCCGAAGGGATAAAGAAAATTTCCCAGCCTTCCAGGAGTTCCCATTCATTGATGACCCAACAAAATCTTTATCTTCAATAAGCACACAAATCTGAGGAAATATCATCAATGTTTCAATTCAATCCATTTTATGTGCTCAATGGCAATGCCAGTAAAAGGGGGAAGGAGTACGACATTCATAAAGGACAAAGCAATAAAGGGGAATAGACAAGTGAAAACTCTTAAAGCAATCAATACTACGAATCCGGATAAAAACACATTATGGCTGGTTTATACAGTATATAAGTCATCTGATATTGAAAATGTAAAGATACTGAATATCTCAAATAACTTATTTCAGCTCATTGGGAAGTGACTGGACAGGAAAATATACTGAACATCAGCATGAAAAATCTGGGTTCTAATTTTCTTAATATCTTCATCATTTCATAAACTTTTAAAGTTGAATGATGTCCATGTACGTCCCATAGTTGCACTATCACTTTATATGTATTCAAATTGATAATCAGAAGAAAATAATTATGACACTACACATGTGAGAAAGGATAGATTTCGGGTTACAAAGATATTAACATAACAGGACACTACAAATGTACCTCGGAATCTCTAGAACCAAGAAGGCTCCTGTCATTTATATTAGACGATCCAACCAAAGCTATTTGATCATCTACAATCATTACTTTGCTATGAACATACATGACGCAGGACGGAAAAATATGGTGGGGAAAATTATAGAACCTCAACTGTAAACAACTTCACTCGAAAGTTTTTTCACAGAAAAGGGAGAATCAAGAATAAAACAACAATATTCTTGAGACAATACCTTGAGTTCACAAGGAAAGAGATAAAA
>JAOXNR010000030.1:11387957-11452524 GCA_028571225.1 Parsonsia alboflavescens
TTTGAAATTCATAATTACACATTTTTATATTAATAAAAATTTGTGAAACTTTATATTCAATTATTCTGAATTACGGACGATGCATACCCTCCGAGGTTTAGCACTAGGTAAATGATTAGAAAATGAAAAACTAATACATCTTGATGTATTTATTTGTTTTATTACAATATTAAATTTATATGTTTTTTAAATTAGAGTAAATAATTTTTTTAATTAAAAATTTTAAAAAGTGTGATATTTTTTTTTAAAAAAAAACACCACATGAAAAAAAGAAGTAGAAAAATTCCCAATAATAGAAATTAAAAAAAATCTTAAAATATGAGACATTATTATTTTAAATCAAAATATAGAAACTAAAAGACTTAAAGAAAAAATTCAATTCAATTCAGAAAAAAAAAAAAAACAAAAAATCAATAGTCTTCACACAATATTCAACTTCGTCCCAAATCCGAAAACTGACATCCAACAAAGGAATGGTTATTCTTATCCGATCACGAATAAGCAATCCCATGAAATCCTCATTCTAACTTTTTATTTATGCAATCAAACAAAAGAATTTCAATTCCATGAAAATGTGGAGATCAACATAGGATTCTTTCCAGAATCCTCCAACTTTGCCATTTATGATCTCCACGTTCGAACCTCGTAGCAGATTAGACCAAAAGTTGCGGCTCCTTTACCTGCTAATTAATCATCACTTATCACGTTTGAGCATTTGGGTGTGGATTAAGTTCATCATTACTGATGTTGCGGGTAAACTTCCCCACGTTCCAGCTGCCTGATGTGCGGGTAGTCTTTCCCAGGCTCCAGATGCCTGATGTTGCTGATAACTGGGTTTGTCCCAATTTTGCCATTTATTTAAATATTTTGTTAGAATGATAAGATAAAATTTTTATGTCCCAATCAGATCTATGGGAAGTTACATTTATTTCAGTATTGTTTTGAATTGTTTTATGTATTATTGTGAAAACAAACAAATGATTCAATAAATTTAAGCTAAAATCACCAATATTATTATCATAATTTTTAATTTTATTTTACAAATTTATCAAATAAATAATCTATATAATGAGATGGTAAAAAAAAAAAACTTACCTAATAGCCTTGAGGTGTAGGATGTTTGAAGTTTTTTTTTGCTCGAGACCTATGGTCTGTATCCTAATCACTTCAACCACTGGGGTATCCAACAAAAGAACTACGGGATGCTTTTGATCCTTGAGATTGATCGAAGAAAAAAAATTGCTTCACGAATATATAAGTTTTTTAATTATTGTTATGAATAACTATAATTATATATAGGTTTTTTTTTAATTTTTTTTTTTTGGGGGATGGGGGTAGCATTGTCCCTTGCTGTTAGCACATCTCAAACCCGTGACCTCTGACACCGGATACCAAGTGGGTTTGCCATTAGGGCAAGCCTCACTCGGTTAATTATATATAGTTTGTTGATTAAATTGAAGAAATTTTGGGTGGAAATTTAAAAACTAAAATTGATAAGGAAGATTCCTTTTATTAAAGATTTTATTTTTTTCAAAAGGAATTAAGAATTTTTGTAATATATTTATAAAAAAGTGCATAAATTATGCCTTCAAAAATTTTGAGAATGGACAAATAATACTAAATAAATCTAAACTAAAAGTATATTAATATTAACTCTTTTTTTTTTAATTTTCCAGGGTAGGCCAGTGCCCACCTTGAATTAAGTGTGCGTTTGTTAGAGCTGTCAATTGAGGTTGGTCTGTCTCAGTCCTATCCCAACCCCAAGGGCCAAAAAATTTAAAGGGGTGTTACGGGCCAGTCTCATTTTCTGAAGGGCCATCAAAATCCTAATCCAATCTCACAAGAGTCAAGGGTCGGGACAGACTAGCCCTTATATATATATTTTACTTTTTTTTTTATTTAAAAAATAATTTAAAATAAAACATTTTAATTTTCACACTACTTTTTAAAAATGCAAAAAATAGTAAACAAAGTGAACAAAAAATTAGAGAAAAATATAGAAAATTATTAAATACAAACCAAATATAAAAATGAAAAACTCAATTTCAGAATTTAAAACTCATTACAGTCCCCAAAAATAAAACCTAAAAAAAGAGTTTGAATTTCAATAAGAAAAAAAAAATACCATTACAAACAATAATATTGTAATAGTAATAGAAAGTATGTACTTTTTTAATAATAATAAATAAATTATAAAATAAAATAACTTTTTTAATATCTTTGGTTCCAAGGACTGACCCAAGCTGACTCTCTCTAAATTCTTGTTGACCCTTAAGGAAAAGGGTAAAAAGAACTTGTTGCAACTAGGGTTAAGTTTTTCAAATCCAACCATTTAAAAATTTGGAATAAGACTGAACCCAACCTTTTTTGACAGCTCTAGCATCCGCCCATGTTCTCTAATATCATGGCAAATGTACAGTAAGATGAAATATGAGAGTGCAAGGAAGATCTTGATTCCTAAGAGATATCACACCATTGTTTATTCAGATCACATCTCATGAATTAAAGAATTCTTGAATTTTCCTTCCATCTAAAAGAAAATGTCCTGCTTCTAAAATATGTTTACGGTCCCAAAAATATAAACATATGATTCGTCCCCTTTACCACACAAATCTCAGCTTGGAAGAGGAATAATATGACGTGCATCGGTGCAAAGAGAGGAGCATTTGTTTTAAGTCTGCCATGCGCAACAAACCATATAAACAAAGAACGTCAATGCCCGCGGGACTTGAGGCAGCTGGTAAAGGCGTATGCCTCCAAAGATGGTTGGTCCTCAGTTCGATTCCCGCCGTGGGCACTCTCTGGGGATTTACATGATGGCCCTCCAGGCCCATGGGAATTAGTCGGGCTGAAGGCTCGGACAACCCATGTAAATCAAAAAAAAAAAAAAAAAAAAAGAACGTCAATGGAAGCTTTGCAGTCCATTTGAACTGTCTTCAATATTGATTAATAAATTATCTAAACTATTTTAAAACTATCAGAAGTAATGCATAAGTCATTCGCCCTCCTTCCCACAAATATGGTCTATAGTTTCTTTTTCCCCCCAAAATATAGTCTAGTTTCTTCTTTAACAGGGTGAAAGACCAAATTAACCTTATTAAAAAATTCAATTAATTCTTTCTCTTCCTCATTCTCTGCCAACCATTGAAGGTTAATTAATTTATTGAAAGTTGAAGTTTCTTGATATTGACTATACAATAAATGAAAGGTATATAAGTAAAATTATTGGCTTAAGTATCAATTTGACCTTTAAACTTGTATTGTTTTTTCAATTTAACCACTGAACTTCTAATTGAGTCAATTTAACAATTTTACTTTGAAGGAATAGTCAATTTGACCACTGAACTTCTATTGAGTCAATTTAACCATTTTATTTTGCGTGAACTGTCAATTTGACCATTGAACATTTTTTTATTGTAATAATTTCAAAAATTGCAAAAAATATAATAAATTATAAAACAATGGAATAGAGTTTTTTTAAAAAAATTATAAATTACTTTATAAAATTTTATGAGTTTTTTTTTTATATTTATCTTTTTGTTCCTTATAAAATTCTAATACTATTATTATTATTTCAAAAATTACCAAAAAAAAAAATCATAATAAATTTATCAAGAACAAATTCTTGTTAGTGCAATGAATGTAGTTGAAGAGCAACCCTTGCGTGGATTATACAATGAGCTGAATGCAGTTGAAATTATGCGAAAGCTAGCAGAAGCATCATCTGCCTCATAAAGGCTATTGCAAGTCGGAGGAAGAATCCAAATAATGGTAGGAAATTGGGGAAACACTGTTACAAGGTTTCAATAAAACGATTTTTCCATAATTGATAGTTATAATATCTGAATTCCTACATAGTAACTTTAAATTTTATGCAGTTCTTTATATTTATTGAGGATCAGCCTCAAATAAAAGGGGGATTATGATAGTAATTTATTATATTTTTTGCAATTTCTGAAATTATTACAACAAAAAAATGTTCAGTGGTTAAATTGATCATTCCCGCAAAGTAAAATAGTTAAATTGACTCAATAGAAGTTCAATGGTCAAATTGACCATTCCCACAAAGTAAAATGGTTAAATTGACTCAATATAAGTTCAATGGTTAATTTGAAAAAACAGTACAAGTTTAGCAGTCAAATTGGTACCTAAGCCTAAAATTATTCGTAAAATTAATTAAAATAACTAAATTAACTACACAGATCTTAATCTAATATATACATACATAGTAAAACCATGTAGTGCTTCAGAGTACACCATATAAAGTGCTCTAATTAAGTATTTAGCGATCAAAGTTAATTATCAGTTGTTAAGAAAAAAATAAATTCTACTATAAAAAATTATTTTTACTATTAATTTTTTATAAACTAAATCATAAAATGATAAACTAAACTCTAGGGTACTTGTTTAATTAAATCATATAGGTAGTTGACCATTAGAAGTCTAACTGAAGCACTCTATATATATATATATATTTATCATTATAAGGCATGAAGCATTTTCTGATAGTTGAAATAAGTTATTTTTGGCGACATTTTCTGTAGTTGGGAGTGTGCTACTATTTTGAGTACCAAAAAGTTTTCTAGCAGTTTTTTAAGCATTTTGTGGTAGGACTAAGTCATTTTCTGGTAGTTTTAGAATCATTTTTCTAATTTTTTTTTTAAAAAAATTAATTTATAGTTTTTCTATTTTAAAATTTTAATTTTATTTTTTAATGAATATGAAAAATATTATTTATATTAATGATTAAATTAATCAAAGTAAAATCAAATTAATGACAAAGACAATGATTATTTACTTGATTTTAAGAAGTAATAATATATTCATGAATTTATATAGAAAATAAATTCACTTACAAAAACTTTAGGAAGCAATTAGGGATTGGTAATCCATTTTGTATTTTCTGACGGTTTTTGAAATCTCCAAAAGAAAATATCAGAAAACACTTTATTTTTCCGTCGATCCCTTGTGAGGGTGAGAATTCAATTCAAACCGCCAAAAAACTCCTTTTCCAGACAATCTCCATGTCTGCAAAGAAAGTGAAAAAATCCACCAGAAAAAGTAATTTCCTGACAGTTTTTGAACAGTCAAAAAACGTCCACCGGAAAATCTCTCTTTTCTTGTAGTGTGTATATATATATTGGGAATATAAATCAAGTCCTATGATTAGGTATATTATTTCTCCTTTTCTTTTCCACAAAAGCTTTCTCTTCCCGAAATGTGAAAAATTAACATTTATGAATATTAATTTTGAAAATTTTTATAAAAATATAATACTATCCAAACTAAAATTGAATCGATAGAAAAATTTTAAAATAATTTTAACCATAATTATGTTATCCTATTATATACATACTAATAAAACTAATTATTTGTAAAATTAATATATTTTAAACTTTATATCATTTTTTATGAATAAATCTATTATTACAAACAATAAATAAATATTTAACTTTAGGCGCTAAAGAATAGAGTTGATTTAGTTTGAAAGGACTTTTTGTGAACTAAATTCTTGAAATGCTAATGGCCCAAACTATACCCTTTGGGCCTAATGTTTTGGGTCACGTGAAATATTTTCAAGGAACTTCTCAACCGAAAAACCCTAAACTTGAAGATTGAATCAACTATAAATTCCTCTCTCTTCTTTTCACCCATCCTCTTCTTCAACAATAGGCTTCTAGGGTTTTCCAGACGGTGATGTTACGGGCTGTTTTCTCGACTTCAAATTTCCGTTTTCTCCCTTTTTTTTCTTCTGGGTAATTTCAAAATGCAGATGGTGTGATTTTGTTGCTGTGATGTGAAACTTTATCCCAGCTCTATGAGCCTTTCGAGTCCAGGAATGGAAATTCTTCCAACACGAATCTGAGCTTCATCACACCTTTCATTCTTCATGTACCTAGCAATGAACCTTTACAACCGATTGATTAAATATACAACAATTGTTAGTATTTTTTGTATGTGTCCTCTAATTAAAGTATCTACATAAAACTTTGATTTTTTAAGCCCTAATATATATAATGGTTTTAGCTTATTTGATCCCACTTTGATCAAATTATAATATGATCGTATGAGTTTACCTTAACCCACTATGAACAAGCTATTTTGATCCTTCAACCTATCATAGAAAATCAATTTTGTCCTAACTACTTTTTTTTTAAGCAAAACATTCATTGAAACGTTCACTTTATTAGTAAGAGATAACTTTTGGAGCAGCTGCTGGCCAAAGAATTCAGGAATGAGCTTCAGTAAAAACATTTTTGGAACAGGAGTTTGATCGGGCCTTCCAGACTTTACTTGAAGAAATGGGCTCGGGTCTTCAAGGCTGTGTGCCTTTGACTAAACGGAATTCCCAACTGGTATGGTAGTTGAGGATCTAAATAAGATGGCTAAGGGAAAGTCGGATACTGACCTACAAGCTAGTTCCTGCTGTAAGGATACGTCTAAGAAGCAAGCCTGTATAAAGGTTTAGGATGCATCTTAATTTCTTTTTAAATGGATTAGTTAGATTTTGAGCAATAATGATGATATTGAAAATATTCCCCCTAAAATGTTGTCCTATGTCATAAAATGACTAGTTACGACTAGTATTTTATTGAAAAATTAGTAATTGGAACCATAATGACTACCTATAAAATGTTGAAATATCATAATGAATGAAAAAAAATACTATAGTTTGTTCTAAACATGTAGGATCAAACAGGCTAAAAGCCTTATATATAACACTTTTCATTTCTTTTAATAAAAAACATATATAAAATTAAGTGAAAAATAATATTTTGGGTTATTTTTATAATTACAAAAATTTTAACAATCACCTAACTCCTTTTGAAAAAAAAAAAAAAAACCTACTATACAAAATTTATTTTCAAGTTTTAAAATTATATCAAGTATCTTTGGAGTTTTAAAATAACTCCTCCTCTATCTAAAAAATATATTATATATATATATAAGGAGTTAAGTCTATGATAAGGTTTTTAATCAATATAGCATTCCTCTCTCTATATATATAAATTGAACTACGCACATCTTTCAAAATGTGACTGCCGTCGTTGGACTCCACTAAGTGGATTGTCATCATCATTTCCAATTGATTTGTTCTTTAGGTGTGGAGGATC
Organism: Parsonsia alboflavescens; assembly: GCA_028571225.1. Classification (NCBI taxonomy): domain Eukaryota; kingdom Viridiplantae; phylum Streptophyta; class Magnoliopsida; order Gentianales; family Apocynaceae; genus Parsonsia; species Parsonsia alboflavescens. Next base: position 11,395,073 of record JAOXNR010000030.1, read on the forward strand.
CATTAATATCATTTTCCATCACTGCGGCTTTCTCGTTCAAATCTTCTCTCTTTCTTGTGCTTTCCAATAACTACTTCATCGATGAGTTAGAGACATCTCAGAATTTTCTTTTTTTGAGTTTTATTATGGGCTAATGAGAGAAAATGTCAAGAGAAGAAAGGAGTATAAAGGGCTTGTCGAAGATGAAGAGAAGCTATAGTAGGTGCACAGTTACCCTTCGGAATTATTTGATTTTCTCTCCAATTCCTCTCTTTCCAATTTATCACATTCAAACCTACTATAACAAAGATTGGTATTTTTTATCCATGGATTATTTTCTTTTTTCCAATTTCGTCCACAATTTTTTTCTTAATTTAATCTGTCAACTTCTTTTTTTGTGTGTGCAATTTGTCCTTTTAACCAAAAATTGGATTTTTTAAGTTTTTGTAGTCTCTAACCAGGGATATTTTTGTCAATACACTGTAACACTCATTTTACCCACCCAATTAATAATCGGGGTCAGAGGAATTCAAGTTAATAACAAGCCCAGTTCGTCAAACCCACTTCCTTCCCGATAATATTTATAATATCATCATCATCACCACCTTCAAAGTTCAAACAATTGCAACCAACCTAGAGTTATTCATATTCTACAACAAATCTACCATTTTTCAATTTTGGACTTCGATGATCTACAACAAAAACACCGCGCATCATCAAGAATTACAAATATATATATAGGTCGGTTATGCTGTGCGTACTACGAAGCACATAACAGAAACTATATAAATATATATATGTATATATGCACACACAACATTTATAATCAGTCGTGATGATTTATTTTTATTTTTGGCTAAAATTTCTGCCATCTGAGCTAGTGATTGTAAGTTGCACTATACAATTATATCGGAAACACGCAAGTTTCCTCCTTTGTATTCCCATGCGGTACATCGACAACATACAATCTAAACATTGGTTTTCATTGGACATCCAATGATGCATGAAGAGTCATCACTAACCTATAATTATTGAGCTAATGTTTGCCACCCACCACCTGGAAGCTTATTATGTGCTTTTCATTGTCCAGAATCTCCAGTCTCTCGATGCTATTCTAGGTGGGAAGTCCGGATACCACATGCACCTCTCTCATTGTGCGAACGTTTCTATCACCAAAGATGAAGCAATAGCTCTTTAGGATTGTTTATACTCTTACGGTTGTTGAAACCGTGAACCACTAACCACTTGATTTCTGTTGGTATTAATATGGCCTGTAACACTGTGGAGGAGCACTGGTTAGGCCCTAGTGCATGGGTGTGGTAGTGTAGCATATTCTCTGGACCAAAATAGGCAAGGGGATCACCTACGTAGGATGGTTTGCTTCTAAAAGTTGACAAAGATAGTAGTGGCCACAGTGATGCCAATGGTGGTGGGAGGACTAATTCTCTAGATTTGGAGAGATGAAGGCATAGGCATTTTTCCTTATATTAATAAAGGGGTTAAAGATGTCTGAATGGGTTTTAGGAAACGGGTTTGATGAATTGGGTTTTGGTTTTTAAAGGCCAAGATTTGGGTAATTATTAACCTGAGTTCCTTTGACCCGATTCTCAATTAAGTGGGTGAAATGGCTGTTAAAATGCATTGACAAAAATATCCTTAGTTGATAATCACAAAAACTTTTAAAAATCCAATTTCTTTTTAAAATGACAGATTAAAAAAAAATTCTAGACAAGATTGGCAAAAAGAAAATAGTTCATGGACCAAAAACACCAATCTCCCCAATTATAGGCATATAGATTATTTGAAATAAAGATCAACTCAAGTTCTAGACTAAAAGAATATCTAGACTAAAAGATAAAGAATATTAAAGCTGAGAATATCTTACTAAAAACCCAAATTCTTATTAACACTACATCCTTCGATAATACATATCTATATTCATTATGAAATTAGTCTCGCTAAACATAAATATATTAAGATATAACATTGTATGCTACATCTTCTAAAAGAATACAATATTTTTAAGCGTCCAAGTCCAAAGATGAATTTTGTTTATAGTTTTGTATGCATAAATTTGTTATCTAATGTTTATTCAAATTAAAAAGTTAACTTTGGGCCTCATTCATTTGATATTCTACCAACAAGTCTCACAAAACAAATAAATATTCTAGGTTTGACATAAAAATACCGTCATATTCTATAATTGCGACAGATAAGTTTATGTTTTCAACAAAATAAAAAATTGAAAAAGCAAACCAAAAATCATAAAAAGTTTAAGTTGTTTCTTCATGCAAAAACTTAGACATTGTTTCATTGGCATGGTAGTCTTCTTTTTTTTTTACCAAATGAATATATCAGGAATGAAATTGGGTCGAGAAAACTCCATAGCATGCTACCAATGCCATGTACTTCACCGGGAGGGATTAGCATTTCTCCCATCTGTCACAACCATCACAAAGTCCTTAGCAGAACCTCCCACATCTCCTTTTTTCTTTTCAAAAGTCAGTGTTACTTCAATCCACAAATCCACCAATCCTTGCAGTGGACAGTCTGGAGAAACTGGTGTCCCATGCATGCTCAACTCCACCTGCAAATTTCAAGAAATTGATCAACCAAAAGCAGTCCGGAGGGGGGAAAATTAAGGAGATTCTCACCATGTCTCACAATATTAATAAAAAAAGAATGTTCAAATAAATAATTAAGGGATATGATATCTCATGAATTTCTTTTTAAATAACTTGTTTTCACTATAAAGCCTTAGTTTTTTCACCAAGTATTTTTGAAGGAAAGAGGCCGACATATTTGGATCCCTACAATGCAAGTGGACGAAAAAGGGAAAATATATATGAAATCATTGAAGAGCTCATCTGATGGGTGTGACATATTGAAGGAATAAGAAAACACAAAATGCATCAAATACTTACTTTTAATGGTTTTTTATTTTAAGTAATTCTTATTTCCTTCAATAGTTTCCCAACATAAGTGACTGTGAGATCGTCCATCCACGTCTAACGAGAAAGTTTTAAGTCATACTGTTGGTACAATTCTGTTCATTCCTTTGTTTCTTCAATTCATAAATTAAAAAAATAAAAAAAACTTGTCTAAATTTCTTTCTCCTATGCATGGGATTAGCTAAACACAAGATATCTTTCAAAAAATATTTCATTGTAGATTTTGAGGGTTATTGCTAGGTGCAGATTTGGCATATACTTAGGTCATGATTTCTAGGTATTTGTGCAACTTTGGACATATTATTAAATGGCAAACATACAAAGGGGTTGGATGGATATGATCAACATCCCAAAAAGAGAAAATGACACGAATGACGAGCAAACCTCCGGTAGGATGATAGGACTAAAGTCCAAAAAAGAACTAGTTGAATATGGCTGAACAGAAGGTCTCAATGCAACCTCAACTTACATTGAACCCAAACTTTTTTATAAGATCTCAATGTGCACATTAGAAGTTGCTTTGAACATCAAGAAAGTGAAAATTCAACAACTGCGGTTTGCATTTGAAACGGATAAGAGTATACAAAAAAAAGAAAATTTCCACATTCTTATTATGATATATGTGAGTTTTCAAATCTTTTCAAAAAGGTACCCAAAAGTAGAAACAATGCAATAAATCTTGTATTTTTTACTACATGTTGACCCATAAGTATGACTGAAATAGATGAAGATGAAGCTCAACATATTATAAATAGATTAAAATATATAGTTGACTAACCTAGATCAATCATGCAAATCAAGTTTTTAATAAAGCGAAATGTCAAGAAAGAAACTAAAGCAATAAATGTAATAAAATATTTATTTTTCATTAATTAAAGGACAATTGTTTTGAAAACAAGGGAAAGTTCTTTAGGCTTATGTTTAGAAACATATATATAAAATCTCTCTCTCTCTCTCTCTCTCTCTCTCTCTATATATATATATATATATAAAGGTAAAAAAAAACTTAAATTAAAATGTACGAGATTGAATACTAAGAGGTATTAGAGGGACTAACTTAACCATATGATAGAAGGTAGGAATTGATGATAAAGGCACATAAGATTGCCTGATATAAAAAATAGAAAGTAACATGTTTGTAACCATGAATTCTATTAAATCAAATGAGGTAGAGAATTGAATTCTTACTGCTTATCAGAAGCAACTAATGAGAACCAGATTTGGCATGATCTAATGCATTTACTCCTTTCTATTGGAAGCTGATTCAAATCCTCAGTGACAAGAGGTCTTTTTTCTTGGATATCATTCCCATTTCTAGACCTTCCTGATAATGATGAGACCAAAATTGATCCAATTTCAGCATACTGGTTGTTTGAGTTGTTTGTGTGTTCCTTGCTTTCTCCCTTATCTTTCTTTTCTATGTTACCATGGGCTTTAGATGGATTTGCTTGCAACAAATCAACTACATTAGCCCTGGAAGTTCCTCAGTCTATTACTAGGATATCAAGAGGTTTCTATATGACACTCATCCCTTCATTCTATTAGGCTCTTTTCCTTTTGTTGTCAGTTGACGATTCTTGATTTGCTAGATTGATGGTCTATAGAAATTCAAATTGTTGGATTGGAGAAAGATGAAAAGGTAGAGATATGATTATGAACACAATTTTCTTTTTCATAAAATAAGGAGACTCAACCTGTTTTCTTCTCTATTCTTCATTGTCTAGTTTTAAATAATTGCTTGTGCATCCATGACTATTCTTCATTTCTTTATAAGAAGACGCGTTAGAGAGAGAAGTCTTTCTAGGAGGATTCGCAAATCTTCCAACTAATTTTTTCCTAGCATTTGCAAGGGAATGCCCGCTAGAAGTGTTTTCTCCTTTCTCTTAATAGGAGAATTCTCCCTCTTTCCATTAGATTCAGAATCTAAGAGCAAAACTTCAGGCTCCTTAGCTTTTTCTGATACTCTAGATTTCTTGTCTTTCTTCTATATTAATCCACGGTCAATGAATTGTCTTCTTTTGCCAACGATAGTTAGCCCTACACATACACACACACACATACATACATTTAGTGGCGACTGTTATGTCAAATTTTCACATTCTTTTTACATGAAATCTAAAAATAAATCAAAATTTTCAATGTCAAGATAGTAGAACTCAAGTTTAGTGAAGTTCTCTGCCTTTCACACCTTACAAAAAAATGATATTCTCAAACTTGAAACTTTATTGCAGGTACATTATTTGAGTTAGGCATACAAGAATTTGAATGTGAAAGAAATTCCAATTCAAGTAAAATCACTTGACTCACCAAGTGTAAAGTTAAGAAGAGATAAAACAGATTGCAAATGAAATGAGAAAACATAAATGCCATGTGGTTATCAATATAAAATATGGAGATAGATTTATTTTTGATGGAAATTTAAAACCATAAGTAAGTAGAAAACTTATGGATGATAAAATATATGGAATGATTAATGTACAACTACAGACACTTAAAAATATAAGAAATCCTAAACATGCATAATGAGTTGATTAAGATAGAAATAACCAGTTTGTTTGAAGACCTTTTATTATAAATTAATAAAAGGTTTTTCAAGCCATTATTTCATTTGTTAAAAGTTCACAGCTTTTTCACCTTCTTCAAACAGTTGTTCACTTGATGCTTGAGAAGTAAATAGAAGGATAGGATAAGGTTAAGATGCTTCACTAAAAAAAAAAAAAAAAGACTTAATATTGACTAAGAGTCCCAAGACAAACATGAACCACCTAACCACAAGGTCAATAAAATGAATAATACATGATTATATGTGAATTTAAAAAACTTGCAGAATGATTGGTATTTTTAAAGGATATTACATATTGTACATTTAATGTTATAACAAGGTGTTTCAATTCAATTATAGTTGTATATTTTATTTAAAAGACATATGAATAATGTCTTGCAAAACCTTTCTCTTAAGTTCATATTTAAGATCACATATGCCTTACTTCATCCAACCAATTAACATACACCCTTTATATCCATTATTTAAATGTAAAATGGTACCTTTCACAAAGTCTCAATATTTTTACAAAGGAAAAAGTTCACTGTTTTATACCTCAATTTCTGCAATGGAAAAACACCCTAGTCTACCTTGCAAACTGGACAGTAGTTCAATCTTTCCAGTTATGCATTTTCTACAAACTATTATAACCAAGGGAAAAAACAATCAAAATCATCTCAATTCACAAGTGATAGAAAATATAATATTACATTGAATATTAAAACATAGAATAATCAAGTCTAATTGTTTGCCAGAGACTAAAGTTAAAAGCCAAAGAGTAAACATTTCATTGCTTTATCCGTCAACAAGCACAAGGTTAGTAATGAGTTTTGTAACCGTCAATAAGGTTTTTCACATGTGATCATATTTCTCATTCATATATAAGGCAAAATATTTCCAAATCCTATTGAATTAAAAAAAGTAAATCAACATAAATCCTTTTCAATTAATACATCAACAAAAACTATACTTATAAAAAGATTCATAGAAGTAAAGGATTTTCTAGGTAATTTTAGGAAGAAAATCTTCATCTTACTTCAATAACATTATTTAGATCAAAGAGTAGAATCGAAAAGAAAAAAAAACCCTAGGAAAACATTATTCTAATTTAGAAAAAATGAATCTTTCAATAGTCTAGTCATAAATTATTAACTAATCAATTAACCACAGATGACGCCGACTGCAAATTGAACCAAACCCAGTTGCCCCAAAAATTTAAAACCCAGGAAAAAAAAGGGAAAAAGGATTTTAGAATCAACAAAAAGTAAAAGGCATGCAAGAACTAGATCACAAAATTAAAGTAAATGTAAACACAAGAAGTCAAATCATTTTTGAGAAAATTTCCCTTGAATTGAAATCAAGTTTATCATATAAAAGCATCTATATCAAATCAATATAACGAGTTGCTTTCATAGATAAGAGAGAAAAAGAGTAATGTAGGAACAATTGAAACTTACATGTGTGAAGGCATTCGTCAATGGTGGTAACTTCTCTCATAAATTTCTTACAGATGGGACATGTCAAGAGATGCTTAATCTTGGCATACCTGGAATCAAGACTACTTATTCTTATCACCTTTTCTCCTCTGTCGACCATTTCTCTCAAATGAAATTTTTGGACAAAAAAATTACCTCTCTAAAAACACAGAAACATTCTTGTGTTTTTATGACTTCAATCGAGCAATAAATAAGACTTTTCAATTTATATTTTCACAACTTTCGTGTTGCATGTCGCTTTCAATGAACCCGACCAACAAAAATGAATGGATTTTTCCTTTTACAAGGAAAAAAAAGAGAAATTTGGGCATCAGAATAAGAATTTTATGGAGAGGGATAGTTACCACTTGCGTGACTTGAGCACTAAAGATTTCTTACTTCCTGGTCATTGTATGCAATTTATATGGACATACAGAAAGCTGTGTATATGGAAGGTAAGAAAACATGATAGGTTTTTGGACTTTTCGAAGAGACCAAGAAGGGGTTATGCTGGATTTTGGAGCTTTTTGATGATGGAGGGCTTCAGGATGATGTTGAGAAAAGATGGTCTGCTCTAGGCTTTTCAATGGCATAAACAAATAGTAATATCCATTTTATAGAGTTTACATATTGGATCAGTAGCCATTGTATAAATTTTGTAATAAAACAAGTGTGTTAAATTTGCACTTTTAATCCTTGAAAAACATAGACATGATTTTTCTTCTCCCCCTTTGAGATTCTTTTGTATTCTCAATGTCGGCAATGAGATGTATTAGAGATATAACATGAAGAGAAAATTCCCTTTTTCATCCCCCATCTTTTTCACTTTTTTTTAAAGTAAACTTTTGTTTTTTTACACCCCACCCCTCCCTTTATCTTCCCCCCCCGTTCCTTGAGGATCAATAGTGGCACTCCAACTATCCTTGTCGTGTCTCGAACTCGAGACCTCCCAGTCTCAAGTGTTGTCGTTTACCACTAAGCTAGTACAGCTTGACACTTCATCTTTTTTACTTGGTTCATATATAGATCCCGAGCTTCTTTTAAAAACTTTTAGGTCCCTTTCCTTTTTTATGAGATCTATATAAGTCTCATATCTTTATATGTAACTTATTGAATTCCTTAGAAATTTTTTTCAAACTATATAAATTCCTTTTTTATTCAATAGACCTAATAGGTCCTTTGGCCAGAATAACTCATTCTCAAGTTAAGTTAACAACGAGAATGGTGAAATTAGTCAACGCGAAAGGGGTTATTTCGTCCATTTACTATTCCTTGCTCTTGTTAAAATTAAAAGAAAAAAGAAAGAAAAGAAAAGGAAGATAGTCTTCTTCATCCTTGGTGTTCTACAAAGGTGAACATGGAGCCTAATAATGAGATCTTCTTCATCTACACTGGAGTTTCCTCTTTTATGGTCTGGCCATAGATAGTTTGTGCACCTTAACCGATAACTTTTTCCATAGTTTAGCAGCTCTGATATATATATTTAATCTCTTAAGTTAGCTTCAAGAACAAAATTAAAACCTGTTAAAGTCAAAACTTATTGGCCTGAGTATTTTGTTCTAGGTTGCAACTGGTCTTGAAGTTACAACCAATGAAACTACACAATATTAGGCACAATGAAATTTTCTCAGCTAGAATTATCCAGATAGTGGTTTTATTGAATTCAAACTTGTGTAACGCTAAGATAATTATCTAAATAGGTTGCTACTATCTAAAGTATTTAAATTCAATTAGATGATCCTATCTTTGTATAGAAAAATTGAATTTAAATATTAGATTAGGATGCCGAAGATCAAGGAAGATTGGAAGCTATTTATACGATATCGAGTAGCAAGGTGAATGTACTCAAGCTACATCAAAAAATCCTTAAGTACTACAACTCTATCGTCGTGAATTGATCTCATATTTTAGAAAATTATTGCATTCAACGGAAATCAAGTTCTTTGAGCTTAATCCGCCAAAGTCATCGTCATCGTCATCATTCATCAAATCATCCTTCGGGAGAAAGGAGTCTTAATCAAGTCATGAGCCAGTTCTTTGGGAGGAAGAACTTTGTCTAGATCAGGAGGATTTTGTTTGGAGAGATTTCAAAACTAAAGAATTACAAGGGGACTTATAATTGGAAGCTGTTGATTGAATTTGCAACGATTCAATCAAGATTTGTCAAACCTCATTGCAAACTTATATTGGATTCAAGGAGAAGATTAAGCTGGTTGGGTGAGGGCCCCTTAGAATTGGCATAGCCGAACTGGATTATCAAACTTCTTGTGTCAAATACTCTATTCTATTTCTACACTGTTTGTGTTTATAAAGGCATCTGACCTCTCCTTAACACTCAAAACCAATAAGGAAACAAATTTAACGTGCAACTTTTGGACGGGTGCTCCAACAAAATTTGTCATGTTTCTTGATGTAATCTATGAGTTTCGTTTACCTGAAGGATCTCAATGTATTGTTGCCTTCGATCATAAAATAAAAAGGAAAAAAAATACAATAGTTGTGCTTAGATTGGATGGAAGATGTTTATAGTGACATTGCTACCGTGAATATCTTCTTCGCACTGAGTTTCTTTTTAATTATAACTTTCCTTGACTTTTCAAATTGAGTACATTTGAGAAACTCTGAAAAATTTCCTCGACTGTTTGATGGTGATTTGTGTTGTTGCTATTGTATATAACAAACCTTATGCACTTATTCTAGTATTCCATACAGCTTTTACATATGGAAATTTGACTGGGGCACTGCTGGAGATATGACTCAGTGGGAATATCACAATTTTCTAAAGCCAAATGAACCATTCTAGGGGATATTGTGGAACCATGTACAGCCTTTGTTCATATAAACATACACGGAAGATGAAAAAGACTGACTGCCTCTTTTTTAAATTTAAACAAGATTTGGAAATAGTAAATGGGCGAAAATATCCCGTCTTGATTAATTTTACATTCTTGACATTGATTTAGTTTGAGAATAAGTTACTTTGATCAAAAGAAAATACTGGGGTAATAAAAAAAAGATAAAGGATTTACATAATTTTTTTAAAAAAAAATCCTTAGGGACCTTAAAAGTTACATATTAAGATTTGGAACTTTTATGAAAATGTTAAAAAAGAAACAGAACTTAAAGGCTTTTTTGTTAGGGGAAAAAAAGAAGGGAGGGGGGGGGGGTGGTTTAGAACCCATATGGACCAAGTAAAAAAAAAAGGAGGGGCAAAAAAGCAAATTTTCTCTATAAAGAATACTTATGTGAGAGAATTCAAAATTTTGGGTAGGTTGCATTAAAGTAAGAAAACCTTTGATGTTTTGAAATGGGATAATGTGTTGTCATTAATTATAAAATCTATTTGTCTATCTATATTGATATATTATACAAAGCAATTATAAATTGAATGACCAACAGTCTCCAGTAAAAAAATGAAATAAAATAAAATTTAATCCTTTTATGGTTTAATTTATAAAAGAAATTTGCAAAAATAATTTTTTATAAAAGAATTTATTTTTTCTTAACAACTGATCATTAAAAATTTAACTGGAACACTTCATAAGGTATGCTCCATAGCACTCCATAACATCATTATATATACATATACATATATATATATATATATATATATATGAGATTTCAATAGTTAAATTATGGTTATACCTAAGAATGTCTAAAGAAGAGACATACAACCACCCATCAATCGTATTAGCTTAATCGTAAGCTAAAGCACTTGGGAATGAAAAGTACAGAGTTCAAGACATAGCTAATGATTCTCGAGGGGTGCAGAAATAAGAAGGGTTTGGGGAAGGATAGGAGTTAAAAAGGAAAAAGAGACTCACAACCACTCAAATTAAATAAAAGCTTTTATCCAACTTAAAGTTCTTTATATTAAGGGAGATTGACCAATTTGATATCCAAAGTTATGCCCAAAGTCAATATTGGTTTTTTTTTTTTTTTTTTTTTGCCAATTGAATACTTAAACAACTTTTGAACATCCAAATTAATACTTCTGATCCTATTCCGACATATTTCTGGCCAAGATTGCATGTGTTGGTCATGTAGTTAACCTTTTTTTAGGGAGAATCGCTGATTTGGTACCTATTGTTTTTCATTGTAACCTAATTAAATACACAAACAATTTTCAAATCATAAATTATTTAGGTACTTATTTGGTCAAAGAAAAAAAGCAACGGTTACCAATCATTAATTTACGTGTAACGTTAGGTTCCAAAATGACCAACAAATTTTATCTTGACCTGAAATACGTCATAATAGGATCGGAAGTATTAATTTGGACATTCGAAAGTTATTTGAGTACTTAATTGGCAAGAAAAAAAAGGGTTATCAATGTTTACTTTGGGCATAACTTTGGATACTAAATTGGCCAAACTCCCTTATATTAACTATGTCACATCAAATTAGTAGAAAATTTCGGAAAGAATAAAAAGTTTTATTTATATTCCATGAATGTATCTTTCATAATTATGAAACTAAAAGAAACCTATTTATATTCAACGAATTTAATCACTCATAAATGATTAAACTAAAAGGAAGTCGTTTTCTTCAACAAATCAAGTTACATATGTTCAACGAACAAAATCTTCATAAATTATTAAACTAGGAGAGCTTTTATTTATGTTCAATAAAAAAATATAAATAATAGATTATGCTCAATGAATAGAATAAAATAAGATCTTTTTATTTATTTTTAATAAATAAAATCTTTCCTTATATTTATTATTTTAAAATAATAAAAAAATTTCTTTATGTTCAATGACAATATTAGGAGTATTGCTAATCCTCCAATAAAGACATATCAATTTGAGAATAATTATACTTAATAACTTATAATTAATTAATCATTATTTAATTAAAGACCAAGACCTTATTCTTTTGTTCGGTTGATGGGAATAGAAAAAAGAAATGGAATTACTAGAATTATCATGCTATATTGATTTGAATAGATATAAAATAATCTATACTATACAAAATGAGAACTTGAGGTGCCACGTGACATTATTTCAAGCCTTCTCATTATATTAAATAAATAAATATTATATAAAATATAAAAATTCATTATTAAATATTTTACATTAATTCAAATATATTATATTTTTTTAACTGCGATATCCTGTCTAGGCTTTCTAATGCATCTCGACTTCCGCTCCAAGCTGTAACTTATCAAGATTAGAGTTTACCGGAAGACTAAGTCAAAATATAACTATAATACTATTCAATGTTTGCATTAATTGAAATATAAGTTACAAATCTTATGTATCAATTTTTTCCCAAATTTTGTAATTACATGTAATAACATATAAAATGAATAGAATATAAAATAATTAATTTATATGCAGTAGAATATAAAGATTTATCATTACATTTTAGTGTCTACAAATCAATGAAATAAATGTTACAATAGTTTATTACTCCCTCCATCCAGAATTGAATGTCCACATTTTTTATTTTGAGTTGTCCAGAAATAAATGTCTCATTTCCTTAATTAATTAAAATTTTCTTAAGAAAATGATATTGTTAAGGGTAAAATAAACTACGTCAACTAATTATTTTAAAATTTGTGCAAGTAAAAATGAGACATTTAATTCTGAACGAAAGGAGTATTATTTATTATAACCTTTCTCCATCATGATATACAACAATCAATTTATATAAATATATATATATATATATATATATTTATATATTTGTAAGATAATTGTGATTTTGATGGGCATTTGAGTAGAAAAATTAAAAAGATTATTTTCAAAAAGTATTTTAAAATTTGTATTACATGTTTTTATATTAATAAAATTTTCTGATTTCATTAGCTTTTGTATATTTAATTTAAATAAATATTTAGTAATATAATCTTATTTAATATTTATATTTAGTAGTTTGAATGATTTCAAATCACAATTGAGATAATGCACACATGTCACATATTTTTTGGATTTAACACTATTATGTATTAGTTTTTATGCTTTGCGGAGGTTATACAAATATTAGCAGCGATTATCGTCAATATTATGTAAGAAGAAGTGCATACAAAATATTTTTTGTAAAATTTAATTTTGTAGACTACACAAAATTAATCACAAGAATTCTTTGATATTTTTATTTTTTAAATTTTTTAAAAAATATATAATAATTTAGACCCTTGAGATTACGTTTTATTTTCTAAATTGGACTTTTGTTTTTAATTTTATTATATTTCACAGGATAAAAGTATTTTCTTTTGAATAAATAAATAGCATCTACCTATTTTGTAAATTTTATTTTTTTTTCCATTGATTATTCAAAATAGTTTTAAATAAATATAAATTATAATTAAAATAATTTTCTAATTAAAAATTTAAGAAATTCAAAAAATAATTATCTTTTGACTCAAATAAATTAAATATTGATCGATTATTAAATAAAATCTTCATATTCTTAACCATTTGCAAATAGAATGATAATGAAATTTTAATTGCATAAGGTGTTCAATTTGTTTAATTTATAAGAATAAAAGTTCATTCAATTTAATTAAGTGAAGAACGATAATTGCTAAATGTTATTAAATAAAAAGACGGAATTAACCTACAATGTACATTATAAGTTTAGATATCAACAATAAATCATAGATAAAATGTTATTTTATAGTATTTAGTAATTATCCTGATTTAATGTATTTAAAATCTTGTGGGAAAAAAATTTCTAAAAAAAGGAACGTAAAAAACTGGTAAAAAAAATTCAATAGACTTCACTCAATATTCAACTTCGTCCCAAATCCGAAAACTAACATCCAAATAAGAAATGGTTTTTCTTATCCGATCATGAATAAGCAATCCCATGAAATCCTCGTTCTAACTTTTTTATTTATGCAATCAAACAAAGGAATTTCAATTCCATGAAAATGTGGAGATCAACATAGGATTCCTTTCATCATCAAGTTTAAGGATGTTCTTTCCAGAATCCTCCAACTGTGCCATTTGTGATCTCCACGTTCGAACCTCGTGGCAGATTAGACCAAAAGTTGCGGCTCCTTTACCTGCAAATTAATCATCACTCATCACGTTCGAGCATTTGGGTGTGGATTAAGTTCTTCATCATTACTGAAAGGAAACTTCCCCAGGTTCCGGAAATGATGTTACGGGTAAACTTCCCCAGGTCCCGGATGCCTGATTTGGGGGTAGTCTTTCCCATGTTCCGAATGCCTTCCCCAAGTTCCGTATCTCCTGCAGAGTGATGAGGTGTGTTTCGAAACTCCTTCGAAGCTTAAGTAAGCAATAATTTGGTTGTACAAGTTCGGATAGTAAATTTCCCGTGTCTTTGGTAATTGGCTATTATCTTCTTATATAGACTTGTGACTATGCAAGTAGTCTTTGGAGGTTCGATGTAGGATATGTAATAAAGAATGCTGGTATAATGTGTTCGATTGAGATGTTTTTGGGATGAGATTTCTCTCTCGTCATTAAGCCTCTTAGTCATGTAATATATCAAATTAAAGCTTTCAGTACATAGATTAAGCTCAGTATTTAATTTATCATTAATTACCAAATTGTCATGGTAGAAAATGTGATCAAATTAATGACCTTTGTGTACGGTATACACCAATTACCCAATTCAGCTCCTTTTATATTAACAGCTTCCTGCGGGTGTGGTGCATAACATTGGTCCCGACTTTGGCATCGTTTAGTAAAAATGAAAGTAATTTTTTTTCTCCTAAAATGTCTTCTAATTACTCTTTAAAAAATATGAGTACCATTTCATGGGTTTATATTTTTGGATAATATAAAAAAATACATTTAAATACCTAATTAACTAACAATCATGACTTATGATTAATAGGAAAAAAAAATTATTAGTTAAAATAACTTGACGGAGCTAGTATTCGATTTCCTAAAGCTTGAGGAACGGTGCAGCTGACTACACATCCGAGGAGAGGAATAAAATTGATGTACAACTTTTGTCCTTTCATGCAATTCTTTGATCACCTTTCCTTAGAATTATTGGAAAGATGTTTGATCATTTACAAGGAAAAAATCTCTCCCACCACAAAGGGTTTGATGATCGGCATAATTAAAATAAATAAAATTTGATAGACATAATTTAAAATGTCAATGTAAAATTACTGGTTCGGTTCGGTTCGATTCTTACACATCACATTGAAAGAGTTCTATTTCATGCATTAAAATCTTTCAGATTCTGCAAGCCCAATAGGGCCACTCCAAATTAATATCATAAGGGCGGTGATATCAAATGCTATTAGGAAATATTAAGGCCTCCTAATGTCAAGAAAAAGAATTATGGATACTTACCCAAGAAAAATGTTCCTATCATCAAATTAGTGGATTAAAGGGAAATAATTTTTTCAAAAAAAAAAAAAGGGGCAGTATAGAGGTATCATTTAGTCCAAAAATTTGCAAGAGTGATATATCGGAACTTATTTGTAAGTAGGTTTTTTTTTTTCTTTTTAGTTGTATATGAGTCAATTTATACTTATTTCGACATTTTATTTATCCAAAAAAATATTTGTAGGATTCAAACTTGACATTTATAATGTAGGTGCTCGTTAGACTGTCCCCAAAGGTCCATTTGTAAGTAGTTGGAGCCTTTTAGGGGTCCATGATTTGCACAGGTGAAATTCGAAAGGTAATAACGGATTGGTCACAATCTATTAACTTCCTCATTTCTTTTTCTAAAGGTTTCATATTAATCAAGCCTTGTGGGTCTCAATCAACGTGAGTCATTGAATAAGCTCTCTCTTTCAAGTCTACTTTTTATAGGTTGCTTTTTGTGGGTGAGACTAGCCTTGAGGGATATAGTTTAGTGATAAATGTGATGAGATTTATATAGAATCAGAATCCTTTCTATAAGTAAGATGTGAGTTCGATTTTTATAAAGTATAATAGTTGACTCGTTACATGCAGTTCCGAGTCCCATTAAGGCATAACCCTTGATTTACAACCTTCATGTGACTTAGAGGTAGGAGCATGGAGATCCTTGTTTGGTGATGTTCAACATTTGTCGGTAAGCTAATCGTCCTATTTGTAATGTTTAACATGAATAAATTTTAAAAAAGAGTTTAATCTATTATAATATTGTTCATATCATAACATTCATTTGTATTAAATTTTTTAAAACTTATTTATAAAACAAACATTCGATTTGGTATATCACATAAATACTTAATTTCTTTCAATATATTACGATACTAAGTGGTATACTCGTGTCATTGCGCAATTGGTGTGTAAGTCCTAAGTGTGTAAAATTATTATATTTTGATATATGTATATATAATTTCATTGAAGCAAATGAAATGTTAGAAAAAATATATATTATGTGACAATATAAATATTTATATATATAAATATATTTATATCATTCAGTATTTAAATTAATCAGGTTGTCTTTTATCTGTCTCGATATAAATTGTAAATTTTTTGTTAGTACCTTTTGACCTTCTACAGTTTTTCAGATGCCAGCAAAAGAATTTGAAGTGAGAATTGTATCATTTGTTGGTCATTCGTAACGTTTTGTTTTCGGAATCAAGAGGATGAAGGTAACTTGGTATTCGATGGTGCATTGTATTGTTAGGTGGGTATCTTTTGTTTTTGTTGCTTTTGAATTGTTGTTAGCCACTTGTGTTTGGTTGGTTATTTTGTCTTGTATTTTTGGTTTTCTACTCCACATTTAGTAGTGGGAGAAGTAAGTAAGGAAGGAAAGATGGGAATTGCAGATATTTCGATCCAAGAACAACCGAAATCATGGAATTCCAATCCAACAAGGATCGAAATTCTTGAATTCCGGTCCTTGAAGAAAATTTCCAATTCATTTTTCTTTTGAATTCCCATCCAAGAAGGATCGAAATCCTTGAAGAGAATTTCCTTCTTCTTTTTTTGAATTTTGATCCAAGAATGATCGAAACACCTCTATTCCGATTTTTTTATTAAAAAATTTGGTTTTTTTATTCATTATTTAGATTACATTTTTTGAAACCCTAAATCCTAAAAAAAAGAATTTTCTCAATAAAAACAATCATTTGGTTTGAATTTTTAAAAAAGTTTAAAAATAAAAAAATGTAGCTAATTTTTAAATCAGTTCAACTTAAATATATTTTAAATTATATAATAAAAATTATTATAATTTTATAAAACAAAAATAATACCATAATATTTAAAAGTCATTTAAAACAATTTTTTAATCTAAAAATGCCTCTAAACTACTACATTTAGTTTTAACATTATAGTTTACTTAATATTTGAAATAGTTGGTAGCTTAGATTTTTGTTAAACAAACTAGTATAATACCCATGCACTGGAAAGTGAGAGAAGTAATTCAATAGGTTACTCATCACCTGTCCAAATTAAAATTTTTAAAAAATAAAAGTTAAAAAAAATAAAAACAATTTTTTTTAAAATTTTTTTTCTATTATTCATAACTATTTTTTAAAAGATAAAATATTTTATTTACCTTTTAGAATACTTCAAATAATTAAGTTCATATTAGTTAAAACAATTTTAAATTTCATTATGAATTAATATTGATATAGATAGCTTATATTATATGTGAATTATTTTATTTTTGTTACAATATAATTTATTAATATATTATCACTATTTACTTAAATAAGTTGAATGAAATTTTTTATTCTTATAAATTAAATAAAATAAATATTGCATCAGAAAGTTATGATCCTTTTATTTTATAAAGAATTTGTGAAGAATACAAAGATTTCTATTTATTAGCCAATTAATACTTAATTAATTTTACTCACAATATAATTAATTGAATTTATTAAATTTTTATTTAATTAAAAATATTATTATCATTTTATTTTGTAAATAATTTGATAAAAATAAGAAAAGTATTTTTATAAAAATCATTGATTTATCCTTAGAAATATAATAAATGAAAATAAAAACCTAACTGCAAAAAGAAAAAAGAAAACTCAGCATGTCATTAATAATATTTTTGAATTATCAGTAATATTATTTTAATTATGTTATTAAAACAATATAATTAAAAAAGGTAAATTAATGTCATTAAAAGCAATGCACAGGAAGTCATTAATAATCACGATAAAGTATAAAATAATAAAATAAAGAATGTAATTTAAAAAAGGTAAATTTACTGTGTCCTTACTACCTGTTCAAATTAACATATTTTCTAAAATTAAAAAAAACAAGAAATGTTATGTGTAATTTTGAATTATTTTTTAAAAAAATTCAATTAATTATATTCATAATAGTTAATATAATTATTTTAAATTTCATATGATGGAATGCTGATTAATTATAGATATTTTTCAATTATATTTTATGTTAAGTCTACTTTTTTGTGTTGTTATATTTTAAAATGTTATTTATAATATGTTATCTTAAATAAGTTGAATGAAGTTTTTTTTTAAAAAAAAAAATTAAAATAATATTGAAATGATTTTTTTTTTTTTTTGCACTAAGAAATATTATTATCACTTTGAATTATCCTTAGTGTATAACTACATTTTAAAAAAAATGTAACTAAAAAAAGTAAATCAATGTATGATCATGATCCACCACTCATCCAAATTATTATAATTTTTAAAATTTAGATTATATATAAAAAATAAAAATAAAAAATCAATGAATTCTTATGATTTAGTTTTGTCATTATAAGATATTATTTTTTCAAATTTTCTATTTTTCCATATTAATTTTAAAAAGATGGATGATTATTTTTTTAATTTAAACTCATGAATCATGAATTCATTTCCTTTATTAAGTACAATTTTGAATTTTGACTATTGATTTATTATTGATTTTAAAACTAATTTATAAATTAGGCTACATGTAGATTCTATGTTTCTTTAATAATATTTAATAATTATCCCAATATGCATTTTTACTTGTCATCAGTCAAAAATTAATATTTTTTTACCAATTAAAAGTTAATATATTTTTTAAAAACTTATATATATAATCAGCGAAACCCTTATAATTTTTTATATTATCGGAAATAATTTTTCAAAAAATCTCTATGGTTATCTACTTTCTTTTAAGATATATATTTACAATAAATATTTTAAAGTTAAATATTAAAAATCCTTTTGACTTTAGGATAAAAAAGTGCATAATATGCGGGAAGACATTAATAATCGTTATATAAAGTATAAAATAATAAAAATGTTAAAATATAAATATAAATAAAAAAAGATAATTAATGTGTTATCTACTACCAGTTCAAATTAATAACTTTTCTAAAATTAAAAATTCAAAAATGAGAAATAATTTTTAATTACTTGTTAGAAAAATTCAATTAATTAATTGAATTCATATTAGTAAATATGGTTCTTTTTAAATTTGGTTTATTATATATTTTTCAAATTATATTGTATTTTAATTTGCTTTTTTTCTCAAAGAAGTTGAATAAAGTTTTTTTTTTTCTACTCTAAGAAATAATATAATTAATGTGTCATCCTCCATTTGTCCAAATTATCATATATTCTTTCCTTCCAAATTAATCACATTCAGTATAATTTTAATCCATGATTTATTATTGATTTTTCAAATTAATTTATAAATTATATTCTATGCATTGAATTTATTGAATATTTATTATTATTTAAGAAAAGCTTGCAAAAGCCCGAATAGTAAGCTACCCAATGAGCTCTCCGATGGTTTTTCAGTACTCTTGCATCGCCATGCTCCACCCAATCGTTTCCCAGGGGAACGACTCTGTAACCTCCATTTTATCCAATATCCTCCATATGTAATAGGAGATGTCTGTTGATGACTCATGGGTGAGAATTCAATGCCCAATGATGATGTCATATGCCAGTGAACAAGTCTGTAGCCTCCATTTAATCCAATATCCTCCATATGTAATAGGAGATGTCTGTTGTTGACTCGTGGGTGAGAATCCAATGCCCAATGATGATGTCATATGCCAGTCTAAAGGCATCATCCTCCTTCAGCTATCCCATCTCCATGGCCTTCCACCTCTTCATGACCTCGCCCAGAATGAGTCTAGGGCATCCTCCCATGAGTTGAACGAAAGTTGAATCCGACGGTAAGTGTGTCTCAATAGTCTACTTTCTCATAACGTAGACCACTATGTAGTGTATACTTCTACATGCCCAGTCGATGTAATCGGCCACCAATAAGAAACCACATCTCATTGGAGTGGTCGCCCTCCAATGTCACCTCTCGTCTCAGTATGTGCTATGTAGCCTTGGCATAGTAGTCTTTACTGTAGAAAGGGAGATCTATCGTGTATCCAAAGGGACTCCTAGAAAAGCACTCTACTGCCCCATGGCGTCGTAGCTCATCAACTACCTGAGTGACCATAGAATACTTGATGTGTGCGGCAAGTATGTGACAGGAAGGCACCACGGTATCATGACAGAACCTATAAGTATAACAGTCTTGGTTCATATCTTTACAATAATAGAAAAAAAAAAAAGAAATAATTGATTTGAAAAATCATCGTTAAATTAATCTCTTTTTTTTTTAATGGCTATAGTAAATAAATTAAGCTCCAAAATATTTGATTAATAATAATAATAATAATGTTGTAAAAATAAAGAAAAAGCATAAGAGTTTGAGATAAATAAACTGGAATGATCTTTCATGTTTTAAGGTATCAATTTACAAATGAAAACCTTCCTATTTATAGAGTTTGTGGCCACCTATGAAAAGCCTCTGTTCACACCAATTCTTATTACAATTACATGTATCGAGAATATAATAATCAAGACTCTTCAATATCCAGAATATAATAATCAAGACTCTTCAATTTTTGGAATTTTATATTCCTCTTGTATGTACCAAGATGTATGAACTTGACTTTTCAAATTATCTTGGTCAAGTATGAACTTGACTTTTCAAGATGTATGTACCAAGATAGTATCTAGCAATGGATATTCACAATATTTAATTAGGTCATAATTGAAATATTTATGACACTCCCTCTTGAATGTCTATTCATAAGATATACCTTTTGATGTAAGGCACAAAATGTAGCATGGTCTTGTTAAAAACCCTTTATCAAGAAAAATCCTATTCGGGACAAAAACTTGATAAGAGGGAAAAAGAATACCTTGCATATCTTACTCCCCCTAAATTAAACCACCATTTATGTCATGGAGTTGGCATAAGTCCATTCTTTTTTATCAATGACTCAAAATGTGCACATAGATAAAGCTTTAGTGAATAAATATGCTAGATTGTTGTATGGTTGGATCTGCTCGACATAAATTTCCCCTCTTGCACATAATTCACGAGTGAAGAAGAACTTGGGTCATATTTGTTTTGTTCGATCCCCTTTGATGAATCCTTCCTTCAATTGTGCAATACATGCGCCATTATCTTCATACAACTACATGAACCTCTAATATATTGATCCATTAAGTGCAACCAAACAACTTCTTGACTTGCATCAAAGATAGCAATAATCTCAGCATGATTTGATGATGTAGCAACTAAGCTCTGTTTGACAAATTCCAAGAGATTGCAGTCCCCCTAATGGTAAATATATAGCCAGTTTGGGAACGAGTTTTATGTGGGTCTAATAAATATCCAACATCAACAAGATTTATCATCTTTTAAGTAGTACAATCAAATATTCATTGTCCCTTGGAGATAACAAAAGATATGCTTAACACTCCAATGTCTTCTTGAAGGGTTGAGCTAAATTTTGCTAGAAGATTCATAACAAAAGCTATATCTGATCTAATGTTGTTAGCCAAATGTGGTAGTGCACCAATAGCACTAAGACAAGGCATTTCAAGGTCAAGTCCTCATCTTTTTTACAAGAACGACATGGATCCTTCTTTATATCCAAAGATCCCACTACCATAGGTGTACTTAATGGATGAGCATTGTCCATATAAAATTTCTTAAGAATCTTTTGAATATAACGGGATTGATGGACAAGTACTCCTTTCAAAGTGTAAGAGAGTTGAAGATCAAAACACAATTTGATACTTCCAAGTACTTTCATTTCAAACTCACTTTTCATGCATATCATTGCCTTAAATAATTAATCTGAAGTTCCTATGAGGTTTAGTCATCCACATGGGAAAACAGAATTGTTATTATAACCCGTACTCAATAGGTACTCACTAAGGTGATGATACCACATTCGCCCAGACTATTTTAGTACATAAAGAGACTTATTCAATTTAATTGAATGTCTATCACTAGAATTCGATCTTATTGCCTCCAACAATTTAAATCCTCGGGGATTTTCATATAGATGTTGTGATCCATGGATCTATACAATAACGACATCCATCATTTACATATCGAGTCCTTCTCGTATAGCCAGACTAATTAGATAACGAAAAATGATTGCATCCAACACATGAAAATATGTCTCCTCAAAATCAATTCTGACACGTTAGGTAAAACCTTATGCGATCAGTCAGGGCATAATGAACAACTTCATTTTATTCATTTCTTTTTTGCGCAAATACCCATTTACACCAAACAAGGGTTACATCAACTGGTGTTTAGATCATTTGTCCAAAAACTTTTCATTTTTCTAACAAGCTTAACTCGACATTAATGGCTTCTTTTTACTTTAAGTCAATCATCTCTCAACCTACAATAATTCAATCGATGTAGGTTTAGATCCTTATTATCATATATAATATTACACACAATAGTATTGGCAAAATTTGTGTTGACACATATTTTCCGTTGGTCATATCTTTTTCCCATCAAGACATAGTTCATAGAGATCTCATCATTCTCATTATGTTTGTTCACAATGCCGTTGTGCTCATTCACAACATACAGGTACTTGATTATCATTTTTAATATGAACTGAGTGTGGGGTTTCTTCGAAAAGTGATATACCTTCAACTCCTTCTAAATTAGATGGAGTAATATGTGCTCAATTTCTTTTTCAAAGGTTGTTATCTTTAGCACCAACTAGCGTGCCAAGTTTTTGGCAAAATTCACTTGCTTGTCCTTACGGGACATCAATTAATGGGAGCATTAGCAACCGGAATATTTGTTACTCATTTGAGATCAGAAAATTCGTCTGGCAAACGATTAGCGAGTTCTTGCAAATGAATTATTTTCTAAACTTTATGTTCAATATGATTAGTACGAGGATCAGAATGAGCCAAGGAGGGAACACTCCCACTGATTTCATGAATTTAGATTCCTGACTACTTTTTTAATTCTCCCCCTAATGTTGGGAACACTACTTCATCAAAATGACAATCATCCAGTCGAGTAGTGAATTGGTCTCCTGTCATAGGCTCAAGTTATTTAATTATTAGTGGAGACTCACAACTAATATATATTCTCAATCTCCTTTGCATACCTTTCTAGTCTATTATGGTGGAGCATCAGTACATAAATTGCACATCTAAATGTGTGGAGATGAGAAATATTTAGTTCCTTTCCTTGAACCAATTGCATAGGGGGGAAATAATTATAACTTGTTGGCCAAATTCTTACTAACACAACTACATGTAAGATGGCATGTCCCCAAACTGAAGATGCAATTTACTCGTGCAATTAATTAAATCCTTTTAATGAACAATTCAGCAAAACTATTTTGGATATGAACATATGGCGCAGGGTGTTCTACCTTTATTCCAATTGATTGACCATACTTATCAAATATATTCTTCGACAAATATCAAGACTTATACTTTTGATATGATAGTCCAGGAAATATACTCTCAATTTTATTATTTGTGTCAACAGCCGTGAAAGGCTAAATTCCTTAATGAGAGCAAGCAAACATATAGACCATCTTATAGAAGCATCAATAAGGATTGATCAATTGGTCCACAAATATCACCTTGTATTTTCTCTAGAAATACTAGGGATTCAACATCAACTTTAGAAGTAGAAGGTCTCATCATAAGTTTTCCTTTCAAACATGCAACACATATGAACTCACTAGACTGAATTATTTTTCAGTGAGTGACTAAAATATATTTTCAGGAATATGGCACATCATACTTGAGCCTGGATAACCCCAACAATTGTACCACACCAAAAATTCATTGGTAAGCTCCAAACTAACGAGATTGTGTGCTTCAATCATTTCTATTTGGGTATAGTATAATACGAAGGATAAACATGATATTTCTCGACTATTTGCTTTATTCCCAACTTGAAACTTGTAACACAAAGATACTCAATATCTTTGTCATCTATCGTTTCAATATCATATCCGTTTCCACGAATATCCTTAAAAGTTAGGAAATATTGATGAGACTTAGTCAAGAATAGAGCATCTTTAATACTTAATTTTGTGCCACTAGACAAAGAAATATGTGTCCTTCTGGAGCCATCAATAATTTTTGTATTATCAGAAATAGTTTGAACATTTGAGACATTCATGGTCATATCAAAAAAATAATCTAAATATCACAAGATCGTATGGGTCATACCATTGTCCATAAGATAGATTTCTTTTTCTTATGCCGAAACAAAAGAGAATTCTCATATATATAATTAAGTACATCAAATAAAATAAAATAACGAAAGTAACTTAAATAACTAACTATATCTCTTGATTTGACCCATAGTAGCTATCATCAATATCATAATTCGACTAAGTCCAGTGCCTTGGACAAAATTAGTTGTCTCATGGACACGATCTGTCTCAACTTCCTTCTCTGTATTTTTTAAACAAGTTTGATAAGCATCAACAAGGTGCTTAGGTGTCCGTCACGTTTTGACCCAGTGACCTTTCATGCCGCATCTAAAGCATTCATCTTTGCCTTTAACAATTGATTTCTGATAATTTGTGGCTTCATTTTTTGTAGCTCGACTCTTGATATTTCTATTTTTCATGCCTTGATGGCCACATCCTCATTTGTTACAACGAGGGTCATAAGTTTATAGGATAGCAACATGTGCTTCCAGCATAGGGGTTGAACCAGTTGACCTATATTCATGATTTTTCTTGAGCAATTCATTATTTTGCTTGACCAAAAGTAAACAAGAGATAAGATCATAATACTTCTTAAAGCTTTTCTCACAATATTGCTATTTCAATAACACATTAGAAGCATGAAAGATTGAGAAGGACTTTTCAATCATGTCCGAATCAACGATATCTTCCACACATAATTTCAATTGGGAACTTGTTCAGTACATGTTAGAATTATAGGCACTTATAGATTGAAAGTTTTACAACCTCAAATGAATCCATTCATAACGAGCCTTTGGGAGGATCACCATCCTCAAGTGCTCAAATCTATCCTTTAAGTTTTCCCATAACCGTTGAGAATCTTCAATAGTGAGATACACGAATCTCAAATTTTCATGAAGATAGCATCTCAACATGATCAAGGCCTTTGCCTTTTAGGTATTGAATTAATTATTCATCTCAACGATAGTCTCTTCCAAGCCATCTGCTTGGAGATGTAATTTGGAATCAAGAATCCAAGAGAAATAGTTCTTACTCGATGTGTTCCGTGAAGAGAAAGCTTTTCAACTTTATTTCGTACTTGGAAACACTTGAATTTGCCTTAAACATATTGAAAACAAAAGGAAAAGCAAAAGGAAAAATCGTACGTTAACAAGAAAGAACAAGATCAAAACTTTTTCACAACCTTGGAGCCAAAATCAAAACTATATGTGACCATTAGGAATGGCTAGAGACTCTTGCTAATAACTTGTTGTAAAAATAAAGAAAGAGCATAAGAGTTTGAGAAATAAATTGGAATGTTCTTTCATTCATTGATGTATTAATTTACAAATGAGAGTCTTCTTATTTATAGAGGCTATGGTCAACTATGAAGAGAATCTGTTCTCACTGATTTTTACTACAAATACATGTATCACAAATATAATAATCAAAACTTTTCAATTTTTGAAATTTTTTATTCCTCTAGTATGTACCAAGATATATGAACTTGATCTTTCAAATAATCTTGATCAAGTATAGGACTAGATACATAATATCTAATAATGGACATTCACAATATTTAATTAGGCTATAACTGAAATATTTATTACAAATAATAATAAAAATAAAATTTAAATTAATAATAATAATAATAATAATAAGAAATTGGAGATTTTGGTCCAACGAGGACGGAAATCTTCAATTTTGTTCCTTCAATAGCAAACTCAACCCAGTTGATTTCCCCAACACCGGTTAACAGTTTATCAAGAGAAAGTTTGAGTTGTGAAGAAGAAGAAAACTTACCTTGAAATTGACGGGTGATGGGTTGAAGCTTCAGCAATGGGCAGTAGTGATGGAGCAGTGGCGATGGTAGCAGCAAAGGAAAGGAGGAGAACCAAAAGAATAAAGGGAAGGGGAATCGGTCCTTTTTCCGGTTGGAAGGAAAGGAGAAGAAGAAAGGGAAAGGGAAAATCAATCCTTTGTGTCGTGAAAAAGAGAGGGAAGGGGAAGGATTTGGTCCTTTTTATCTCGATTGTGTAATGAGGGACGAAGGGATAATTTTTCATTTGTGAGTCAGGTTTTATTTGAAGAAAATGTTAGAAACTCAATTTGGATATAAAGTGAAAATGAAATGATTTAAATGGGTAGAAATAAAATGTTTTTACAAATTGGATAAAATTAGAATACCCTCATTCAATTTGGGTTTAAAAGACATGGAACTTTAGGACTAAATAGAGAAACTAAAAATTTCAGTGAATCTCTTTATTAAATAATACTTCCTCTGTAATGAAATATAAGTTAATAGCAGTTTTTTTGAAAAAATTAAAATAATATATTTTTTTTCTTTAAATCCCTTTATTTATATATGTTAATCAAACTAATAATAATATATAGGGAAATGACATGGGTAATATAAAAAAAACATCATCAAAAAGTTAATTAACTAACAATAATAAATTAAAATTAATTAAAATAACTTATATTTAATGAGGGAAGAGTAATAATTAGGTTGTCAACCCATATCATCGTTAATGGGTCGGGGAGGACATCTTAATCTTGGCCCACTTAATAATTTAATGACGTTGCTGGCCCACTGGATCACCCACTCTTTCAGTACTGTGACAGCTAAAAAGTAGGATATGGAACGCAATCTAAAAGAATGAGCTATCCTTGTCATACATTCCTTTTCCCGAAACTTTTTCTCTCATTGGGAGTTTGGACCATGCCACGGATATTCAAATAAAAGGACATGAAATTATTTATAAATTGCTAATATAAATAAATAAATATATTTGTTTTATTTTTTTGATTTTTTTTTTAAAAGAATTTTTCACCACCCATCGTGGGGGTTTGTTACTCAAGTATGTTTAATACAAAGTCTCTCCAACTCTAATCTCTGAGTGCATGAAGGGCTGTCTAGTAGCGGCTACTCATAGTCACAAACTTCATGCCATGAGTTGTTTTTTTTTGGCAAATCTTATTCGATTATATTCGCTCTATTTAGAATTAAATTTTTTATTTTAACTTCATAAAAAATTTAGGACTGTATTTGATTTTCATAATGTTACTAATTTATCTTTCTAATTAATTCAATTAGTAGTAATAGTTTTGGGCCAATGAATGTAAATCATTAAATCAACGTGGTTGTCTGTGAAACTTTATATTGAAAATTGATATACTTTTAGAAATGAAACATATAATTTTAGATAATTTAAAATAGAAATAGGATCATTCAATTTAGACGGACGTGGAAATGAATTTTTATGTTTAGAATGCTTATTACTTGTAATACTGAATATAAATTTTCAATGAAGGATGTGAAACAATCCAAATTTTGTCAATAACAAGAGACAAATTCATAAGTACTTTGATACTTTTAAAAACTTTTAATTGACATGTATTATACTTTTTTCATCTTGAATTGAATATCAACTTTTAACTTCAAATGAAATTATCAAGTGTTCTTGACCTGAAGTTATCAATGGCTCAATGATCTCCTATCCTATCTTCTACATCACTGATAAAAAATATACACATATCCCTAAAAGGATCAAGTACTCCTATAATTTTATCATTTTAGATTTTAATTTATAAAATATATAAATAATAATAATTAAAAGATAAGCATATTTTTTTATTGACAGTATAAAAAATGAAATGAAAAATGAGATAGAAGATCTAAAACCATCCAGATGTCCTTATGATTAAGAATACTTAAACATGGAAATATATGTTAATGGGATGCAAAATCGTAAATTAAAAGACTTTTTAGAAGAATTTTGAATTTAAAAAATAAATAATCTCATACGATGGGAGTATTTATTTAGGGACAATTAGCTGACCCATGCTTATGAAAGATTCAATATGTTTATGGACACACGTGACTTGTTTCTCGTGAGTCTCACCAAAAACGAATTAACTAAGTGTAGGATTGAGATTTTTTTTATTTCTTTTGACATTACTTACTTGAATTCTTGTGTGTCTTGTGTTATTGTAGTGACAACACTTCAACTACTCCTTAGTTAATAGGCTAATTATAAAGAACTTGTGTCTATCAAACTATAAAATATGACATGGATATATTTTCATTGTTTAGTTTACTACCATTCAAAATTCTTTGGGTCAAAAGCCATTTTCATTTAATAATTTTAAATTAATCATAAGAATATAAAATTTTAGAGAAACATTATTTTGATTGTTATGATTAATCTAAGATCACAAGATTAATAACCTTGATAATATTTGGTTTACAAACCAGAGAGTTATGAGTCTGGTAAAGGCATTTGGTAAATAATCCCTCCTTTTTTTATTTTAGAAAATTTATAATCTTAAATTCACATAAGAATTTCTATTTTCCTTTAGAAAAAAGAGTTTTTTTTTTTTCTTTTGAGGTGGGGCAGCATGCTGTGGAAGCAGGGGAATCGGCATAGATTTTACAGTCTAGTCCTATCATAAGAGCTGTCTTAGTTGAATGAAATTTCCACGTGTATACTTCACATAACTAGTAGGGCAGACATCCCCCAATTCATAGTACTCTGCTTGCCAACAATGCAAAAGAGACTCTCCCATGTTATGATGTATGTGTGTATTGCATGCTTTAACAGGATGTTTTCAATCAGTTTTCATGTTGCGTTTGGAACTGTATCAGTGTAAAACAAGACCGTAAATTTATTACAACAATGTCAGCTTCTGATGATTTTGGTTCAAATTCAATCAGAAGCCTCAGCGAGATATCATCATCACTGGAGGAAGAAGTGAGGCTAAGCCTGAATCTTGGAGCTGCAACAAGAAGAAATCTTGGGTTCTTGAGGCTTGTGGCAGAGTCTGATTGGCTGCACCAGAGACATACGATTCTTGAGTCCATTAGAAGGTCTTTTCAATTTCTTGGCTACTTAGTTTTTATAATTAATTTTCATGGTTTGAAAAATGAAGGTGATGATTCTCTAATCTTGCAGATATGATCAGCTTTGGATGCCATTGATAGCCCAACTCACGGTAGGTCCAAAGCCACCAATGGTTCTTCCTCCTCTTGACATTGAATGGGTTTGGTACTGCCACACCTTGAATCCTGTAAGTATTAGAAACCTGCAACTTCTGGTGGGCATTGGTGTTCTTGGGTTTGCTTCATGTGAGATAAATGCAAATACAGAAGAGTAAAGTTAGTGCTTTCCTTTGGAAAAGAGGATTTTTTTTTTATTTCCTAAAATGGGTTATCAAGAAACTGAACTTGTTACTTTCTTGTAATTGAAAGTTCATATTTTCCTCACAAAGTTCCCGTTTCTTGAGGAGAAAAAGAAAAACAGTTTCATCTTTTCATCGCTTTCTTTGCCAAAGTGGTTGGGCTAACTCCAAGAATTCTGATGATATTTGCTTGACATTAATATATTGAACCTCACTTCAGGTAAGTTACAGGAGATACTGCGAGTCAAGATTCTCAAAGTTAATCGGCAAAGCTGCAATCTTTGATGAAGAAAATGAAGAGTATGCATTGAACAGATGCAGAGAAGTTTGGGAATATAGATATCCTTCTGAGCCTTTTGAGAATGAATCTGATGTAAATTTGGAAAACCCATTTGTAATAAATGAAGATCTGCTGGATGAAGTGTCAAAGCACAGACATTTATATAGCAAATTTGATGACCCATTCAGGTCAGAGATTGTGTATCTCATAGCAGCAAAACAGCGATATAGAGGGTTTCTGTATATGGTCGGTGGATTTTCCCATAGGTGCTCTTGTTTTGTTCCCACTTCAGATGTTCTTCTACTGTGGCTAACTCATCAGGTAGTTTCCCTCTTTTTTGTTAACCTTTGCAAAGTAGTCCACTTGAAGGTCAGAATAACAATTGGTTTATGTCTGATATGTTCATAGGATTTTGAAAGAAACTTCTCAAATTTCAGCTCTTATGATAAAAAAGAAAAAGTTAATCACCTGTTACTTTTTTAACTGGCATGATTAGGCCAAGTGCACTCATGAACAACTTAATGATTTACTCATTCTGGTGGCTCAAAAGCTCATAGCAGAAAGGATTTTATAACACCTAATTGCTTGAAAATTCAGAAATGGTGTCCCTAGTACATCATCAACTCACAGTCCTAATCTTGATAGTGACATGTTGGTCATTATTTTACTGTATATACTGGTATTTCTATTCTGGCTTTCATCATGATGGTTATTTGGTACCCATGTGTCCTAATATGTTTTGAAATATTCCATCATTTGGGTTTAATGTTGGATTAGGTGATAATTTTTTGTATTTAAGATGCTACTACAATGAATATATATTATCTTGTTTACTTTTTTCTATTCAATTTGTTAGAGCTATCCAACCATATATTCTATTGATATTGAAGAGCTGGAAGATCACATGGGAAAGGTATCTGGAGCATGGGATGCCCTTAAGGAAGAATCTATGGAAGAAACCAAACGTACGTGGGAAGAAATTTTCGACAAACCATATGAAAAGGCTGGAGGTACAATCTCTGGATGGGATGCAAATGCAAAACCACCATTTTATTGGGATGTTTCAGATAGTGATGTTAACCTGAAATATAAATCTATGGTTCCAAGGTTTTTACTTGAGGTCAGTGCCTAAGCTTTTTCATTCTTTAATTTATAATTGTGGCGAATATATATTTGCAATGGTTGATTCTTTTAATTGCTTTAGCATGCTATACCTTGGTTCATGGTTGCTTATTGTTGTCCTACTAAGCTGATCACCTGATGCTGTAAAAGCACTTCCACTGGCTGCTTTCAATTAAAAAATTGGTTGATAGTTGGTATAGTTCACCGGCTTTGTCTTTTTCTTTCTCAATCATCTTCTTGTATTCATTATCCTATTGCACGGAACCGATTTTCTTACATCAGAAAAACTGCTTACAGTAGCAAAACCTAACAATATCTTATGACATCCCAATCTCTTTTTTCTTTTTTTTAGGAATTGATGCAAGATTAAAAAAATCAGGACATACACCAAGAAACAGTTTTAGAATATTGCTTGTGATATTTGGTCATTTGATAAGATTGTAGTACAATAGCATATCATTAAGCTTTTCAGTTAGCAATCCTCTCTAGAAACAGTCGACTTTTATATGCTAAGAGAGCGGACTGTTGAGGCTTGATCAAGGATTAGGACCCACTTGGTCACTGGTGTCATGAGGCATGCTCCACTGCTCTTGTAGCTGACTTGGCCATAAGGTGAACTTATCTTTTGAAATTTCATGGCTTCAAGTTGTGAAATTTTAAACAATGTTTTTGTAAGAAGTCTGAACTGGTACTGGTCGAATTTCTTGTATGGATCAGAACTTGCAATAACAATAAGAATATTCCAGAGAGGGCAGAATCTCCAGTGGCTTACTGGCCTATTTGAGATTGGTCAATGATGAGAGAAAGTAGAAAGGAGAAAACGTTTCGTTTAATCATAGAGCTCTGCAAATTGTGGGTTTTCTCCATTTCTTGTACTTCTGGTTGGGGAATAAAAAATTATGAGCAGGGAAATATTTTCTGTCCAATAAGCCTTTCTGACTAAGAGAATGAAATACAGTTTCAATGGTCATGATATTGAGATGTCACTACTCAACTTTGCTCCAAAGGGAGGAGCTAAATTACTACCAAGGAGCATCCCCTGTAATAACAGAATCATTTCTTCTTATTTGCACTCCTAGTTTAAGAATAAATGCTTTTAAGACAGTCAAATCTAACATTTATTCCAGAAAATTGGATCAAAAGGTTATCTTTAGACTTGTCAGAATACCTTAAATATCTGTAACTTCTGGGATTCATTTTGACTTCACATGAGAAACATCAGTACGCAAGTTTACCTTAGAAGCTGTCTAAGCAGAAAGCGCGGCATGTAGGAATCCTTTAACTCTTAGCAATCTAAGGGAGCAGTAAGAAGTAAGTGTACCATTTTCATATAGCTGCTGTGTTACTTGATCCACATACTTAGTAGAATTTGAATACCTGGAAGCTTCAAAACAAACATGAGTTCTCTGCTAAGCTCCCTACACTTCTTATGTTAATGCAAAAACAACCAATTAAATTTCTTTATTAGCTTTCTTTTAATGGGATGTGAAATAACATCACCATTTTGCTGGTCCAAAATGCAGTTTTATGTATCAGTAAAGCTATCTACCAAGACAAGGAAAAGAGATTTATCAAATAAGTTTTTGCGCCTCCGAGTTGTCCGATGTCATAGGGAACTCAAATTGGACAAACCAATGTTGGACTTTAAACCCGAGTCTTGGAGAAAAGCTTGGCATCTTTACTGTGAGTTTGGAACAAAGGGGGTGACAGTTGAACTTCGATCGCATGGTGGCCGCTTCTTCAAAGGAAGTACAGTGCAAGACAGTGTTACATTTCTTTGGAATGATCTCTTACGTGCACCTTCTCTTTCTTTTTCAAAAGAACTTGATCAAGAAGTGAGGTTAGATGCTTCAATTACTCCACCTCTTCAAGCACAATACTTGCTAAAATGTGTTCCAGATCGGGTTACCGACAATGCAGGAGCAATGATATCAGATGTTATACTAAAAATGAACCATTATCGACCCCAGGAAGGTCGGTGGCTGTCTCGTACAGTCCTAGACCATGCTGGCAGGGAGTGTTTTGTTATTCAGATGAGGTAGCAAACATCGGTTCAGTTATTCTGATTATTCTTATTGTATAATGTTGCCTTGAATGATTTTTATGTAAAACTTGTAGGATGGGGGGTGGATTTTGGAGGAGAGGTGGTGAAACTCCTTCAGCTGTGAAATGGGAGGACAGGATCATAGAGATACGCGAAGGTTCCTGGTCTTATGTTTCTAATTCAATTGGAAGAGCTCCTGGTTTGTGCTCTAGTTTCTTTCTGTATCTGCCTTAACATGGGTTTTATGACTGATCATTAGATATTCATAGTCTTAAATATGGTTAAATATTTTTTTGCCATTTCTCTTTTCTTCAATTTTTCTCAAGGTTGTTCATTTTTCTTATCATATGTCGGTAAGCAATTGTCATCTAGTGCAGAGAAAGTTGTAGGGACTGCAGAACCTAGAGATCCACCTCAGGGATGGCAAGCATCATGGAGCTTCTCAACAGGTAATGAACTGCTAATACAATGGGGATCATCTACATCTTTCAGTGGCTTGAACTTTGAAGTTAGAAGCAAGGAATGTGATGAGAAAATGGTATGCTCCATGGTCATCTTTTCCAAAAGAAAATATAACGAAACCATTACCAAGTGATCATATGATGGAAGTTTCATTAATGCATTATTATCATAGGTGAGGCTGCTAAAAGGTCGAAAAATGAAGTACGAGGTCCAGACCTTAGGACATGAACAAAACGAAGATGCTAAAAATTTTGAAGATGAAGAAGAAGATGGATTTGTTACACTAATCAGATTCTCCGACGATAACCCCATTGGAAAAGCCACAGCTCTTCTAAACTGGAAGCTATTGACAGTGGAGGTATCGCCCGTAGAAGATGTAGTACTAGTACTTCTTCTATGCATTTCCATATTAAGAACAGTATCAGAAATAAGCAAATTAGACATTGGAAGCTTGTTAGTGAGGAGGAGGATAAAGGAGGATAAGCCAGGAGACCGGGACTGGGGCTCGGTGATACTTCATCCTTCTTGTTCTCCTGCGGTTTCTTCTCCATTCCTTCAACCATGGTACTGGAATGCTGAGACAGTGAAGGCTTCACAGACAACAGATAACATGATGAGGCCATCAAATATGAATCTGAATTATTCACCTGCAGAAGGTGGAGATAATTTGTTCAAGAGGGGCATATTTTCTTAGAAGTAAAGATCTGCAGAATCATGTTCTGCTGGTTTGATCCTCTTTTTTCTTTCTTTCTTTCTTTCTTTCTTTCTTTCTTGTTGTTGAGGTGGGCATAGAAGGTGGAACAATTATGATCATCATCACTGTAATAAAAATTCCCAAAGTCCTTCTCTTTGCCACACTTAAGGGACGATAAAGATTAAGGGCTTAATGTATTATTAATCCCTTCGTCTTGTCATAATATTCTTATTGAGTCCTTAAACTTATATCCTACTATGTTCCTTAATTTGTCATAATTACTTTATTAAGCCCTTGAACTTTAATTTTAACCCTATTTTAACCTATATATCAAATCATTCACATATCACTTTTCATCATACAATAGGGTTAAATTAATCCAAATTTCAATAGAAATCTTAAAACATATTTAAATATTACGTCATACTTCAATTAAATTGTAAATTACTTATTTAATTTTATATATATATTAAGGGGAGAAAAAAAACCTATTAATCAAAAAGTTGATAGATACGAAAAAGTATCATGCTACATTCTATTATTAATAAACATTTATTATCTAAAGTAAATATAGTTTTTATTTTTAATTAAATTTTTTTAATAATTTAATTACATTTCAACTCTGAATTTATTTATGTTTGATTCATTAAAACATAAACTAGTAAATTTTTCAATTTGATATTTAGTTGGGTTATTGAAAATATTGCTTCAAACCATTCCATTAGTGAAGACAACGATAAGATAAGTTTAAAATGATAGAAGGTAGGTTAAGTTTATTGTTTGAAAAGTTTATGTAAAATAATTTGAGATATAATAAGGATTCAATAGGTTAAAAAAAAATTTAAGGATTTAATAGGGTGATTGTGAGAAATCAAAGTGTTCATTAGATCAAAATAAAAGTTCAAGGACTCAATAGATTATTGTGACAAGGTGAGGGTTTAATAATACATTAAGCCAAGATTAAATTCAAGACCAATTATTTCTTCATTTTGTGTGTTAAAAAGTTTTACCTAGCAGAGTCTCGATCAGTTTACACACGCCTTAATTGTTTTATTATGAGCTACAACATACCAAGGCTACCATTTTAAGTACTTTATTTCATATAGAGCTGTCAATTGGGACCAGCCCGGCCCCAACCAATAAGGGCCAGACATTTTGAAGGGTGGGGAACGGCCGACCCTTTTTCTTGAAGGGCCACCAAAACTCCAGTCCAACCCCAACCCCAAAGGGCCAAGGGTCGGGACAGACTAGCTCTCTTCCTTTTTTTTTTAAAAAAAATATATATTATTATTATTATTTTTAATGTACAATTCAAGGCATCAATGCAACCCCCAATATATGTCTCTATTATACTGGTACAACTCAATGTATTACCAAATGAGAAGACAAAATCAAACATAATAATTGATCAAAAATTCTAATGAAACAGGACCATTTTATCTCCGTTGTTCTCCAAAGACACATTATAATGTCCTGTTCCCAGTTCCAAAGTCTAAACCATGTTCAGATGAAGGATATTTGTGGCAAAACATTTTACAGTAACTACTACCTATGTTACTAAGTATAACTTAACTTCGTTTGTATAAAAAGATTTAATAGAATGCAATAATATTTTATCATAATTCAACCACTTAATTGAGTTGTGAACCTATGAATTAAACCATATTTTTCAATAACTTCACCTAAGATATGATGTCAATCCAAAAATTAAAAACCCTAAATGCCAATAACAACTGGGTTGCGCTGCAGACTCAATGAAATCAGATGAATACAACATGAATCAAGACAAAGATGATAATGAGTGGTAAAAGCTAATTATATGGCAAAAAATATTCAATAGGCAAAACAAACAATTAATATTCCTTCGCTTGTCCTCTTCTTTTCCACCTTGTTGGAAACATAAGATATGTGACAGTCGGAAAAAAATGAAGAGGGACAGCCGAGAGGAAGCGTCTGGGGTCGCCGTCTGCCGTCTCCTTCTACATGACTGGCTACTCATGGTGGCCGACGGTGAGCAAGAGAGAAGAAGAAGAAGACGAAGGTAGTAGAGAGAGAGAGATGACTTGTGGTGAGTGGTGTGAGTTTGCTTTCCCGTAAATCTCTATTGACAGTTGTAGTAGTGTAAGGAAAGTCCTAGTGACCGAGTCACTAACTGTAGTTTCACTCTTTCAGATTTTAAAATTTAAAAAAAAAAAAAAAAAAAAATCTAGACCCCAAGGGCTGACCTAGCCCGTCCCTCCCTCGGCCCTCATCAGCCCTTGGCCCTTAAGGGTCGGGCTAAAAAGCCCTCGATGTTATTGGGGCTGGGTTTTTGAAACCCAACCCTCCAAAACTATGGGGTAAGGCTAGGTCGGCCCCAAGGGTCCAACCCCAATTAACAGCTCTAATTTTATAAGGTTACCATTAAGAAGCATGTTAGAAATAATATATAACAGAGAAAAATTTTTTGAAAGATTATCATAAATGATTTATCTCCGTTGTATATTCGTCCACTCCTAAAAACATCAATCAATCCCTAATTTTGGTCTATTCACCGTACATTGATTTTGTTTTAGTGTTTAAATTCAATTCTTCTTTATCAACTCATGGAAATTTCTTACAGCATCAAATTGAAGATCCTGTATTCGACTCTACTTTCACTTATACTGTAACCTATTATTATGTTATTATCTATATATTAGGAATGTTATTGAAAATTTGTATATATACCACGCGTGAGGCAGTAATCATTTTTAGCACTGTTTTACCGATCGAACTGAATCGACTACTTGGACCCATCAAACCTTGAATCGATCATCAAATCGATTTGGAAGAATGTATTGGATCATTTTCATGAAAACTATTCTCTAATTGAAAAATTGGAATTTTCCGATCGAGTGGATTGTTGAACCAATTGGTCTGATGCCAAACCAAATGATTTTTCAAAAAACACAAATTAATACAAATTTCAGCAATATATATATATATATATATATATATATATGTGTGTGTGAATATTAAATCATTTTTTAATCAAATCATAAATTTACTCAGTTAATTATTTCAAAATGAAAACAATTACTAAAAATATAGATCATTATTAAATATTAATAAATAAATCAATCAAAAATCTTACAATCTCAAGCTTTACTGACATTAAAAATTATCATGTTTAAATCACTATAAAATATAACTATAAAAACTACTAATATCATAATTATAAATTTGATTTGAATATTATTGTATTATGAAATTATTGAATCTTATATTATTAATAAAAAAATTATATATAAGAAAGATAATTTTATTTTTTATTATAATATTACCAATTTAATTATAATTTGATTGCTATTTAATTATGATTAGATCATTGAATTATGAACCATTAACTTTTCCATTTTGATATCTGGTCGATTTTTAAAACGTTGATTTTCAGCACCCTAATTCTCACCCTCATGGGCCTCGTCCACCATTCCCTGCGCCCCTTCCTTGGTCTCTGGAAGTGGAAATGCTACAAGTGGTGAAAGGTCTGGGGGCGTAAATTTCTGGGTGACACTTACAGGGCTAGTGGGTGAGCAATGAATATGAAGATCTTTTTTTTAAAGACTGCGCTCGAAAAGTCAACATTAGGCCATAGAATCTCGTTGGGCCAAAAAAATGTGGTGTCACACTGTCACTTGCTTATTGCATATCTCAGCCACCTCAAATTTGGAACAATTTTTTTAAAAAATAATAATAATTACGTTTGGATTTCTTTACTTTTTCAAGAATATATATAATCATTGAGTTCTGAAAACAGAAGGTTTTCTCAATTTCAATATAAAAAATTAATCCAATTTAATTAGATGGGAATCAATTTTCGTATTAATTAAAAACTCATAGAAATGATAGAAGTTCAATTAAATGTATATTATTAACTAAACAAAATATAAGAATAAAGAAAGTATATATGTAAATACATATATAAATATATATTTATGTATATATATATATAAATAAGAATCCAACCAAAACAAATTAGTAGAATGAAAAGCTGTACCAAAAATGTCTTCAAGTCTTTTTAGGTAAATGTCGTCTATGGTCCATGAATGATGCACTTCTCAGAGAAGATATTCTAGATTCTTTGAATGGCAAGTTAGATGGATGGAGTTCCCTTTTAGCTTTGACTTCTTCTTTTTCGTTAGCTTAGTGGAAAGGCGTGGGATGTGGATGGATCCTGGGAATGTGGTGGTCTCTCTCTCTCTGTCTCTCTCTCACACACACACAGCATCTTTCAATTTGATAAGCTGCTCCGGAAATAATTCTATCTTTTACTTATCTCCCTATAATAATCATAGTAATGAAAATTGGAAATTGGAATCCCCCTTCCATTCTTTTGATGTAATAGATTAAAATGGATATAAAATGTGGTTTTGTTAAGGCGCGCTCCAACCGTTACCGTAACGGAATTCTTGCTATAGTGCTCATGCAGATAACCAAGCGAAATAAAAATTCCATTACGATAATGGTTGGAGCGCGCCTTAGCAAATTCGTATAAAATGATTTATTATTTACATTTGCACTAAATAGATTTAGAATGATACCAAACAACAACTGCTCTATTATCTGATTTTCCTATCAACTATTTGAAGAAAAAAAAAAGCATAAAGGACAACACAGAGAAAGAGATCATGTAACCTTTCTCCTTACACGATCTCTGCCTTCACACGACCACTTCTTAAAAAATCCTAAATGCAAAAGGTATATGTAAGATATACGTTACATTGAAAATTCTTATATTCAGATTTTTCCTCTCAAGCTTTACTAACGTTTGCATTAAAAGTATTCTGGGATTCAATCCCCTAGCCTTTTCTTGACAGGGAAATCATCTTTGATCCCAAGAAGAATACCCAAGGTGAATCATTCCAGCTTCATAACACATTCTTGCACATTTCTGCATTATCATCTAGACATTTTTAGTCTAAACAAAATTAACCCTATAGTTAAAAATTGGAAGAATACGAAGAGTTTTCTTCGACGATTGTCTAATCAACATGGAATAATTTGAATGGGTAAAATACCGACTTTAGTAAGTTTTCGACCAATTTCTTGTGAGTCGAATAATTGATAAACTATAGTTAGCCTTAGATAACCTATGAACGGTACTCCCCAAAAATGGTTTTGAACTCTGAAACGAAGGGTAACAAAGAACCCCCCCACCCCTTCTCCCTGGAAAAAGCAAATGGATACTGGATAAAGACTAGGGGGGAAAAATGTTAAAATATACAATGGAAACATTTCAAAGAAATTAAATTTGTCGTCTATATAATTTGTTCCTTTCTGTAATTTTTACTTGCAAGCATCTTTAATGATTGGGAATTCTACTATGTACACCAAGTTTATATGTGCATCTTAAATGGAACGACGTCGTTTCAATTGAAGTGCACATAATAGAAAAACTGCTTTAGTGACACTTCTTTTGTGGATACATTTTTTGTCTTGGTTATATTAAATACATTATCATAAAGTTTATACTCCATCAGCAACTAAATATAAGTCATCAGTCATTATTTTCCTTTTTTTTTTTTTTACAATGCCCTCTAATCACATTTTTAAAAATTTAAACATCATTTCATGAGTATAGGGTAATATAGAAAAAAATTAGTTAACTAACAATAATGACTTATAATTAATTTCAAGAAAAGTTAGTTAAAATGACTCATATTTAGTGACGAAGGGAGTAATTATAAAATTGCAGTTATATGACAGCATAGAATCTCTGATTACACAATTACGTATCATTCCTTGTTATCCTACTAAAAATTTAATGCATGTCCTTAAAAAGAAATAAGGATCTCTTAGATTTAATTTATCTTTTTACGTTTCAATATTAAAATATATTAAAAAATAGTAACTAAAGATTACGAATAAAATTTTTATTAATATAACGAGGAGTAACACGTAAATATATAACAAAGAGTTCCGAATCCTTACATGACTATATCGATTCGAATGATTTGCACCTTTATTTGTCTTCTATTATATTCTTATTTAAAAAATTTTTAAAAAATTATAAAATATTTCATTTTGTTTGAGTGAATAAATTATTAATGTGAATTTTTGAAATTTAAGGCATTGTAAAATAAAGGTGAATACTTAATTAACTAATTTATAATGAGACCAATATTATATTTCTCTGAAAAAAAAAAATTGAAAATATGTGTAAGCATATTGTTTTTTTTCCTGTAAAAGAAAAAAAATAAATGAGTGTGAAAGAGAAGGTACCTATCCATTCCGGATAGGTACGGTCCTCTGCACGTTAGTAGGTCCCACTGGAGGCGTTGCTTCCTAGAAACTTCTTAATTACGGACCTCTAAAAAAAAAAATTTATTTATTCATAATGCAGGAGAAGGCGAGTACTTTCGTACCGGTACCTGGGTTTGACGGGCAACGATTCGTCACAGCACGTGTCGCCTGTCTACCCAGTGCCTTTATTCTCTTGCCCATTGGTTCATACTCAATACCACCACATTATTTTGATTCATTTTAGATTGTAAAATATTATGATTCTATCTTCTACCCCTAACTTTCCTTTTCCATTTTTCCTTTATAACATGTTCCGATCTTCTAGATATATTTGTATGTCATTTGTATTAATAAAAATTTAATACTCCTTTTTTAAAAAGATTATTTTGAAATTTAATTTACATTTTTTGAAATTTAATACATAAAATATGTACAAAAATAACAATTCAAGATTTTTTTATTAATATAATAAAGAGTAATACACAAATCTATAATGCGATATCCGAAATTTCTTTAGCATCACCTTATTAACTCTATCTTATAGTAGTATAAATGAATTCCAATACTTTTTTTTTTCAATTGATAAATTCTAAAATAAGGTGCTTGAAAGGTTTTTTTTTTTTTTTAGTAATTTGATTAAATAAATGTATTGTTTTAAAATGTTTTTATTTTTCTAAAAAAACATAAGACTTATTATAAAATTGAGTCAATATTTACAAAGGCTAATTATATGAATTTTGAATATTAACAAAATTATAGACCAATAAAATGCCAAAATAAATTTAAATAATTAACGTGAATACTTTGTCCAATATTAAATGTTTCATTTTAATTTAAGTAAATTTTATAAAAAGTGATTGATTTAGTTTATTTTTAATATAATAATGTCAAATTGTATTGTAATAAATTCTTAACTAAATAAAAAAAAAATTCAATTTTAAACGATGCAAATGAAGACGAAACATTTAATTGTATAGGTTAATTTCTATTGTTATTTTCTTTTGTTCATCTCTAATCCTTATTTCTTGATGTTATTACCTTAACTTATGAGTTTAAAATAAACTGAAAAACTGGTGAAATAGGCCAAATCAAATTAATTTAAATTGAATTTTTGGTAAAGTGGTTGGTCAATTTCGGCTCATGGCCTCTATATTGCAATACTACTGGTAATTTAATTCATTTATATTAATCCTCACTC
This sequence comes from Parsonsia alboflavescens, assembly GCA_028571225.1. Taxonomy (NCBI): domain Eukaryota; kingdom Viridiplantae; phylum Streptophyta; class Magnoliopsida; order Gentianales; family Apocynaceae; genus Parsonsia; species Parsonsia alboflavescens. Next base: position 11,436,599 of record JAOXNR010000030.1, read on the forward strand.
CGGTAATTATCCTCTTATTTTCAAAGAAGAATCAAACTCATAAAAATATATTTGAATAAAAATAAAAAGCTATTAATACAACAAGAATTTATATAGTTAAAAAACAATTCAAATTAATATGCACTTTATATATTTTATTATTAAAAAAAATATACTTTATTTATTCATCTAGGTATTTTACTTTACCTTATTTATAAACATATGGAACCTACCAAATCAAAATCCAACTAGACTGAATCCCCACAACAATTTTGAATAATAACTTAATTTCGATCTCTAAAATCTTAAATTAAAATAATTGAGATCAGAAACATAGAGTTAAACTTTAAAATATAATTAGCATTAATCTGCCCTAATTAACATTTCGGGTTTTAGATTTTTTTTTTTTTTTTTAAAAAAAAAGGTCCGGACCGCACACTTCCATCATGTCAACCCACAAAATATTTGGACACTTAAATTAATTTTTGGCATTTTTCTCCCTTTAAAAAACAGATCAGCTTATCCATCAATCTATCAATCAATAAATGCCATCTTCCCCTGGCAGAAACGGCCACCACTTTATCTCCTGTTCCGCCCACTCAACATTACACGCGGCCGGACAAATTCTGATTCCTCTCCACTCCGATGGTTTCGATCGCAGTAGATTAGCAGCAATCTTCAGTAAAACTCGGGAAAAGAAAAAGCCTCAAGACTCTGTTGTTTGTCTGTTAGCATTTTCGAGCTTCAACAATGAAACTTCTGATCCGGAAGAAACGTTTTGGTTCTTGTCGCTGTGTGTCTTCCTCTACCCTTCAGCCTCTTTTCAACCTCCGCCTCCTTTTCCTCTTCGTTCCTACCTAAAAAGATCCTTTCCGAGAGAATCCCATCATAGTACCCACTGTTTTTCTGATGGACTCTCCTTACATTTTGTCACTTAATGAAGACCTCTTGACTCGGATATGTTCATTCATCGCCGACGATTCTGATCGAAAAGCCTTCCGGGCTACTTGCAAGTTGTTTCATCGAGTCGACGAGCTGGGTCGGGCCCATCTTCGAGTTCTCCGAATAGAGTTTCTTCCGCGGCTGCTCTCGAACTTCTCTGGTGTTAATTCGCTGGATCTTTCCGTGTGTCCCCGCATCGACGATTGTGCAGTTGCCGTGATTCTCCGAAATGGTTCCTCTCCTTTTCCGCCACGTTGGGCCCGGAGGCTGAGGAGGCTGGTGCTATGTCGGTCTAGTGGGCTGAAGTTTTCTGGGTTGGTGATGTTGGTGAGAGCCTGCCCATTTCTCGAGGTCGTTGACGTGTCTTATTCTTGCGGTTTGGGCGACATGGAAGCTTCCGCGTTGGCTTCTGCCGCTGGCTTGAAGGATCTGAGACTTGATAAGTGCCTTGGTATTACTGATGTCGGGTTGGCTCAGATTGCTGTGGGTTGTCAATGGCTTGAGAGGCTCAGTTTGAAGTGGTGCTTTGAGATAACTGATCTTGGAATTGATCTTTTGTCCAAAAAATGCATTTGTTTGAAGCATCTCGATATCTCTTACTTAAAGGTAATGATATCTTTAATCTTTACGTCTGTGTAATTCCATATACCGGACAAGAGATTGCATGCAGTTATGCATTTTCTAGTTGTGTAGTATATGGATGCCTGTTCATAGAGTTTCTGTTGTAATTAAAATGTTCTCGTTTTTGATTTTATATGCAATTATAGTCTTTTTCTGTACAGATTGAGAAGTGCTTCCTTCGTGTTCGTCTTGTATAGGTTACAAGCGAGTCTCTCCGTTCGATTGCTAGGATGGAAAAGTTGGAGGTATTAACAATGACGGGTTGTGGCCTAGTTGATGATGTTGGGATGGAATATATAGGAGATGGATGCCCTATGCTGCAGGTTAGTACCTTCTTTAAATTCTTATGCTATGATTGTTATTTTTCGTGATGCATGATGTTATACGTAGGTGAGTATGATCTCCTGTGAGTTTGTCTTACTTTTATTTGATTTCTCTTTTTTTTTATTTATTTTTTCCATAATGGGAAAAATTATCCTTGGATTGAGCTTTATAACTTGTTATGTGTTCGTTCTAAAGAATTTGGACCTAGCAAATTTTGATACTTGATGTGATGATCCTATGGCACTGCAGAAAGAATGGGAAAATTGGTGGATTAATCAATTTGATCTCATGAAGTTTCCAGAGCCTGCAATATTGATGAATTCATAATCGTTTAACATAATTCCTTATTTATTTTTCATGTTTTTCTTTTAGTTACAGCTTTTCTATTAGAATACAAATATTTTCTGCTAAGTATGTTTTGCTTTAAAACAGTTCAAAAAGTTGCTTACATATATTTTTGGCTGTAAATGTAAATGTTAGTTTGTAATTTGGAATGCTTGAGGTGATTGAATGAATTTGAAGCTTATGTGAACAACCGTGTTTTCTACATTTCTCTTGTGTTGATGAACATATTCAATGACATACAGGTTCATGTCATATGATTATCTGAATCATACTGATAGTTTGCTTTTGTGGTGTTAATTAATGGCAAAACTAATTTATCTAAAACATGATTCTCCACTTGTAATTGTTGGGAAAATAATCTGCATATACCATTGGAGGAACTGTTCCATACTCATTAAGTCTTAAAAAATTGTCTAGTTCCATTTTATTTTTCCAATATTAAGAAATGTTATCTGATTTAGTTAGTCTAATTCTTTTTGGCGGTAATTTTACTTATATACCTTTCCATCAATGATAGAAAACTTTAAATATCAATGACTTCAATTGAAATATCTCTTTTGACTTTCCTTTTTTTAAAAAAAATAAAAAACTAAAAGTACATTAATTTAAATTTTGAGAAAGGAGTTGTGTTATTTCATAATGGATTTTGAAAGAAAATAGGGGAGAAGAAATAGGAAACGGTTGGACTTTTAGTAAGAGAAGTAGTTTTCAACATAGAATTGGTAGGATTATTTTTTTTTTTTTTAGATTATTACTATCTCTCCAAAAAAGATAATTGGACTATATTCTGCTGCAGAGAAAAATTAAAGTTGGACCATTCTTTTTGGGATGGAGGGAGTATTTTAATCAGATGAAGAAAGCTCATTGTATGACATTCAAGTTCACAATATGATGATCTGAATCACACTGATAGTTGTTGTATTAATGAACTGTAAACATAATGAATCTAAAACATCACTCTCCTTTGTTATGATCAGGAAAATAATTTGCATATGCTATTGGATGAATGTACCATATCATCAGATGAAGATTATATGAACTAAATTTGGAGTATGGCTTCCCCATGTTATCCATTACTCTATTTGCTCTCATGTAATAATGTGATGTTTAAAACATTTAACCTTATTTGCTCCGCATGAAGGAACCAAACTCAACTTTTATTGCATGCTGCTTGCATTGGGAATTGAAAAAGGTTTTGTTACTGAATAAGTCTTTAGTTTACCATTTATAATGCACTGGAGAAAGATCTCTGATAAACTTCTTTTGGTTTGTCAGTGTTGTACTTGCAAGTAAATAACAACTTATGTTTCTTTACTAAAAAGGGTTAACTGGTTTTCTTGCTGATAGTGTTATCTTTTAACATGATCATGACAGTTTGGTGATAAAAATCTGATATAATGCAAGACCCTTAATAGTGTATATTTATGATAGTTCTTTTGATTGCATAGCAGAAGTTTTGCATTTGACAAATCTTCTTAATGGTATATCATTTACTGTGGTCTCGAAAGTTCTGAATACGTCAATTTGACAAAGATAAAACATAGGAGTAAGTTTTTCGAATAGACTTGGGTCATAACTAGGTATCCACGTGGCAATCTTTTGTTCCTGGCATAACCTGCAGACAACTTGATTGCTTTGTCCAACCTTCTGCTTGCAAAATAGACTATGAAATTGTTATTTGTTTCTACATTCAAGCTTTTAGTTACATGTGTGCTTGTAGAAACTCTTTCAAAATGAGGACGGGTCTAACTTGATGTTTTGTTTGGCATGCAGGTCTTGGACATATCGAGGTGTGACAGGTTGAGCTCATCTGCATTAATTTCAATTATCAAAGGACATAATAGCCTGCTACAGCTTCATGCCAGCTACTGTTTTTCTGTGAGTGGATTCCCTCATTCAACTTAATTTGCTGTTGTTATTAAGTTCTTTGTCTTGAAAGTTGAAATCTGAGCCGTAAAATTACTGAGTTTGGTGAACAGGAGCTTCATATGAACCCTATCTGCCATTTGATGGGCTTAAAGAATCTGAAAACTCTAACACTTGATGGGGCGCAAATTGCTCACCATAGCTTCCAAATTATCAGCACAAGTTGCAAGCTTCTGGTCGAAATTGGGCTTGGCAAATGTAAAGGGGTGACAGATACAGGCATTCTTGAGCTTGTCTCTGGCTGCACTAATTTGAAGATACTGAATTTGACATGCTGCAGTGACATCACAGACTTGGCAATAAAAGTAATAGCAGAATGTTGTAAGAATCTTGTTTGCCTGAAATTAGAGTGTTGTAATTTGTTGACGGAGAAGAGCTTTTATTATCTTGGGTTGTTCTGCATCTTGCTTGAGGAGCTTGATCTCACAGATTGTTCGGGAGTTGATGACATAGGTAACTTGGGACAGTTTTAAATCTTTAGTCCCTGATCCTGTTCTTTCTATCTGTTTGATTCTTTTGGTTAAAATTCAGAAATTTTATCTCCAATTTGTTGCTGACGTTCCTTCCTGTTCAGATTGACGCAAGAACAAAAAATGTTAGCGTCAAATTGGTTATAGATTTTTTTTCTTTATTCAGGTCTCAGTTATCTGTCTAAGTGTTCAAAGCTTTTATGCCTGAAATTGGGGCTATGTACCAAAGTTTCTGGCAAAGGATTGTTCTATATTGCTTCAAACTGTCTACAGATGCGTGAAATTGATCTTTACAGGTAATTGATATCAAGAGAAGTTCTAGCATGTTTGGAGGTTAAAGTTTATTCTTTTAGTTCTTAAGAACATCCTGAATACTTGTTGCAGGTGTACAGGAGTTGGTGATGATGGATTGTTTGCATTATCGATGGGTTTCAAGAAGCTGAAGAAACTAAACTTGTCTTACTGTATTGAAGTTACTGACAATGGAATGAAATGCCTCAGTCATCTGGAGGGTCTCTCTGATCTGGAAATGCGGGGACTGATGAACGTATCAGGTGCAGGTTTGATGGCATTAGCAGGTGGATGCAAGGGACTTGCAGAATTGGATCTTAAACACAGCAAGAGCATAGATGATTCGGGGTTTTGGGCTCTTGCACACTATTCAAAAAATTTGCATCAGGTACAAATGTCTCAACTTGATATTGTGATGTAATTTAGAGTAAATAATTAGTATGTCACTATCTTGACTGGTATTGAATGGTGATTTGAACTGAAAAGATGTTCTCGGTATTCAAAGCTTGTTCAATACTCTTTAAGCTACATGAATGAATGGGAAGCCAATGGTCAAACTTTGTTTGATCAAGAAAAAGGTAAATGATGTTAAAGAATAAAGAGCTATGTTTGGTTTATTTTTCAAAACTTCTTTCATTTATGAATGAGGTGGGAAGGTTCCTCATTAGGAGGGCTCTTAGGGACGAGGTGGATTTTTCACAAATGCTGGGGGTATTGATTTGAGGCCATTCATCATTCTGTAAAGAACAATCATGCATGCAGCTTACCTCTCGTTCCTTAAAGGGGGTCCTGCAGTTATAAATCATTCAACTTACACAAGGATTGGAAGGTAGGGAATTTCTCATATTAGTGCTTGAAGTGTTGCAGTGATTGGAATTTAGAAAGGAAACGAGATGCTGTGGGTCATTATGGTTTGTGTTGTGAACTTAATTAGTATTTGGGAAGCATTGAACTTTCAGATTTTGTCGTTATTGTAACAAATTACCTTAATTTTTATCTTTTTCTACTAGTTAATTCATCTTGTATGTGAACATCATGCCAATAACTATTCTTGGAAATAATGCATAAAGCTTTTGTTTGTGTAGTCTGCTGAATTGTAATGTCAAGAAGCATGGTTTTAGATTAGTCTTCCAGTTCTAAGATTGGCCTTTTCTCTGGCATCATTTGAATCTCCTATTCTCCAACAAGCTTATCAGTTTCAGTTTTGAGCTTACATCTGCATGCATTGTAACTCATTAAAGTCATGAGTCTGTTGTTGCAGATCAATTTGAGCAATTGTTCGATTTCTGATGTGGGGCTATGCTTGCTGATGGGGAACTTGACCCGGCTGCAGGATGTGAAGTTGGTGAACCTGGTGAATGTATCTGTACATGGACTTGAGCTTGCTCTTAGAGCAAGCTGTGCTCGTCTCAAAAAGGTTAAACTGCTCGCCTCTTTTAGATCACTGCTATCCCAAGAGATCATTGAGTTACTTGGAGCAAGGGACTGCCGGATTAGGTGGGATTAACAGCACGACATTAATCTGTCTTCAAGAATCAGGTATCATCATGCCGTTTATGTTCATTTTCTGGCAACAATCAGAATCTTGAAAAATGTAAGATATCAAGAAAAAGGAAAAAAATGCAGTAGCCACAAAGGATTTTACTGCCCCTTTCTAATCCCTTTCTTTAATTGATGGAAAAATATGTTTAGAATTCCAGAATTTGTATTACATATGAAGAGCTTATGAATTGAAATATGGTGAATCTTTTCATAGCCTTTTGTTCTCCTGTATGGTACGATGTGAGCCAGCTTATTTCATAATTTTGTCGAAGAGGAGCACGTAATTCCGGGAACTAGTACTTTGTCTGTTGTTCCTTTAAGGCTTTAGCAAAAGAGAAGCAATTATTTTCGTACCGTAGGTAAGGTTATTGGTCAATTTACTTGTTCCCTTTAGGCAATCAAATCAAGTAACGAATTTCTGATCTCCAATATCCACTCCTCGAATAACGAGAAATTGATTGCCGACAAAAGTTTTATCCCGACCTGCCTGCTTTTTCTTCACATGCTTCCTCGGTTTGTAATTCGAGGTTTTTTTACATAAACAAAAGTAATATTACATTATTATTTCTGGAGGATTTTATCCCTATTCCTCTCTTCCCTCTCCTCTCTCCTCACAGGATGGGTACGTATGTTTTAAAATGAGGAGATGGGAATGTATTTAAGCATTATTAAAAAAGGTTAAAAAATATTTGACTATTAAGGATAAAATGAAAAGTTTATCTGTACGTTTTTATCTTGAAATGTGTAAATGATAGATGTTTTGAAATAAATATTCGTGACAAATATTTTGAAACGAAGGAAGTAAGTATCATCAATAAATGAATGAATGATTTGTCTTTGACTTCCAATTTTCAGGTTCATGTGGATCTAATTTTAGTCCATTTAGAAGGAGCTACTTCTTCAGACTTTAGGACAAAACCCAATGGTAAACTTATGTAAAAGCAAAGAGGGGGAATAGGATTACTTGATTCATGCATCTTACCATGGTGAGCCCCCATATATGGAGAGAATTCATTTCCACAAGTGTGAACAATGAATTACGTAGATGGATCTCCTTAATTAGCAAGCAAGACAAACACAGTCAAGAAATTTTTGTACCATGCATGGCATGCAAGAAAGAATCACTACAAACTTTTGCTGTGGGAAAAAAAACGAGCTCATCCTCTCCCATCCTTTCCCCTTTCTTGTCAAAAAATATTCCTTCTCTTTGATATATTTGAAACCCAAGATAGCCAGCCATCACATTTACTATTCTTTCCTCATGAAATATTATCACCGAAAATCCATGGCAAGCTCAGCCAATTTTCTTCTTCTCCTTCTTGTTCTTCCGCTTCCCTTCACAGTTCTCTCCCAAGAAACCACCACCTTTCAGAATGAATATCAAAACCCAGGAATTCAATTTCAAGCCATGATGGTTCAAGCTTGTGAGAATGTCAATGACCAAAACTCCTGCCTCTTAAACCTGCAATCAACAATCAAAACCGGAGAACATGGCCGCAGCCCCAACTCAATCCTCGAAGCTGCCCTCCAAAACACCCTTAACGAGGCAAGGCAAGCCATTGATTCACTGACGAAGTTCACCACCTTTTCCATCAGTTCCCGGGAGCAAATGGCCATTGAAGATTGCAAAGAACTACTCGATTTCTCAGTCTCCGAGCTCGCATGGTCCTTAGGGGAAATGAACAGGATCCGATCTGGTTTCAAGAGCAACCACTATCAGGGAAATCTCAAGGCATGGTTGAGCGCTGCTCTGAGCAACCAGGACACATGCCTTGAAGGGTTTGAGGGAACGGACCGACGCCTCGAACGGTTCATCAGGGGAAGCTTAACCCAAGTTACCCAACTCATTAGCAATGTTTTGAGGCTGTACATTGAATTGCATAGCATGCCTTTCAAATCTAGGCCAAGAAATCATACAAGAATTGTTGAGTACCAAAACCAGGATTTCCCAAAATGGATGACTGAAGGTGATAAGGGACATGTTGTTTCTAGCCCTAATAGAATGTCTTTTGATGCAGTTGTGTCCCTTGATGGGAATGGACATTACAGGTCTATTGCCCAGGCAATATATGATGCTCCAAGCTATAGTAAAAGGAGGTATGTTATATATGTTAAGAGAGGAGTTTATCATGAAAATATTGACATGAAGAAGAAGAAGACCAATATCATGCTGATCGGAGATGGAATTGGTGCCACCGTGGTTACCGGCAATCGGAATTTCATGCAGGGGTGGACTACTTTCCGAACACCTACTGTGGGTACGTTATATGTATAATCTTGATATCTTCATTTTAATTTGCTGGTTCAGTTTCTATAGTATTTATCTGATAAATCTTTTTGCTTTATTTTACATGGCAAATATAATCAATACCCTTTAGTATGAAAAAAGAAAAGAATATTGAATTGGAAATAAATTAGGAATTACTCTGCTTTACATCATCTGATCTGACCATATGTAACTTCTTCATTTGAATTGAATATTTGAAGTATTTAATTTTTTTTTTTTCAAAATAATAAATTAAGAATTAAGTATAAGTAAAGCAAGAATAAAATCTTCCAAATTTTATTTAAATCAATTTAACTTATATAGTGCATAAATTTTCTTTTGCTGACACCTTTTGATCAAAAAAATAAAGAAGAGGAAATTCATGATTCAAAAATCTTTTTATGCAACAAACATATCAACACGGGTGATTCATACCTTTCCTTCCGTTACCATTTCTCTATAGGCATAAATCAATCAACAAAATATAACGTGATACTTGATAAATCTATATTTTTACACATATATTTCTTAGTTCATATTAAGCCAATTTAACTATAATATCATAAATGTGAATATTTGTACCACTTTTTTAGCTTAATAGAATTTCAATCCCCCCTCCCCACTTTTAAAAGAAGAGTACCAATTCTTTAGTTGACACATGCTCAAAACATTGTCAGAATTGAACTTGTGCAAGATACATTCGTTTTCCTCACGGGACAGACGCGAAAAAGAGATAAATTCATTTTTCTTGTGATGCTCCTACAGCTGTTTCAGGGAAGGGATTCATAGCAAGAGACATGACATTCCGGAACACAGCCGGACCCGAAACTCATCAAGCCGTGGCCCTCCGCGTGGACTCTGACCAATCAGCCTTCTTCCGGTGCAGCATAGAAGGTTACCAAGACACCCTCTATGCCCATTCTTTGCGCCAATTTTACCGAGAATGCAACATCTACGGCACCATAGATTTCATTTTCGGTAACGGAGCAGCCATCCTCCAAAACTGCAAAATCTTCACCAGAACACCATTACCTTTACAAAAAGTCACCATTACGGCTCAAGGCCGAAAAAGCCCAGATCAAAGCACCGGTTTTACTATCCAAGACAGTTACATTTATGCCACAAAGCCCACTTATCTTGGCAGGCCATGGAAGCAATATTCCAGAACCGTATTCATGAACACGTACATGAGCCCCCAGGTCCAGCCTCGGGGATGGCTGGAATGGTTCGGGGACTTTGCACTGGGCACGTTGTGGTACGGTGAGTATATGAATTATGGGCCTGGAGCGGCACTGGGTGGGCGGGTCAAATGGCCCGGATATCATATCATTAAGGATCCTTCGGTGGCTAAATTTTTCACGGTTGAACATTTTATTGATGGACTTTCCTGGTTACCGACCACTGGAGTGAAGTTCTCAACTGGTTTAAAACATTAAATTAATTAGTTAATTAAAACTCACGAATGGTCAACGGTCAATACATACGTATGCTTCCATTAGGGTTTCCCTGTAGAGACTCTAGTCATTTGATTTCATTAGCCAAACTTATCATGTAATCTAAGATGTTTTAGTAAGGCATTATTTATGAGCAATTATCTTCAGAATTCTGCTCACCAAAAGAAATAAGGTAAGATACGCATGCCTGTTCCATGTTGAGGAAGTGGGTCGAATTAAATAATATTTCTCTTTATCCAAAATTTAATATTTTTATATTTGATATAAAATTAATGCATCCGAATTATGGAGCCCTGGTTTGATCAAATTTGCTACCTAGTTCAAACTTTAAACGAAAGCAAAAATAAAAAGAAGAAAATTATATGTTTTGACAATTTTTTTAAAAATATGCAGTCCCTGGTTTAATTCCAAAATAAAAAACATAAAGTATCCTAATCTCTTAAGTTATCTCAATTCTGAAAGTTCATAGTTGAATCTCAATAAATATTTTGACAATTTTAAACATTTTGAAATTAAATATCTCATTTAATGATTAATTAAAAAATTTTAATAAATTAAATTGACACTTGTCTTATTTAAAATTAATTTTAAAGCTTATATAAGTGAGGCTTATTAATTTAATCCCAAATTAACATTAGTTCAAATTTAAAAATATTAAAAACTAATTTGGTGGGGTGCGCCACCAAATTATATATATATATATATATATTTATATGCATTTAAATATATATGTATGCATTAAATAATTAATATTATATCAAATAAAATAATATTTTAATATAATTATATAACAAACCATATTAAATTACTAAAGTTCCCATTGCTCCGCCTTCACCATCAGGCACTTTGATGAAATTCTTGACTTAAAGTCTTGACTTTAAGAAAAGATGGCAAACCAATTATTAATTGAATAAAAATAATCTTAAATCTTAAAATAATTTATTTGATCTTAAACCAAACTCAGATATCATATATACCTTCATAATATTGAAAATTAATTTCAAAACCTCTAATTATCAAAAGATTTAAAAATATTATATACTAATTTGATAGGATGCACCAAACCAAGATAATAGTGCAACACCAAGGTGATGCTTATCCATCCCCTAAAAAAATTAAATTAATATCATATGAACCAATAGCTCATATATCAAATATTAAACTAATAAAAACAAATATTACACTTAATCTTAACCACAGGGCCAAAAAAGGTATGAGTATTTTAAAGCTCGGTCTTGGATTTTTATAGTCACCTGCAACCCATTCTTCTACAGGAAGAACCGATGTGGGATCTCTTAAGTAAAGGGAAGGAGTTCAAGCCCAGACAATAAAGAAGAAAAAATTGCATCTCTGGGCACTGAGCAGTGGCTTTAGTTGGATTTCGTTCGTTGAAACTAATTCAATTGATTAAAGTGCCTGTAAAGGTCAGTTTGGGTTCATGTTTAATACTCATATATGCCTAAGTATAAGTTTTTTTTTTTTTTTTTAATTCCTTATTACAAATCATTATGAGTAGTTTAATGAATATTTTATTCATTTTTACCAATATTATCCATGCTCTCCGCCTCTTCATAAAACATTCTCTCTCTATTGTTGTTAATGTTTTCTCCATGAGAACATTTTGGGAAAAAAACTTTACCTTAATATCACTAATGAAAAAAAATGTGTATTAAAACAAATTTTTTTGGTGACGCAATATAAATATATATATATATATATATATATATATATATATATATTTGTATGTATATTTATATATTGACAGAAATCTCACTAAAAATGTTTAAATAATTTAAATAAATGTAAGTTAAGAAAAACTTAATTTATAATGGCACACTTATTGTGAGTTTTGATGAGATTTCTTTTCTCGACAAAAAATTTGTATGTCAGTATAATTTTATTGTTATGTTAGTACAAGTGAGTCGAGGAAAAATAAAAACTCTCTGAAGCAATTAAAACCTCACATCGGATCCCATGGCTTTTCTAAATGTATTCATTTATATAGTATAGAAATTATTGCTTCTTGGGATTAAGTAATTATTAACTATGTTATTTACTTACTTTTATCTTTGACTAATAAAATCTTTAATAATAAATAAAATTCTAATAAATAAAAATTATAAATGGAATGCTGGTATGTCAAACTCATTCATATGTTGATGAATTGGCATTGTACTGTAATGAGTTAGGAAAAAATCAAATAATGAGTCATAGTAGATAATTTTTTTTTATTATATTGAGAAAATAATTAAAAATGACTTATAATTAAGGATAGACAGACGGAGGGAATAGTATTCATAATTAGCTAAATCTTTCAATATATTCATAGTGGCTTGATGATGCTTGGAAAATGGCTCTATAGAACATATTGAAACAAGGGAAGGGAGGCATAAAAACATAAGCAGTAAAAATGAATTATCAGAAACTACAATTGTGGGCAGCAATTCCACGTGGATTGCCGGCCGATATCAATAATTTCTTTGGGGAAGGAGAAGAAAAATCAAATATTGGCAGGGAAAAAAATGGAAATGATGAATTTGTGAATCATCAAGCTCCTTTTGTCTGACCTTCTTTTCAATATTTAATGTACTTTCATATGTATGAATTTTATAACAAAGGAACTGATAGCTAGTTTGGGAAGAGTAGAGAAGAGAAAGGATTTGGGAAGAAGGTGGAGGAATGAGTTTTGTTTGAGTGTTTTTGTGAAAGGAAAAAAGAGAGGGGGAGAGAATAACGATCACTCCAGCGAGAGATTTGGGATCCATTGGATTTTGGGAGAAGAAAGTGATGGATAGAGAAATACAGTCAAATGAAATTTTTGTAAAATTTCAATAATATCCATTTCACCAATTCTTTTTATTTATAACAACTTTGTATAGAGTTATTATTGTAAAACCACAAATTTAAATAATCGATCGGTTTATTTCTCTTCAAACTCCAAAACAAAAAAAATATTATTCTCTTCTTTTCTCTTACCTTGTATAATTCTTTTGGAAAAACAAAACTTTGTTATAAGATTTGAGAATAAAAACTATATGGGCCCCTGATTTTAAAGCTTAGGTCAAATAAGTACCTAGTTCAAACTTTAATCACATAAGAAAAAAAAAGGAAAAGAAAAAGAAAAGCGCTTAAGCTTACATGAATTCTATTGAAGCTTAACGTAATCTCGAAAGAAAATTTTCTTTTAAAAAAATCTAATCGTTAAAATAAGTTAATTAGTGATGTTTGTGTAAAATAAATTAATTTTATATAAATCAAAACAAAATATTCATTTTGAAATAAAGAAAGTATAATTTATTTAAATTTGTAACTTTCTAACCAGTATTATAATTCATAAATAAAGTTTAATATTTTAAAAAATATTTGTCTAGGCAATAGTATAACATCAAGGCAACACTTAAAGTGATCAAATGACAAGCTAACCATTGGATCCTTTTTTCTAAAAATCCAAACGGCTAAAAGGTATTAGCTATATAGTTAATGGGTAGCTTGTCATTGGATCCCTCTCATCTCAAGGAAGAACCGATGTGGGATTTCTTAAGTAAAGGTAAGGAGACAAAATAAGAAGAAAAAATTGCATCTTTGGGCACGGGGCTTTAGTTGGATTTCGTTCATTGAAAGTACTTCAAGTGATTAAAGTGCATTTAGATCACTTTGGGTTCATGTTCAATCCCGTTTGTTTCCACTTATTTTTAAAAACTAAACACTTATTTTTTACCAAAAACATATGTAAAGTTATTAGTCAATTTAATCTTCAAATTATATCTTTTTAATCACTTTAGTCCCTAAATTTTTTTTTTTTCATGTTTAGTCCTTAAAAAATTTACAAGTTGATTATTTTTATCATTTTGACCAGAATTTTAAAAAATGTCAAATGGCCAAAAGGATAATTTTAAATGAAATACTAATATCTTTTATTTATGGATTTATTTATACTAATTAAACTAAGAGGAGTATCTCATTTATTGTATTAATTAAAATTTTTTAATAAATTAAATTGACATTTGTACAATTAAAAATTAAATTTACAGCCTATATAAGTGAGGCCTTTTTGAAAGGATTTCTAATTATCAAACAAATTTAAAAATATTGAAATCAATTGGTGGGATGCATCAAGTCGAAGCAATATAGCTCAACACCAAGACATGCTCAAAGACTCAAAAACCAAGCTACTCTTTGAACCTTTTTTCTAAAAGAATTGAATTCACATATAAAATGTTAAATTGACATTTAATCTTAGCCAAAGGACCAAGAAAGGTGTGACAGTTAAAGAGCCCAGTAATCTTAGCCAAAAGACCAAGAAGGTGTGACAGTTAAGGAGCCCAGTCTTGGAGTTTTATAGTCACTTGCAACCCATTCTTCTCAAGGAAGAACCCATGTGGGATCTCTTGAGTAAAGGGAAGGGGTTCACGCCCAGACAATAAGAAGAAAAAATTGCATCTTTGGGCACTAGGCAGTGGCTTTAATTGGATTTCGTTCATTGAAACTACTTCAATTGATTAAAGTGCATGTAAAGGTCAGTTTGGGTTCATGTTTAATACTGTTATATGCCTAAATATAAGTCATTTGAATTCAAACCTTTTTTTTCCCCTGTTGTTTCTTATTACAAATCATTATTAATAATTTAATGAATATTTTATTCATTTATCTATTGTTGTTAATATTCTTCTCTATGAGAATATTTTAAGAAAAAGACTTTACCTTAATACATTTTTTTGGTAGACACGATTTATAGGTATTGACAGAAATCTCACTAAAAATATTTAAACAACTTAAATAAATGTGAGTTAAGAAAAACTTAATTTATAATGGCTCATTTATTATGAGTTTTGCCAGGATTTCTTTTCCCAACCCCAAATTTATTTGATAGCATAATTGTATTGTTATGTCACTACAAGTGAGTCGAGGAGAAAAAAAAATTCCCTAACACATGAGCAAGCAATTAAAATCTCACATCGGATCCCATGGCTTTTTTACATGTATTCATTTATATAGTACAGAAATTATTGCTTCTTGGGATTAAGTAATTATTTACTTTGTTATTTACTTACTTTTAACTTTGATTAATAAAATCTTTAATAAAAATAATCTATTTTGTATTTTATTAAATAATAAAATTAAATATAATTCTAATATATTAAAATTATTAATGGAATGCTGGTATGTCAAACTCATTCATATGTTGAGAATTGGCATTGTACTCTAATGAGCTGGAAAAAATCAAATAGTGAGTCATGGTAGAAATTTTTTTTTACTATATTAAGAAAAAAATTAAAAATGACTTATAATTAAAGACAGACGGAAGAGAGTACTTTCAATTGAAAGTATTCATAATTAACTAAATCTTACTATATATTCATAGCAACTTCATGATGCTTTCTGAACAAACTTCCATTTTAATTCTCCTTTCTATTTCTGAAATTTTATTCTTATATTCTTTATTTTGTAATTGCAATTCTATTCTTTAATATTTTACTTCTTTTAAAAATTTAATCTGTTTAGATTTTTTTAGTTGTTTTATCTTTTATACTATCTATAAATTTACACATAGGTTTCTTAAGAAAAGGAAATGTAATTCTAACAGTTCCTATCTTGGCATGAACACCCATCTTGTAAACTTCAAATGTATAAATTTGAGTAATAAAAGGAATTCCTAATATAATTTCTGTTATATTAGTATGCCCTAAAGCATGTAATTATCTTATTAATAAATAAAGTGTTTTATTTATTTATTGTCTTCCTACGTCCTTAATTATTTATCAAGAG
>JAOXNR010000030.1:11452624-11477910 GCA_028571225.1 Parsonsia alboflavescens
TGACTATCATATATATAAATATATATATATATATATATATATATATATTTATATATATATATGTAGTTCATTTATTGGCTTAATCAAAATTTATAAGGTGCATTTAACTTCCATAAAAGTACTAAATTATTCTCTACATTGATGCAATTAATGGTGACACTACGGAACAAATGGATGTAACTACTTCAAATTTAGAAGGTAGTTAATGAGATTTTATGTTAAATATTGATCTATTTTAAAAAATAAGATATTCAATTCTAAACATCCTAAAATGAAACCGAGGACATTTGATTCCGGACAGAAGGAATATTATTTTGACTAAGTGAGATCACGGACAATTTGGAGCAAGGATTTGACCGGCCGTTTGTTGGTGAGGGTACCATGGAAGATGGGTTGCATGAGAAAGTATATTTGTCTGCATTTATGGAAGGTTGAACGTGCATAGATTACAGGGAGGGTTTAAAAAATCATGGCCAAAGGTGGATATGCAAATCCTTCTCTATAATTCATAAGGTAAGTTGAAATTTCTATTATATCTCATTTGAATTTGAGGAAAGCTTTAGACCGTGTGCAGATTCTAGTTATGTGACTCAGTTTACGTGAGTTCGGATCTTTATGAAATAGATTTATTACAAGTGAAATTTTCAGAGTACGTGATTAAATCCGATTCAGATACCTCTTATATTTTAAAAGAAAAAAGAAAAAAACCATACGCTTTTGTTATTACCAATAGGTCATGGCTGTTTGAAAATAATTTGGTTTGGTCTCACCTATGGAATGTCAAAGTAGTGAATTAATTTTTATACAGAATTAAAAATAGTGAATAAGTAAGTGCTTTATGGAGAATAAATATTTTGAAACATGAAAAAAGAAAGGAGGACAAATGTTTTTAAAAATACCAAAAGGGACAATACTTACATGAAATAGGAAAAATTTGTACTCCTTATTTACTAATACTGTCAAATGTAAACACGTGGTGGACTCAGTATGGGCCAAAAAAATCTCCCAGAAAAGTCAAACTTATTTACTGACACCTCATCCTCATCGCACTGTGCATATTTGTTGCCTAAATAAATACTGCCATTTTCGCAGCTTTCGTTTCTTCACTTCACATTTTCTTCACGACATTTCATAGACATGGAGGGAATCAAGCACAAGACGGTGCACGTTAACTGCATAGACATGCACATAGCGGAGAAAGGAGGATCAGAAGGTCCTGTAGTCCTCTTCCTCCACGGCTTTCCTGACTTATGGTACACATGGCGCCACCAGATCACGGCCCTTGCTTCCCTAGGGTACCGTGCAGTTGCACCGGACCTCCGTGGCTACGGCGATACAGAAGCTCCGGCTGCCGTCACCAGCTACACCTGTCACCATATCGTTGGCGATATAGTGGCTCTGATTCAGTCCCTCGGAGTTGACAGTGTTTTCCTGGTGGGCCATGACTGGGGTGCCTTCGTTGGCTGGTATTTGTGCTTGTTCCGGCCGGATATGGTGAAGGCCTTCGCCTGCCTCTCCGTGCCGTTCCGACCTAGACATCCTAAGATGAAGCCAGTTGAGAGCCTGCGAGCCGTTTTTGGAGATGATTATTACATGTGCAGATTCCAGGTTTTAATTTCTCTTTCTTTGTTTAGTAAGGATTTGCATAATCGTTCATAATATATGCATGCACATTCAAGGATGAAGACCATGTTCAAAGAGGAAGCCGAGAGGGGGTGGAGGGGATGGGGGGAAGAAGTGATTTTTGTGGGGGTAAGTTTAAGCTACCTGTAAACTGATATGAACACGCCTTAAAAAAATATATTTCATATATTGTAGTTCTATAATAACTAAACTTAAATGGTAAGAAATGGCATTTAATTGATGCTCATCTATTTTCCTACCAATACAGTATGGTAGTTATTAATCTTTACACCTGCAGGTCACACAGGATGGTGCATTTTAATGTAAATACTATTATTACTTAATATTCTTTCTCCATCTCAAACTGAAAAGGCATAATCTTGGCTTTAATAAAAAGTTAAAAAATGAATTTGAGTTTTATTAAATTTCTAATTTATCTTTATTAGTATTAATTAATTTTAATTAATTGTGTTAGTTTTTGACAAGTAAATATAAATCTTTAAGTTAAACTAATAAAGTTACCAATAAGATTTTATATTAAAATTTATTTATTTTAAGAAATCAGAGAAATAATAAGAAGTATTTTAAATTGTCTCTGACTTTAGAAAATCAAGACTATATTACTTTTGGCTAAGAATCCTAAGTGAATACTTACAGATAGTGATTACGAGCTTACTAGTCCCAAATTTATCGTTGACCCTTTATTTGCTACTATTAGCTTGATTAGTTGTGCAACATAATCTTCTTTTAGAAACCTGGAGAGATCGAAGATGAAATTGCAAAACTTGGAAGCGCAACAGTACTGAGAAAAATTCTGACTGATCGGAAACCAGGACTACCTTGTCTTCCCATGGAAAATCCATTCGGAATCACCACTAATACTGAGATCAAATTGCCTTCTTGGCTATCAGAAGAGGACATCAAGTATTACGCCGGAAAATTCAATCAGAAGGGCTTCACCGGGGGCCTGAACTACTATCGGAATCTTGATCTGTACGGTTTTTCCCCAAATGGGATTTCTTTCATACTGTAATGCCAATTGCCAATTCTTGATTCTCTACTGTATTTCTTGCAGAAACTGGGAGCTTACTGCAGAATGGACCGGAGCAAAAGTAAAAGTTCCAGTGAAGTTCATGGTGGGAGATTTGGACATTGTTTATACCAGTCCAGGAGCTAAGGAATATGTTCACAGTGGCCAGTTCAAAAGGGATGTGCCCTTTTTGGAAGATCCTGTAGTAGTAATGGAAGGAGTTGGGCACTTCCTCCACCAGGAAAGAGCAGAGCAAATTAATTCCCACATTCATGATTTCATCAGACAGTTCTGAGCTGTGTGTTGTGTTGTGTTCCAAGAGACCCTTTTTCTGTGCTTTCTCTGTTGTGCCGCGTCCTAAACTGCACTTTGTTCTAAATAATCCCGAACCCTTTTTGAGATTTCATATGTATTTTACTGTCAGTAGCTACCAGATTGTAAAGACTATTGTGGAAATCGCTGGTTGCGGGGGCATCTAATTTTGGAAACGCAGAGTGATTACAAGAAGGTAACAGCCACAAAAGGCCTATGAACCCACTTTCAAGTAACTGGTCTCCTGCAGCTACATCATAAAACTGAACATACATAAAACAAGGGTGCAGCCACACCCTTGCATTAAAATCACAAAATTTGAAGGCTAATGCTCATGTGACAATCGAAAATGTCAAAGCTGTAAAATTCGATGAATTAGAAAAACACTGCTAGGAAAAGTCTAGTTACAATCTTTTGCAGGAAGCTGAAGCAGCAGCAGCGGAATAGCTGGAAATCTACAAGCACTTTAGCTGCCGGCTTATGGGTTTACAGTGTCTCGATCTTTTGACAATCTCAATCCAGACGTTCCATCTACAAATGCATAGTTTATAGAGCCAGAAATATTCAACTTCGTAAGATTTAAAAAGTAAAAGAATGATGTTCCCATCGAAAGAAAAGATATTATAGTTTTGTAAAACAGAGGAATGTTAGTAGGAAACAGGGCATCATTTCATATGTGACAGGTCACTCAGTCCAGAGTCAAGTAAACTTTTCTTTATCCATAAGAATTCAATGAGGTGCTAAAATTCACACATGTTCCAAATAGTCAAACATAAGTTTAATTCTCAAAATTGAAATGTAAATCTTGAAAGTAAAGAAAATGATGAAAAAAAATAATAATGAGAAAAGGTACCTTCCAGAGGCCATCATTAAGATAATGCATGTTATCCACACCAATCCCTTTGTTGATTGCTCTTCTGGAGTGGCAAGCAGAATAGATTTAGACAATTGGGGGATTGGCTTGAGTGAATTCAAGCACAAGTTAAAAGAAAATACTACATAGACATAATCCATTGTTTTGATCTCTAGATTTCCATTTGTTTTCTTTTCATTTTCCTTTCTATCTTGGAGGTTAGGAATACAATGAACAGAAAAGTAGAAGCAGCAGTAGCTACGTTCAATTAAGATTGACAAGTACGTATTTCTGTTCTTTCACATTGCAAGTAGCTGTTGTCCTATATTAGCTTATAAAGACTATAAAATATAATGTGTATAGAATCTAACTAACCTAGTAATGCTGGGATTTGAACCACTTCCTGGTATAAAGTAACATTCATTAATCTAGTGGAGTGAGTCATGAATGCAAAAATGTGAACCAAAAACCACTTTCTGGTATAAACAACTCCACATTGTCTCAGGAGCAGAGTGCTGTGAGTCAAGGGATTCAAACCATTTAGTTACCAATTTTCTACAAAGCAATTCTGACCAAAACTTCCATGCAATAATCCAATATTTGAAAATTGATTTTAGAAAACTGGTATCCTTTACTTAGACCAGTCATTTCACTCTTCAGATTCTATTGTCATCTTGTTAGTCAAGATTTGGGGAAAAGAAAAGCAAAAAAACGAGAATCAGCCACTGAAGATCATCAATCCAAATATTCTCCTTGATTTCTGTAGCAAATCAATGTAACAACCTAAGAGAAAGTCTGGATGTAGATTTGCTTAATCAACCAGCATTCCCACCATTACAGCTTTTCATTTGAACATTGAGTGGGTAAAACATTTGTATTTAATTAGATTCAAATGGCAAAGTGGGCTACTAGTAATTGGAGATAAATGGACAATATAACTTCTTAGAATATTGGCAGTACACTTAACTTACTTTTTAAGTTTTCCCCTCAACCAAAAGTTATTAACTGGAGAAAAAGGGATAGAAACTAAGACAAAGATATGAACTTCACTTAAGCCACGAGAAACTTACATATCCTTCACAGACATTTTAGTATAGCCAATGGCAAGAGCATGCTGCTTCCCTTCAGCCATTATAGCCTGATGCAAGCCAATAGTATGCCACAAAAGTATTTTAATCAGTACAGGTGATAAAACATCAGCAAAACTTATGGGAAATATTTTTATTCACTAAACAAGTATAAGATCAATCTTAGAAAGATACTGCAGAAACATTGTTTCAGCAGTCAATCAACTTTACCACAGGAGTGTCTGCTTCCACTTCGTCATCCAAAACACCCCCAGGAGATGTAAGCCCTGGACACATAATGTTGGCACCAGCAAGCACAAATTTTATTGCTCCCCTATCAACTTGCAGCTTTTTCATTATATTTGGATCTGCAGAACAAAGTTATAAATGCCAAAGTTATAAGTGGTTCAACATTTCTGAGGCCACACTAAGTCATTGCTTCCGAATGGCCAAGAAACAAAGCAAAATTTGCAACAATGATCAACTGTAATACCAATGCATGTTTGAACGGCTCATCCCGCTCCCTTTGTTGCAAGACAGGACAGAACAACAATTCAGGAATTAAATGATGCAGAAAAAAGAGATGATTCTGGGTTTTTTTGCAAAATGGGATGCTGTGAAGTGAATGAATGCAAAAAAAGGAACGGGATGAGCAGTACATCTGCGACCAAGTTCTCATTCCAAACAAAAGCTCATTTTAGAGCATTCATATAAATTACCCCCACAAGGAGTACTAATGAGAATTATGAAAATATATCTGCCACGAGCACTAATGAGAATCGTGAAAAAATATCTGGTGGTACCATAAAATAGGGCTTGAGTACTAATTTGACCACTAAACTTGCACTTTTTTTTATCAATTTAACCACTGAACTTCTAATTGAGTCAATTTAACCATTTTATTTTGCGGTAATGGTCAATTTGACTATCACACAATTAGAAGTTCAGTAAAATTTAACCATTTTATTTTGCGGGAATGGTCAATTTGGCCATCACACTTAGAAGTAAAATGGTTAAATTTTACTGAACTTCTAATCGTGTGATGGTCAAATTGACCATTTCCGGAAAGTAAAATAGTTAAATTGACTCAATTAGAAGTTCAGTGGTCAAATTAACTATTCCTACAAAGTAAAATGATTAAATTGACTCAATTAAAAGTTCAGTGGTTAAATTGAAAAAAAAGGACAAGTTTAGTGACCAAATTGGTACTTAAGCCCATAAAATAGTATGCACATCGCAACCCACTCCTTCACATCTTAAACTGCAGATGCTTTGTAAGCAACTATATCCATTTCTATCAAATTACTGTTTAATTCTTGGATTATTGTTAAGCTGAAAATTCTGTTCCACATACAACTCGCTATTGCATAAACAATTCACAACTGCACCAATGACTAAACCAATGAGAATGCACAGTGTAATGACCTGCACTTCAAGATTATAAAAATGAGAACACTATTCACACTAAATCTAGCATTTTTCCTTTTTGACACATTTAATTTGACATGAACATGGATTTGTTTCAGTCGACAGAACATTTTATTCCTTAACATGGATTTTCATAATCCGATCATCATATTCTTCCACCATAAATTTAACATCACAACTGGCTCTTCATGCACTGATAGCTTTCAACTTTCAAGAGGTAGAATCCAAAAAATGAAGACAAAGGAAAAAGGAATATGGATGACAGTAAATACGAGGTCATGTTAATTTGCCCTAAAAGCTGCTCCCAGACCCCTCCCCTATAGACTCCCAAAAGAAGGCTGCAACAGAGGATAAGTGGTAACAACTAGGTCTAGAAATGAGCCGAGCCAAGCCAAGCTTGGAAAAAAACCTGGCCTTAGACCAACATACAGCTATTATGCTCAAGCTCAACAAGATTGAATTGACACTGATCGAATAATATAAAAAGTATGAATATAAATTATATAAAAAAGGTATATAGCATATAACATGGGTAATGCTATAGTGTACTAATACACTCTATATGGAATACACCTGTGTGTATTCACATGATCAATAAAAAGTCAAAATCCTCATGAATACTCATAGGTGCACTCTATAGCATTTCCCGATATAACATACATTATATTAGGAATTGGCTCAATCTTAATCACAAATGGCTTGGCTCATAGTGATTTGAGCTAGACTTGTTTGGCTTGAAAATTAACTTGGCTCATTTACAGCCCTGGAAACAACATGCTTAGGTGATCGTAACAGACATCAATACTTCATACAGACAACCAACTGAGTATGTTGATGCTGTAAAGAGCATATATGTAGAACAGAGGGTCCAGATATGATACTTCTGAAGGATGGCATACTCATTTTAGGTGATCACTCGTCTTCCACTTCCTAGTGATGAAATTAAAGTTTATCCTGGGCAGCTATCAACTCAACACTACAACTTCTTTACGAAGGCTCCCAGGTAGCTGCCTGAACTCCGCTGCACTCCCATGCTCAGTGGATCAACATGATTTGCGGACTATTCTAGTGTATGATAGTTACTCGTGACATTTTCCTTGGAAAAATAAAAGTGGAGAATGGTTCACCAATTGAAAATTAAGAGATTACACACAACAATGAAAGACCCCATTTGAGCAATTATACAACTATTTCTGGCAATGCTTAGCATAAGCTTTTCAATGACCTCAATGGTTGGATTAGCATTTTTTTCCACAACAAGCTTCTCTTTTAACTGACTCCACTCTAATCATAACCACTAAAAGGTAACAGTGAATGGACCAAAGTCATTGGAAATGGGAACTGCTAAAATGAATATGTCCAGAATTTTTTTCAATAAATAAATAAAAGAAGAAATACTTACACTGATGAAGAAGTCGCAGGGTAGGCATGTATGGTCCATCACGTACATTGAAGAATAGTGGCACATTGTTTACAACCACAAGATTCAGATGATTTGGGCTAATATGTGAGGGGAAAGGGCAGAAAAAAAAATTCTGGAATCATTCACAAATTATGGGAATAAAAGAAAAGGTGAAGCATAAGGAAACACTTGGGGGCATTAAAGAAGATAGAACCATTTTGCAACAATCAGAGGGGCCTTTTTGGGAAGCAAATCATCCAGAACTGGCTCAAGACCTGGATACTGCAATGAAAAGAAGTATGAATATAAAACAATATGCAAGATAAACATAATTATGGACCGTTGCATTAACAAAATGTCCCAACATAGAAAAGCAGCAACAACTAAAACCTCTTCCGCAATACTTTGGCGAATTTTGCGTTGAACAGATGCCTTCACTTGATTTTGGGCAGAAACCTCTTCGGATGAGAACCTACAAATTTTACAGAGAAACATGGAGAAATTAATGGAATCCCATGGAAATGAATAATATGAAAAGAAGACCATATGATTAAACACATACTTCTTAATCTACAGAACACTAACTACATTCTACTTGAGATAAAATATGGAGAATAATAACAGTCCTAAATGCTTATTGAACATAACTGCTACAAATGAAAACAAATAAACTAGAAGTTTTTAAGGAATGATCTTGGATCCTTAACTATAGTATTAAATAAGTTCAAAGACAAGCACTATAGAATTTGTCCTAGCATAAAAAATAAATTTAAGAAATATCAAATTAGTTGCCACCCGTGGAAACCAAATAACTGACCAGAGGATGAAAATTTATGAACCAAAAACAGTTCAACTTGAAGGTAAACTTTATCCTAAAAAGTAAAATCTCCTTCCTTAGAAATACAAGGATTACCATTACAGAAGGTTCTACATGTATCAGGGTTTATCAAAATTGCTGAAACTAGGTCATCCTCCATAGGTTCTTCCAATCTTTGCTCCACAGAGACTTGGATTATTATTTAACATTGGACAAAAAACCCAAAAACAATCTTAATTTAATTGAAGCAAAATGCTAGTCGAGGTCCATTGTTCAACACCTTCAATCTCAATGCTACAATTACAACTAGAAATAGAACCTCTAAATAGAGGGAGAAAATAGAACCATTTCAAGAAATAAGCCAAGATTAATGGTATTCAAAATTTACTTTCGCTTCTCAGGTATATCCATTTCAACTCAAATGTCGAATTTATAAGTAAAGCAACCAAATCAAATGCCAATAGTTCGACTTTTTCCAAAGGGGAGAAACCCAGTAACAAGAACCCATAAACTATGATCCCTTAAAAACCAAAAGGGACCCTTAAATAGGATCAAATAAGAAAATTATTCAAAAAAAATAAAATAAGACGAACATTAAAACAGGTTTTTGGGTAAATCAAACACAAACAAACTAAATTTCAAAAAGTCAACAAAAATCAATACCCAGAGGAGGTAAATGCAGCAACACATGATCAATACATGAAAAAAAAAGAAGCGTTGAGAGAGAAAGATTACTTCTTGAACATTTTAATCCTAGTGCAGCACAGAGAGAGTAGGGTTTAAGTTGAGGAATTGAGTCGTGAAGAAAACACCAGTTCCGAAATAGGATTCAGGACACAGGCTTCAGGCTTCCAGCTATCGTAATGTTTTCCTTCAATTATTAACTTTATTCATACAGAAAAAGTAAAGCATTTTTTTTTATAAAAAAATTCTCTAATTTTGTTATTTGATGGGTCATTAACTCATTTGTCTAATTTGCGTTATAAATAAGCCAAAAAAATTTTTCCATCCCAACAAATAAGGAAAATTGGATTTTTAGGCCCAAAAAAATTTACGTTTTCAATTTTCTAATTTTTTGTTTTTGATATTTTTAATCCCTACAAATTTACAATTGATGATATTAGTCATATTGAATTGAAAATTGCAATTTAAAATTTGTTTCATAATAAATCTACTATTAGGTTAGATCCTTTTAAATTATTCATTTAAACTTTTTTAGATCCTTTCAATTTTTTTCATCTTTCATCTTAGTTTCTTGTGTTTTTTTTTCCCCCACTCTAGATTTCCAAACTATTTTTGACTTACAAAAGATCTTTTTTGCCTAAAAATTACTCTCTCCAATCAAGGCATTTTTTTTCCCCAAGGGCAGGATCATGGGAAATTTTATCACTTTATAGTTTAATCCATTCAAAAAAAAAAGGAAAAAAAACACAAAAAATTAATGATAGCTGCATAATATTGAAACTACGGTTACAACTAATATTATAGGCATTAGTAAATATTTTCTATGGGCTAAACAATTAAAAGATAAAATCAATGGCTTCCAATTTGATAAATTGAGGGAAAAAAAAAAAGGTGACTTCATCATAAATTCTAATTTTTAGGTCAAAAATACCTTTGTTTAAAGTCAAAAATAGTTTTGGTATAAACCATAAAAAAAAAAAATTATGGAACTAATATGAAAATGAAAAATAAAAAAAGAAGTCTAAAAAATTTAAAAATAATAATAAAAAAAATTATTGACCGAACTTGAATGATGAAAAAACTAGGGGCCCAAAGGGCTAAAAAATTATTAGGCATCTAACGTGTAAAACGAAAAAGTTCAGGAATAACAAA
Source organism: Parsonsia alboflavescens (assembly GCA_028571225.1). Taxonomy (NCBI): domain Eukaryota; kingdom Viridiplantae; phylum Streptophyta; class Magnoliopsida; order Gentianales; family Apocynaceae; genus Parsonsia; species Parsonsia alboflavescens. The sequence continues at coordinate 11,462,993 of JAOXNR010000030.1, forward strand.
TGGGATTTTACCTTCTCTAGTCGCATTTTATAAAAGGCAAATTGATAAGCTTCGTCATTTTGGCATTTCTTGGCTATAGTTCCGAATACATATATTTTTTTCTAAAAAAAAAGGGGCTTATTGAGTTCCAAAAGAATACTTTTTTTGGACAATTATATCCCTGTAAAAGATATGCTTTCAAAAGAACTCACATATTTATAAACTTTATGAGTTATTATTTTTTAAATATATGAGTTGTTGGATATATCATATGTTGTTAGTTTTATATATATCAATGGTTTGTTAATGTATAGCTTGTTAGTGATAGATGAGGATGAGAATGATGGTCGTTAGAATGATTTTTTTTTTATATATACATATATATACCTTAAATATTTTAGGAACTCCATAAGTTTTTTTATTAGATCTTAACGATCATCATTCTCATCCTTATCTAACACTAACATTAACAAACCATCGATATATATAAAAGTAACAACGTATGTTATAACAAACAATTCATACACTTAAAAAATAATAACTTATAAAGTTTATAAATATGTGAGTTCTTTTGTAAAGCATACCTTTTACAAGAATATAGTTGTCCAAAAAAGTATTCTTTTGGACAATTTTTAAAAAACTTATAACTAAGTCAAAATTTAAATGACTAAACCAATCACACTTTTATGAAATTGACCATAAAAGTTTAGTTTTTTTTTTGTTTGTTATTTTGATTTTTAATTTAAATAAATATTTTGTAGTATAGTCATATTTAATATTTATATTCAATAATTTTGAATTACATCTCAGACGATGCAAACCCTCCACTCATCACACAAATTTCACACTAGTTGTTATCGAAAGATATATGAACATTCTTAATTAAATTAATTGTCGATCTTTATGCTCCTTTCATACTTCATCAACTCATTTTCAAGTTTAAAACTCAAAATCTATACTATACTAATGAGAAGACAGCCCAAATTTACGTATCAAAATTTCTGTTAGTTATGCTCTGAGTAAGAAATATTTAAGGTGAAGAAAAATCAAAAAGCTATCGAACGATAATCAATGAGAAAAAATTGTCGATTATCAATTGAAAAAAAAATCTTCTGATTATCAATGAAAAAAACAAATGATTTAATGATTTGAAGGAAGACGAAAGGGGAGAAGGCAATCCGAGAAAATGTGGTTCTTCAAGAGAAAAGGCCCATCTCAATTCTCATATTTTTCACTGTTGAGAAAGTTATAAAGGGAATTGACGAATCTTATAACCATTGTTACAGGGGATTTTACCCGGCCAAGATCAGTTTTAAAATGGGTCTCAAAATTGGATCCATTTATGAACACCATTCCCCATTGGGTATGGTGCATTTGGCAAATGCACCACCACTCCAATGCATTGTCCCAAAAGGTTCCAATCTTCCCCGATCAACTTGTCCAGTAGTTTGTTTATAAAAAGCATTTTTTTAAGGTGGTGCATTTGGCAAATGCACCACCACCCAAAACCCTCCTTTTTGAAAAAATTGTGAACCCCATACGTTCTCTTTGTCGATATGTTATCATTAGTCTTTTAAAAAGATTTTTTTTTTAGGTGTTGCATCACCACCTATAAAACCTTTAAAGAAAAAGAAAAAAAAAACCTAAGGTGGTGGATTTCTAAAACCATTTTTTTATTAAAAAAAAAAATTAAGAGGAATGCATGAGCAGAATACAACCCTGTTGCCTCCCCCCCTCCCCCCCCTCTCCCCCCCTTTGAAGAATTTTTTCTCTTCTTTCTTTATCCTTCACTTCTTCTTCTTTCTCTCTTCCTTCCTTACCAACCAAAATCCATCATTTATCCATCAAAAACTTTGATATCCTTCAACTAAAAAAGCACCTTAATTAAACTTTTATTAAAATTACAAAAACCATTTCCAATTTAATTCAAAAATTGAAACCTAGATTGAGCCCTAATTACTTAAGAAAGACTAAATCCTGTATTCAATGGCATTGCGGGTATCTTTCTCTACATCGAAAAACTCTGAGTAAGGTAAGAAAAGTAGTCCTCGTTAGTGGTTCTTTTTATGACATTTTTTTTTTTGATATCTATATATTTGATTTTTTGGTACTTGTGGTTTTTGACATGGTTCCTCAAATGTTGTATATGTAATGGATAAATTGTATTTTTATTTTTTGAAGTTGCTATATATTTGTAATTAGATGATTGTGTTTTTATTTTTTTAAAAAATTGCTATATATATTTGTAATGGGTAAATTAGATTTTTTTTAATTGCTATATATTTGGGAAATTACCATTTATTATCGGTTATATTTTTGTGAAGTTATGAATGTGGTGTATCGATTGCAATTTTGAATGAGAGATGCATACTTTTTTTGATAATTTCATTTTTTAAAATTGATTTTACATGTTCTTAATAGGTACAATGTCGTTTGAACAACTTTTGACATTACCTTTTTATTGGGATTGTGAGATTTGTCATGATAGTCACTGTTATTTTTCTATGGCTCCGCTTATGAATTTCTGGAGTTACATAATCGGATTAGTTATGTTGATTTAGTGAATGCTATTCGTGAATTGTGTGGCTTGGATATTTCTAGAGTCGAAATGAAGATCACCATGAGTCAGACGATGGTTGTTGGGAATTTTATATCTTATTCCACAAAGATAATCCATAATGAGAGAACTATGGATAGTATATGGAATAGAATCTTCAACCAAAATGGGTTTGATATAGAGTTACATATGGATATAAAAGATTATCAGAAATGCAGTGCCAACCCTGGCTGCACCTCCGATTATAGAATGATCATGTATGTGGTGAAGGGACAAACAATTACTTGTCTTCCACCAGAAGTAACTTCCACTCGACGTCAATGGGGTGCGTTCCTCTTTTACAAGTACCATCTCAAAGTCAAGCTGGTGAAGTACCTATACACATTACTCCAGTTGATAATTGGGTTGAACAAGAGACATTCGCCCCCACAAATATAGATGTGTTGCCTGAGTCCGACGCAGAACCAACCGACATCGAGACAGAGGATGATCATAGCGACGATCATGATAATACTTAGTTGCTAAATCCTATACAAGAAGTCCTCCCAACACCTGAACCCACAGCCATAGGGTCCAATCCGTCATATTCAAGTTTTGTAAAGACCTTTTGTAATAGCACTGAGAATATGTTACCTTCGGAAAACAACGAAGACACAAGGATTCGTTTTGATGTTTGGGATGAAATTAATAATCCCAGCCCGAGACCAGGAATGAGTTTCAAAGATGTTGATGAAGTGAGGTATACAATTATGAAGTGTTCTGTTCGGGTTGATCGTGAATTTACTGTTTTGCAAAGCAAAAGGACATTGTATCTTGCATCGAGTAAGAACTCAACATCGAAACATCCTTATCCTTGGAGAATACGTGTCGTTAAAATGTTTTATCTAGAGATGTGGTAGATCACGGGTTGGGGATGCCATCACGTGCGTATTATTTAGACGGTGAATGGAATTCATCGCAACATGATTTCAAAGTTCATGACACTACATCTTCTGGATATGCTGGCGAATAATCCAGAAACCACAATCCCACAAGTACGAGATTACATTGAAGGCAAACTACACTTTAAAGCATCATATAAGAAGGGTTGGGATGCATATCAACTTGCCATTGATATGGTGTACAAGGATTAGCCATCATCATTTTCCATTTTTCTTAGATTCATGCTTGCTTTGCTGGATTCAAACCTCTGGACAATTGAGGCTTTTGGTCATTTCTCTGAGGAATGTACAAGGGAAAGCTATTGATGGTGGTTGGATGCAAATGAACGAACCGTACCTATTGCATTGGCCATTATTGATGAGGAGACTAATGAAAGCTAGGGTTGGTTTTTGGCACCGTTGCACCAATACGTGTTGGTTGATCAAAAGATATGCTTGATTTCTAATCATCATTGTGAAATTTTGAATACTTGCGAGATTGACCCAGGTGGAAAGAACCTTTGGCAATTCACAGGTTTTGTCTTAAACTTGATAGGGCAAATTTCTATGGTCGTTTTAAGAATCATCAATTGAAAAAGCTTATGTATGCTACTAGATCCCAGAGTAAGGTGAGGAAATACCTCCAAATCATGGTTGAGATCAAAGAATTAAATCTCGTAACATATCAATGGCTCCTACAAATATCAAAAGAGCAATGGAACCTTGTTTATGATGATGGTTATCAATGGGGAAACATGATCACGAACTTGACAGAGTCATTCAACTCTGTCATTAAGAAAATGCATGCCCTCCTGATTAAGATGCTTGTTGAATCGACTTTCAAGAAGACAGTTACGTACTTCAATAAGTATAGGGAAGACACCAACCATGCACGTCATCATTCCCGCCTAAGGTATGGTCTAAATATCAGAAGAATGAAACAAAGGGAAGGACCCACAAGTTAACCACATTTGATGAAAGGAGTAGCACCTTTGGCATGACGTCAATCCATCACGAAGGCTTCATTGGAAATAATCCTCATAATGTGAACATTTCTGCCGATCATGCACATGCAACAAATAGAAGATTTATGGTATCCCATACTCGTACGATTTTGCTGAATTTCAAGAGAAAGGGTATAATCCCTACGAATTTGTTGCATGGGAAATTATAAACCAAGCCTAGATCAACACTTATGGTGGCCAGTTTGTTCTCGTTCCATGCAATGCTTATTGGCGAGAGTCTAATTTTGATCTCATAGCAGACCCAACTTGATACAAGAATAAGCATAGAAGTCAAAGAAGGATTTCAAGAATCAAAGGTGAGATGGAACATCATAATAACGATTCCCCCCCAAGGTGTCGTAATTGCCATGGGACAGGGCACAATAGACGGAATTGCATTGCTGGGGGAACCGGACAAGACAAGATTCCCTTTTTTTTTTTTAAAAAAAAAAGTGTAATGTTGCAAAGGCTGAGTCGAACCCATCCAAGATTGTATTCCACCCAAATGTGTCATGTATTTGCAACTGATAAATTCATGTTCTATTGTCGTTGTGTATTATCTTTTCTTGAATGACTGTTATTATTAGTTCTTTTGCTGTCTTACTCTTGTACTATTCCTTGGGGTGTTTTTTTTTTCCTTTAAGATATTGTTATGTTTATACTGATTTTTTTGTTTGTTTTTAAAATTGTAGATGCAGGAACCGAAGGAACATGGAGTTGACCCAAGGCCAATATGGTCTGACATTCTGAGAGTCTAGCATGGCCATTGCTCAAGGTGGATTTGGGCTAAGTAGCTTGAACAGAAATGTCTCACTGTTTGGCCTGTTGATTGGGGTTTCTGGGAATTTCTTCCGTTCAACCATCGAGTTGCTAAGGCAATCGATGGAGCTGGGTTTGGAGGAGTGATGAGATTGCACTATAGGAAAATGGATCATGCCTTGATCACAGTGCTAATTGAAAAGTGGAGGTAAGAGACACATACATTTCATCTGGCAGTTAGAGAAGCCAAGATTTCTTACTCATTGAGATGTCCCACCATATGGGAGCCACACCATACGGTGGAATGGAGAGCCCTTTATTTCGAGTGACTTGGGTGCCATCTTCTTCAATTTTTTAGGGAATCAAATGAAGATGAAGTGTCGGGAGAGCAAGTTGAAGGAACTCTTACGCCCTGATGCATCCTTACAGTTGATTGACCAACATGCATGCACGATGTCGTATCTTGAAACTTATTGGTGGTATGTTATGCACGGAGACTTTTGGCAATATGGTTCACTTGCTTTTTCTCTTGCTAATAGTTGACCTAGATCATTATAATACCTTGAGTTGGGGGAATGCGGTGCTAGCATTGTCGTACTTGTCGCTTTATATGGCCACAAGACCCAACTTAATCACCATTGGGGGTCCTATGTAGATTCTACAGTTGTGGACGTGGGAATGCATGCCTATTCTAATTCCAGAGGTTGTCCATAATCGTCCTCCATTTATTGAGGGGGGCTAGGTGGGTGATTCCAAGTTCAAACTAGAATATTGCTATATATGTCCTTGGGGCCTATCGGGACCAACTAGATGGACCGCGAGATGGCAATGTAAGTTATGTCATTTATGTTCTAATGTATTATGTGAGATTCATTTTTTATAATCTTGAACTTATTTGTTTGATTTCATTTGTTGTTTATATAGGAGCAATATATGCATGTTTTTGTGTATTTGCCTCCATACTGCACTGTTGGCTGGTAAATATGGCGACCCATCTCCCCTCTTTTCATAGTTGAGATAATTGAGTTGCATTGTCCTGATAGAGTGTTGAGACAATTTGGACTTGTGCAAAGAATCCGGTAGCCATGGATACTAAGGGTGATCTACACCTCATTGCCCTACAAAATCGTGATCAGTCTAAGGATACTCTTATATCAGACGAATAGGCTCTCCAGTTCACAAGAAGTGAATGTATAGCAACTAGAGAGGCCGGGGGGATGGACCCAGCACTAGTCTGGATTGTCATGTTTGGTATTGGATGCATACTAGGAGGTTGATCTAGAATCCCATGGCAACTAATCCAAGTGTGCATGGATACATACCATCTACCTCTACGCTAGAATTAGTGGTTGGTATTTTCATTATTATGCTCTTTATATGATCTTTCACGTAATGGTTGATGTATGAGATTATGAACGTTTTCTTTATACTCTTGTAGATTGATGGAATGCATTGAGTGTGACATATTGGTCAAGGAGGACTTGAAAATGAAAATACAAAAGCCCAATCGATGATATAGGGGATGATAGACATGTGTAGTAGTTGAGTTCTAGCCATTGGTGAGGTGATTGTCATTAAGTCGTCACTAAGCCATCAGTTCAAGCAGCATTCTCTTCCCTCCCCGCACCACCTATTCAATCACAACAACTTCCTAGGGAGGCAACAGTGGCATTCCATAGAGGAGACGTCAACGAGGGGTAAACTTAAATGCTTAAGGTGTTAATGAAAATGCCGAATTAGAAGAATATGAAACACCCGAGTACCTGATTTTTGACACACGGGTGTTGTCTCCTAAAATGGTGATGAATTATCCCTCTTAGGCTTTTGAGTGGCCACCATGGCCTTCTCTCGAGAACGTGGCATCGACAAATGCACGTCGACAAATCACTCCAAGGCAAGAACATGAAGAGGAGGATGAGGCTCTCCCGGATGATGATATAGGTGAACAAGTTGAAGCGGAGGAGAAGGCTCTCTCACATGATGATGTGACTGAACAAGCTAAAGAGAAAGAAGGCAATAGGAATTGAAGAAACTAACAAAGAAGATTTCATTTCTAGACAAGTTGGCACTACTTGAAGTGATCCAATGTTTAGTTTGATGACCTTAGTTATTATAAGTTGAATTGTTTAAAATGACCTATTCTAGATCTTGTTGTTGAAAACTATGATGTTTGCAATTATAAGGACTTGTTAATGACTTTAGTGATCATTTCTTGAATAATCTTAGAGACACTTATATCATATGTTCTATCTAATTAAAGCTTCATCAATCCTATGATAAAGAAATGAACTCTTGAAGGTGTATCAATCATCAATTGAAAAAGAAAAACAACTCAAATTAACACAAGGGTCCCAGTTCAAGAAAAAAATATGCAAAGGCAGGAATCATCGGTGCCGGCATGAGAACCGATTAAAAGACCGATAGAAAGAGGCATCAAAAAGTGGGGAAAAAGTAAGCCAAGGTAGAAATTACTAGCTCCGATACAAAAACAGGTACATCTCTGGTTTCTTTTGAATAAAACGGAACTTAAGATTCAATCCAGAGAAGCACCAATTTTTCTATTGATTTTGCTTCACATATCGGTCAAATCACAAGTACTTCTCTGTCTCTGAAAAAAAAAAAAAAAAAAAAAGAAACCCAACATTCAAACCCTTTCTCTCTTAGACCTCGTTTCTCTCTAGGACCCTCTTTCTCCCATCTGCAAATCACAACAGTCATTCTTCCTCATTCAAACCCTAACATCTTTCACCCTTCTTCACTATCCCCGACACACGGAGATCTTCTATATCGACTGATCAAGCATCGTTTTCGACGGCCAACACATGATTCGGGCAAAGAAAGCATCGTTGGGCAGCAGCGTTTACATGATAGCAAAGCCCAATTTTAGGCTGGACACAATAGACCCACCTTCGACCAACCAGTGATGAGTTCGTTTTCCTGAAAGAAAAAGGAGTTTTCAGTGGAGCTATTGACAACAACACTCGAGACAACCGCATCAAGCACTCAAGCTAAGAGAGTCCTCTCTAACCTTGTTTCTCATTCCATAATTAACAAAACCCAGCCCGTGACAACCACTATGATTCAAAGTCGAATTTCATTTCAAATTCATTTATTTATTTTTTCCCATTTTAGTCCCTTCAATCATTTGAGTTGAATCGGATGTGTTGTGAGAGTTTCTTTTTGAAGAATTGCATGATTTAGTTGAAATTGGCATTCTTGAAATAACAACATACCGGTGTTTGATTAAATTGGGCATTCTTGATATATACTTGGGATTTTCAGTGTTCATTTAGTGGAATTTGTTGAGTGAAATGCTTGTTCAATTGAATTGTTGGTTGAGTTGAAGGTGTGTAGGTTGATTTAGTTTCTTTGCTCGTTTGTTTCTTTAAGTTGAAGGTTAGTTAGTTTAATGCTTTGTTGAGTTCCTTGCTTGTTTAGTTGAATTGTTTGTTTAGTTGAAAGTGTGTAGGTTGATTTAGTTTTATTGCTCGTTTTTTTGAGCTGAAGGTTAGTTATTTTAATTATTTCTTGATTGTCAATGGCACCACGAAAGAGGGGTAGAAGGGGAAATGGGCTAGATTATGATGATTCTCGTTTTACCTCTCTAGATAAGCAACAGTGGCTTGAACAAAGGGTAAATCACTCCGTTATCGTTGAACATCAGTTGAGTAATGAAATAGAAAGTGAATTCAACATTAAGGAGGCTTTTGCATCGTTGGGTTGGGAATCTATCATTTACCTAGTGGATATTCTCTAAATCTTGTCCAAGAGTTTTATGATAATATTGATAATGAAAAGATAGAGGGTGATGATGAGATTGTGACATTTTTTAAGGGTCAAGAAATAGTGCTTAATCGTTAAAACCTTGCATCCATTTTAAATGTATCAAATCTAGGACGTTCTCCTAACATAGTTAGAGGAACGGTACATACAAGTTAATGATGCAAGCAAAAAAATTAGATCTCTACTCTTCACAAACGGATAGATATTGTAGTCATAGGGCTTATTTGGTAAATGGATTGTCGATGAGGAATCGGATTTTATTTTACTTGTTTCATCATAACTTTCTACCAAGGGTTAATGACGTGCGTCACATTGATACATACTATTTTTATAGGATGTTATTTGGTTTACCTGACACTATTCTTGGAATACATCTACCTTCTCTCATTTTTCACAAGTGAGAGAAGTAGTCCGTGCGCCTCTAGAAAAATCAAAAGCATTTTATTATCCTTTCCTCCTAACTCAGATTTTTACTCATTTTAATATCTCACATGCAAGACTCTCATTTACACCAACACTTAATGTTATCACAAAAGAGACCTTGCATCATTTGCAATTTATCAAGGAGAATGGGGCTTGCAGACATTTGCTCCCTTTCGAAGAACATTGAGCTATTAGAAGAGGGAGCGATGGACCCAGGATACCAGCTGAGCTTGTGACCTATGTCACCAACGAGCAAGCTAACATTCTATCTACTTCAACCAAGCCATCCACTAACAACACCATGTTGGTGTGCCTTTGTGACATTCGTGATTTATAGATGCGATAAGAACAACAGATGCAACAGTTTGATGATAACATGACCTCCTTTCAACAAGAGGTCACAAGTCATCTAGATTATCACGGGGAGCTCATACGTCAAATTTGAGATATGTGATAATATTTCTAAGAAATGACATCTGTTTTTCTTAATGGTCTCTTGATTTAGTTTCTTTGTTTGGACATGTTCCGTTGTTTTCGTTTTCTAGTCACTTAAGTGTTGTTGGTTAGTTTCATGGACTCAAAATGATATTAATTATGCAATGTGAACATGTTTGATGGAGTCAAAGTAACTTGGATACCATGTCGTTGCCATGATTTGGAATTCATTCATCTGTTCCAAAATTACTTTAAACAATTATCACATTGTTTTTCTACTTGTATAATACGAATGCTTGATTAACTTCTTGTGGCCATAAAATGTCGTTTTCAAGTGACAAGAAAGTGTTTTATAAGTTTTGATTAACATGTGTCTTAGGGGATGATTTTTCACGGCTATACACAATTACAACTTGTTTTTCACATACTTGAGACAAAATTCTTGAATGTGGTCAACTTGGGGATGACGAAAGGCCTTCTTTGCATCGATTAAGGTTGTCTATGCTTGCCTTGAATAATTATATCCCTAGTACATTGATTGAGCCTAGATGAGAGTAGTTTGATAAACTACTCGTTTTCTTTGAAATGTAGCCTCTTCAATCTCTTTTTTACCCCTTTTCAACCCAGTGTCATGTTCATATATGACATATATCATGTTTGGGGTTTGGGAGAATATGGAGACATATACATATGAAGATGGGTATTGGAGACCATGTGTTAATGAACAAAAAAAAGGGGTTTTGGGGTGGAGGTGATGATCACAATGGAAAAGGAAAAAAAATGGAGAAAATTAGAAGAGATGTCGCTGTCATTGCTATGAATTGAATAAAAAAAAAAAAAGGGAGAAGATGCAAATAGGAAAAAAATAAATAAATAACAGGGGAAGATGTTAATGGTGACATGGTTAATTTTCATTGTTATCTTGTTTATCCTTTGTTACTTAACCTACACTCGAGCTTCACGTTACAAAGATAAAAGCCCTTTTAACCCAAGATGATCATTTTCTTTCCATTTGTGGATAGCGTATGATTTTACAAGCATATGGTTGTCATATTGATGTTGAACTCTCTACTCCATATGATAAGACAACTTGTTGATATATTTTAAACCATAGAATGTAATGAGTTTTTTGGGCCATGATGAGATCATTGAATGCTTGTATGATACTTGTTGAGGACATCCACACACGAGCACTTTGTTTTTATTGGTGGAGGTGCATAGAATTACTTAATTTATGGTTATTGACCTAGTACTAAGTTATAGTTTGATTCTGTTCGTATGTTTAAATTTGTATCACGAGGCCATCAATGATAGTGAAGTATTCCGTTAGCCTATGAATTCTTAGTAACGAGCTTGAATTATGATGTACTTTTCTAATATGTACTCTTTGTATTATTTAAGCTACTATATCCATTTTTTCGTTATAGGGTGGATTGGTATTTGTACACTTTTAGAGTTGAATGAAAGAGTATCTTTTTCAAGTTCTAAAGTGACTGCATAGTCCAACAACTCCAATATATATAAGCATAAGGATCAATGATATATTAATGATATCCATATACAAATAATTTTACAAACAAAATGAAGAAACTTGGACCAACATTGTTGTTGATGGATTTTTTTTATTATTATTCTTAAGATATTTTTAGATAAAGTTTAATAAATTATTTTTGAACTTGTACATATATTTTATATTCAAGTACATATTTTTCTAATTAATTTATTAAGTCCTCAAAATTAAAATACTTTCAAGAGAAAACTATAGTCACAAAAATATTGATGGGTTTATTTTTTAAAACTCAAGAAATTTTAAGAAAAAATTTAAGTATTTTTTAATAACAACTACACTAAAAATGAGAAGAAATAAAGAAAGAACTAAGAAAGAAAGAAAAAAGAAATAAAGGGGAAAAGGAAGAAAGCATCTTGGTATGGATTGCATTTTGGTCAAAAAATATTTTTTTAAAAAAAAAAAATTAAGTGAAGATTGTAGGTGAAGGAAAGAAGGGAGAAAGAAAAAGAGAGAGAAAAAATTTTTGCACATAATAGGGATGGCAAAATGACCTAGTTCGATGGATATCCGACCTGACTTGACCTGTTTGGGGCAGGTTTTACCTGACCTATGTAAGAATGGGGCAGGTATGGGTTTTATAGAGGAGACCCACACACAGGTCAGGTTGGGCTTGGGGTTGGCCAGTAACATGGCCTGACTTGTGGCAAGTCTAGAACCTGACCAGTCCTGATTTGCCTTGGCCCATCCTGATTCCTATACACATTTCTAATTATATTTTATACAAAAATACATTACTAAGTTACTACCCTAACGGTTCAAACCTTCAAACATTTAACTCATTTCATTTGCTCTCAATCTCTCATCTCTTTTTCTCTCTCATCTCATTTCACTCCATCCCTTACAACTTAGTGGCTGGCGCCATTGCAATCCATTTCCCCCGGCATTCTCCGACGCCATCGCAGTCCATCTCCTCCATTGAAGTCAATTCGCTTGGCGGCCAGCGCCATCACAGTCCATTCACTCGACATCCTCCGTATTTGCAATCTGTTGTCTTCCAACTGTCTACTATCTTCCGACTGTCGCTGCTATCCTCCATCTCTCAGATCTGGTCGTCCATTCCCTTTTTCTGGTCAGCCTCTCAGATCTCTCGACTCTCACTTTTTCTTTTCTTTTTTTTAGGTTCTAAGAGTCATTGAATTTTTAAAATCCAAATAGAATAATCTATTTATCCTAATTTTAAAAGAATAGCTTTTCATTTTCGTCTTAAACTGATGAATATTTTCGAAGTATTACTCCCCCATTCCAGAAATATGTGATGCTCACTGATAAACATCAATCTGTAAATGCATTGTTTTGTTTTCATTCTCAGTAGTAGTACCCCATTTGGTGACATAGTAATTTTCACTTTATTCGAGAAAAGGGCATCTGCAAAATAGAAAGAGATGTGTTCCCGGTAGTTGTGTTTCCAATCTTTGAATATTTAGAAACACAAAAGAGAAGAAAAATTAAAGGGAATTAGGGACATTGCAGCCCTATTTGGAAGCAGTGATTCCAGAGAAGAGATGGAAAGATCAAATCTAACTTTTAATTTGCTTTCTTTGTTTCGGATAATATTATCTTTATTGTATTTGAATTTAATTGGAAAAACTGTTATGCTTTTTGTTTAATTGTGGAACTATGCTTTTTGGAACATTATGATGTATTTTATTTAATTGTGGAACTATGCTTCTTGTAACATAAGGATGCATTTTATTTAATTGTAAAACTATTTTATTTTATTTATGCTTATATGAATGTTGTTTACATTTCCACTTAATTTTTTTCCTTTTTTCTTTTCATTCTTGAACGGGTCGGGTCAATTAGATCCAGACCCATCCAAAAATATCAGAACAGGTCAAGTTTTATAGGAACAAGGCAGGGCAGGTCACGAACCTCAATTAAGAAACCCATGACAGGTCATGGGCCAGAGCAGACCTGGCTCCAGGAAAGGTAGGGTAAGTCTGGGTTTTCAAAAACCTACCCTGACTTGCCCAATTACCATCCCTAGCACAAAAGGGGGAAGGAAGTTGCATTCTACTCCTACATTCAGGGGCTTTTTTTAAAATAAAAAAAATGGTGTTGGAGGTGGTGCATTTTTATATGGCAAATGCACCACCTCAAATTTTTTTTTTTTTTTAACAAATTAGATAATCCGACAATAGGATTTTTTTAAAAAAGGTTTTTTATAAATGCACCAGCCCAAAATTTATATTTATATATATTTATACTTTTTTTTCTTTTAGAAACCGAGTTTTAGCGGTGTTGCTTTTGGCAAATGCACCACCTAATTTTTTTTAAAATACTAACGTTAATAGCATCCGAAGGGATGGAAAAACATCTGGGGCCCCTGATTTTTTTTTAAAAAAAGGTTTTGGGAGGTGGTGCATTAAAAAATGCTTGTTTTAAAAGGAATGGGTAGGCTGACCAAATGTTTCTATGTTTCTAGGAACGTGGATGCACCACACCCATGGGGGAATGGTGTTCAAAAAAGGATCTGGTTCCTAAATTCGTTTTAAAAATGGATCCAGTTCGGGTAAAAGCCCAGTTACAGGTGATAAATTTTCTTCACGATTGCTCTGCCCTTTTTAATCTTGACAAAGATTTTTTTTTTTTTTTCCCTTTCTTCCTTTGTTTTTGTTTATAGCATTTTAACTTTGGATGATTCTTGAAATAGAGAGGCATTAGTGCTTAGTGTAGATGCTATGGTTCTTCTAAAGAAAAAGCGCTAACTAAGAGTAAAAAGGGAGTTAATTTTGAAAGTTTCAATGGGAGTGTTAATGACAAGTTTGAGTTTCAAACACTCTCTGTTGCTATAATCAACATCCTACCCTTGCCTCAACTCAGGTGTTTCTCCTTTTCTTGGGGATTGGGTGCTTCCTAATATTGTCGAAAAGGGAAAAATAAACAAGAAATTAGGTAATGCTCTGTTTTAGAAACCTAATCTTCATGAACAGAAGTCTCAAATTGCAATCTCACTTTTGATTTTCATGTTTCTACTGAAATTTTGCAAATTGTATTAGCATGCACTTATTTTGACATGTCCCCATTTTGCTACTTATAGGAGGAAAAGATGATAAGAATGTTAAGTTAGTCATGGTTGATTTTATTTTTACACCTCCTTTTAGTACGATTTTCTTTGTCAAGTTTTAATGTGATTAAGGCTCGCCTGGATAGATTTAGAAAAAAGTACTTTTTATAAAATTGTTTTTTAAAAAAATTAAATAGTTTTGTGTTTGGATGCTTTTTTGTAAAAGTACTTTTAGACAAAAAAAGAAAAAGTTGTTTGGATAAAAATGCACTTATAAAATTATTTTATATGGTTTTTTTTTCAACTTTATAATCATTTTTAAGATATAGAAGCTATAATATATTTAATATATTTAATTTAAAATAAAAAGAACAAAAAATAATAATAAATAAATTTTCAATTTAATCTCGAACATATTTTTATTTGCTATTATAAAGATAATACATGAATTTTAAAAAATGAATTTTAAAAATATCGTAAT
>JAOXNR010000030.1:11478010-11510093 GCA_028571225.1 Parsonsia alboflavescens
AATCTTTTGGCTCGAGCTCGTGTCACCGGACCAACTGGAACTTGAATCGGATTGTTGTGAGTATTCCTTGCAGCCTTAATGTCCTCATCATCCCTACACCCTCGACCTGGCACAGTTGGATACCTTCTGTAATATCGGAGATTCAGTGCGGCATTTCACTTTCTTTTTTAATTTATTTGCATTTTATAACTTTCCCATTTTATATTCTAACTAAGTTTTTTTTTGTTATAGGCTTTCGACAGGGGCCCTGTCATTTGTCGAGGATGACCTCAAAAAGTTCAGATCTGTAATGGGCCTGGTGATCACGTGGATCAGTATATGAGGTGGTTGCGGAGAGTGGTGAGGGAGACATCAGCCCTTTACCCTTGTTGAGGCCTATTCGCTTTCGCTCAGACTTGCCTTTACGTGAGTATTTTAAAATAGTTTTGATCTTTATTTAACTTACTCAAGTTACAATATATTTATATATATATATATATATATATATATTTATATATATTTATACAATTTCAATTTTCAATTAACTCAAATTACATAGCATTCTCCAAGGTGCGTGAAAGGTGATCAGGGCATCTCATGCAGAGTTGGAGGCCCATGACTTCAATGACTTTGTCATTGGCTGAGTCGGGGAGATGAAGACATGAGAGAGGTAGCATGGTGGGAGACATAAGAAAATTTTCACTTTCTTTTTTATAAGACTCTTGGTTTAAATTACGGTTTATTTAACATTAATTGATTAAATATTTACATTGTATATATAGATCTTGATGCCCTATTACCTCCCCGACCACTGGGTTTTACTTTGAGTCTCACTGGATGGATCTTCGATTACATTGTATGATTCTAAGCCATTTGCTGAAGCGAATGCATCTCGAGGGGATCTGATGGAGCCGGTCTGTGCGGTGATACCACGAGTTTTGCAGCAGACCGGCTATTATAGTAGGACGGGATGCCTCCCGACTCAGAGGTTCACCCCACTTTTACTTGACCCTCCCGATGCAGCGCTGCACCCCATCCCTATTTAGCCAGACAAGATTAGATTCAATGCTTAAATTTGCTACTATATGGCATAGTTTATGAGGGGACATCTTAAGGAGATGCCCGACTTCCCTTGTATACCCACTATGGCGCAGCGCATCAGGGATGAGACGGCTTGAATCATGCTGGGGTGGAGTGATTTTTTATATTAGCCAAGTTTTTTTTTTTTTTTTTTTTTTTTTTTAAATAATACATTAAGGATAAATGTATATTATGTAATTTATGTAAATTATATATGGTATTCTTAATTTCCATTGTATGTTAAATTCTATACGAAATTAACTGCCTAAGATTTCATAAAAAAGATTGGCCAAAAAAAAGGGTTAAAAATTTATCTTAAAAGGATTTTATAAAAAAAAATTTCCTAAAAACCTTTAAAAAATTAATTAAAAAGGTCTCAATTAAAATTAACTTAATAAAAAATTCCAGTAGAAATTAACTTTAAAAGAATAGACCCCTATGTTCCGTTTTTGACCATTGAAGTTCTGAAATTGACTTGGGGTCCGAAATTTCCAATTTTGCCCCTCTGAGGCTCGAATTATCCCTTCTAAAAATATAATTTGGCATAAATATATATATATATATATATATATATATATATATATCACCCCATTCAATTACATATTCAACAAAGCAAAGAAGATTCAATGACAAACATGCAATTTAAATTAAATGACAAATTCACTGTTTGTTAAAATAACATTTAAATGTCATGAACCATATCAACACTGATATTGCTTTCATAAAAATCCACACCCTCATCAAAGACATTCACATCAACATTAACAAAACCTGACTGTCATTTCCCACCGAGTATCTCTCTCCAGAAACTTGAGATTGTTGTGTGGATATTGGATTAGATATGTTCACTTCATGATTTAGTTGGATCATTTTCTTCGGGAGGTAGGGCTTCCGTGTTATGTGCATTCTAACAGGTGAGACGATTATGTCCTTTTCTTTTGCATATTCTACAAGCTTTCTTTCGATGGTATTGTTCTTTTCGAGAAATTAAGCGAGCCTCTTGTAGTCTTCCAATAGACCTTCTAGCAATAGGAGCATTGACAATCACTTCATTCATACCTACAATTCAATTTAAAGACGAATACAATGGCACAAGCTATATCAAATGTGCATATGCCATATTCAGTATTTCCATGTCAAATGAATTACCATGACATAAAGTGTAATAGTGAGCTCCATTTTCCCTATAAAAAATAATTATGGTAAATGAGTTGTAGAAATATTTAATTACATGCTTAGAGAAAAAAAACACAGTCAATTTCAAGATTGACTAGATGTGTCTCAAAATTGGTCAATCTCGAAATTGACTAGTGTGTTTCAAAATTAACTGTCTGTGTCTCGAAATGGACCAAAATTTTTTTTTACTTTATCTTTGAATCATGAAATTAACCAATATGTCTCGAAATTGACCATCTGTGTCACGAAATGGAATAAAATTTTTTATTTTAAAATTTCTTCCTTGAGGCACAAAATTTCATCATTAAGGCACGAAATTAACAAATGATAGGACAAAATTGACCAGTGTGTCACGAAATGGAGAGTACTAATGACATGTTTGCAAGGTATTTCTTATAATTCCCATCTCCAATATCCTAAGGTGTTTTGGACGATATCCACCACAACATTTGCTTCTTTTAGTAGATTTCCGACAACATATTCATTAATATCTAGAATAGATGTAGTCCGCAGCCTTTCCAAGTCAACCTTCATAGCTTCTTTCTCAATTCATTCTACAGCACGCTTGGTGATAATATTTGACATTGTGGTTGCTGCTTCTCAATGTTTGTTGAACCAAGCATGACACGAACCCCTAAAAAACTCATGTGCAGATGTAATAGGCAATTTTCGAGCTTTCTTGATCGCTCGGTTGAAGGACTCCACGATATTACTCATTATGTGGTTGTAGCGATTGTTTGGACAGTATGCACGTGACCAACCTGGGCATCCTACCTCGACATCCAACCAACAATGAACTCTGTGGTGCATATATTAAATGTCTCTAAAACAGAAGTCACATGTAGGCTTGTATAGGCATATGCTACATTTTTAAAAAGGATTGCCTAAGGATTTTTGCACTTTATCTTTAAGTTTTCCTTCAAATGTTGATAGCAAAACGCATTTGGCACCTCGGGATATGCTATTCTTACTACTTGCAGTATGTCTTTGTGTCGATCAAATATAATAACCAAATCATCACTCAATCCATATGCAATCCGGAATCTTCTTAAGAACCACTCCCATGAATCATTGCCCTCTTTCTTGTCAAACCCAAATGTAAGGGGAAAAGTTTGCCTATTTCTATCCGCACAGACAGCTGTATAAATTTTGCCCTCATACACACCTTTCAAGTGTGTTCATCTATGATGATTATTGGCCTCATGTACTCGAAACCCTCAATCGAAGGACCAAGTGCACAAAAAGACCTCAAAAACTGCTCATCTTGTGTATGTATACTGGTCATTGTCCCTGGCATTAAACACTCCAATATATGGAGATATGATGTTAGCTATCTATATGATTCTTCTGGAGTTCCATAGGCTATGTCTTTTGCACGCTGTAAAGATCTCCAAGTTTTGGTATATCTGAGCTTCACACCATAATTTTGCCGCATGTCTTGAATCACATTTTTATTGGTGTGATCCATACCGATGATTTTTCCAACATACATGCGACCAATTGTTGCTACACTTACACTCCTGTTTTGGCTTTGCTGTATAGTTTGGATACAAGTGTGAGTCAGGACAAACTTGTGAATAACCCAAATCTGACATCCACCTCTACAATATGCACATATCATGAAAGTACAGTCTTTTTTATTCTCATATCGTGCCTCAAATCTTCCCTTACCCAAACGTACCACATGATACAGAAATCAATTATCGAGTGAATATTGACAGACCACTGTTGTCAATTCATCCTTATTGTTAAAGACTGCATCCTTTCCTATCGAACCCACTGGTGGAACAGTATCGTCTTCCGAAAATGCACCTCTTCATCGTTATTCCAGACTATGTTTGTAAACTGAGTAGAAAGGTCAGGCATAAATTGCTTAAATGGAATCACCTGTCTCATCCCATCGTCAAAGTTGTCATCATCGTGATCATCATCATCCTCAACACTGTGAATATGTTCATCATCGTATTCATAATCATCATCTATACGATTATATCCGGATGTCCCCGCTTCATCATTTGTATCAATAAATTCGTCCCTTGGATGATCATTTGGACCGAAAGGACAATAACCGTCAGTATCATCACCGATGCCACCCTTATAAATTCTTTGAATGTTGTTCAAGACCACAACTTTAGGATCAGCTTCCCCCTTCAAATAGATGATGTCATATGTCTTCAATGTCTATTAACTTAATACTTCCATCAGAAAATTTAGAAGCAATTGAAATTTGTATGTCAAACTGGTTTAAATCAATCTTCATAGAGTTTGTCATACTTCTCTTAAAATCTTCGTAGTTCACTTCGGATGATATGACTACCGGACGCACCCTTCCACTTAGAGAACCCTCGTGAGTAGCAATCCTAATATAATCCTTTTCTGCAAACAACACAAAGAAACATATTCAAAAAATGTCCACTGAATAACGAAAATAAATAAATAAATAAAGGAGGGGAAGGACCGAAATCAGCCTCTCAAAGTCCAAAATCCCCCATCTCAAGGCACGAAATCCCTCTCTCAAGGTTCCCCCCCCCCCCCACCCCCCTCAAGGCACAAATTCACCCTCTCAAGGTTCGAAATCCCCCTCTCATGGCACGAAATATCCTCAAGGTCCGAAATTTGTAAAAAAAGTGAAGGCTTCAAGGCACAATTCAATCTTCAAAGTCTAAAATCCCCCTCTCAAGGATCAAAATCACCTTCTCAAGGACAGAAATCCCCCTCTCAAGGCTCGAAATTCCCCCTCTCAAGGCACGAAATTCCCCTCACATGGACCGAAATCTCTGCAATCCTACTTTCCTTCCTTTCTTCCTCCTACTACTACTGAATGTGGGGCCAGAAAAAACATCACAGAACTAACAAACACAAGCTTCCAAACACCAAGGAAAAAAAAACAAAAAAAGAAACAAACCGAACACCATCTACCTTCATCTTCTTGATTCTGGAAAATAAAAATCACCAACTTAACCACCAAACACGATAAAAAGCTGGGTTTTTTCCTTTCTCTCCAATTAGGGAATGGTTCTTTTGAGTAGTTTTCTTAGCTATGGATCGAAACTTCTGATCAAGTGAATAATGTTATTTTTTATTTCTTCAATTCATTTTTACAGCTTGTTGGGTTTGGTAGTTGTGTGTGTTGAATACTGAGGAGTAAGATAAGAAATACATGTTAAAAGAAAATAAATATTAAGATTTTTTTTTAAAGGAAAAGTCAAAATAGGTATAGAATGAAAAAGTTAATTCTAGATATGAATAACGTGTGAAATTTTTTGAGGATTTAGATAAATAGGAAATAATTATTCTCCATTTGGGTAGAAATGAAAATTCCCCTTTCTTTCCTTTTAATGAAATGAGTTGAAGTCATAGTCTCACATGTGGCACGCTTCACCATTTTGCCATTTCTTTTGTCATTCTCATGATTGTTATCTCAATCCAGTTTAGATTGTGGATCGAAGGAAGACCAAGTTATGAGATATGGTTTTGTAAAAACATGCAATAAAAATAATCAATTTTGAATGTGAAAAGGTTATAAAATATTCAATTGTAAAGATAGAAAGTATTTTATTTGAAAATTGATAGCACATTCATATTTGTAACAAAATGGACGAGCATGCAAAAGTTGTTTTGAATAATATCTTTGATGGGGTAATTAACTTTTTTCAGTTTTTTTTCTTCACTTACAAGTCAATGTCGTAGCTCATAAGTGGAGAGGAACAGAGAATACCTCAAAAAATATGGAAAAAAGAAAAAAAGGCTACGAGCTCTCTGATTGTTTCATTTACTAATTTAATTAAATTTTTTTTAAGAAATGGAAAGTATTAAGTTTAAAATGAAATAAATCAATTAATTTTCTTAAAATTTATGTAAATCAAACTTGAACATTTAATTGCAGATGGAGGAAGTATTTCATTTCGATTTAAAAAAGAAAAATCCATAAATGAAATGTAACTTAGTATAGTTTGTCAATATAATAATTGAATTTTTTAAGATTAATTTGGGTTTGAGAAATTCAATAGAATTGTTACAAAATAAACTCAATCACACTACATTCGTCCTTTCACAAGTTTATATGAGCCTCTTAATAGCACAAGATCATGGGCTTCTTTGATTGTGTTATCTGTTTTTTTTTTTATTTTTTGTCTAAACTAATATAAATGGAAAACGAACCCGGTTTGAGGAAGTTCCCGTGTTATGTTTACATTACGTAACTTAGGTTTCTCTCTAAACTAATATCTCTGGTCGGCAATTACCTTGTGCCGGTGAACTTTTTCATTCAACGAACCAAAGAAAGTACAAGAGATACCCATGAATTAATCATCTCAAAAACACTTGGGTAATAACACCATCGTCAGAAAGACAAAACAATTCAATACAAGTTCAAGAGAACGATATATGCTATTCACAAATTTTGTGTTTCACATTATTGCCTTTCAGTTTATATGTGCGAAAAAGAACTTTTGGAAAGCTTCGATGTGGGATTCCTGAAGACACAAAGCAACAGCCGGAGATCCATCCCCTTCATGTCCAGGAATTATGAGACCATCTCCATCACTTTCATGCATTCCCAGGCTCATGTATACCTCTTTTCCCCACCCGAAATCAAGACCCTGCAGCCCCGATAGCGTCAGCCAGCTTATGACTCCAAGATTTGGATTCCCATAAAACGGAACTTCATCGTTCTTCAGTGCATGGAAATCCTGAAATCTCGAAATATCCTTTTGTTTATCTAAATAATCAGTGGCTGACTGCATGTACTCATTCGTCACTTGCGTTATTGCAGCCCTGATTTTTTCAGCAGCATAACTAAATGGCTGAGATAATAGCTCCCCGGAATTCCCCGAAGCGATCACATCTACAACTGCATTCCCAAAGTATCCTTCCGGCAATTTTGGTTTGACCCTGTTGCGTATATTGACAGAGAGGGTTAAAGAGGTCGGTTGCTCTTTCGCGAGTCCCCGAGCTTTGCAGGCACTTCGCCATATGTGTGCCTTCACGACCTCATAACGGGTGTAGGGAAATTTTATATCTGTGCATTCATGTACCGCAAAATTACTATTAGCTCTGTTCCTCAGAGTTTGGACTTGATTTTTTGTTAATTTCAGCACTGAAGTGGTTGTTGCCTTTTCTCTTTCTGCTGTTGCTGTATTCGCCGATCAAAAGTGGACTGGGGAAATACTGATAATGTTGAAAAACAGTGGTTCCAGGGAAATAATTGAGAGAATCCCCCGCAGCTGGACGAAAAAGGTT
The DNA here is from genome assembly GCA_028571225.1 of Parsonsia alboflavescens. Classification (NCBI taxonomy): domain Eukaryota; kingdom Viridiplantae; phylum Streptophyta; class Magnoliopsida; order Gentianales; family Apocynaceae; genus Parsonsia; species Parsonsia alboflavescens. The sequence goes on from JAOXNR010000030.1 coordinate 11,485,487, forward strand.
TTGATTGAAAACAGGCCTAATGCCCAATCCCTCCCCGCGTGCAATCCTTGCCCACTCGGTGAAGAAATACATGGCACCCTGCCCATCAGTCAGAGCATGCGACATAGTTCTGCTAAGGGAAATCCCTCCACATAGAAACTTAGTGAGCTGAACATATAACAGAGGCAGTTCTTGAAAAGAAGTATTCTTGTAGTCTATGGAAGGAAAGAGGTGCTTGAACTCTGGGGTCGGCGAGAAATCTCCTAGATCAGCCAATGTCGAATCGGATTCAACTTCAACAAGCTGAACCCCTGCAGTCTACCTCTAGCCGGCCACCTTCCATGCATCGGAGGCGGCCGGCCAGAGGATGAAAGTGCACCAGGGCCTTGCTTAAGGAACTCTCGAGGCATTTGAAAATACTACTGGAATCTGCCGATTTAAGCCAATGCTGCTCCGGCTTGTAAAAATAAATCATCGGTACATGCATTATGCGACCAATTTGATTCCATATGGATAAAGGCAAGCACCCCTGAAATGTTGCCTCTTCGGGCTTCACTAGGCAAGAAGTCTTGAGAGTGATCTTTATTTCTTCTTCTTTTTTTCTCTGTTCTCTGTTCTTTGTGGTTTCTTTTCTTCTTTATTCCGTTTCCCAGTTACAGTATTTGAATCTAATTGACTCTGCTAAACTAATTAATTTCTTTCACATGGGTGTACCGTACTTAATTTATAAATGTTTATTAATTAAGAAATGGAATTCCTGATGCAGAAAACAGTGGTGACAGCAAAGAGCGTGGAGTATAACAGTGGTCACGTTTTTATAGGTTGTTTTCATTTCTACCTAAAATGAGAATAATTATTTTCTATTTACATAAATCCTTACAACATTTCAAATATTAATAGTATAAAATTAACTTTTCATTCTATACTTATTTTGATTTTTTCTTTAAATATTAAAAAAAACAAAACTTAACATGTATTTACTATCTTACTCCTCAACATTCAACGTATAAAACTACCTAACCCAATAAGTTGTCGATTAATGGTTAGTAATTAATTTTATTGAATACATCACCTATATTAATATATTAAGATCTTTAAAAATAACGTTTGGAAGGGTTTTTTTTTTTTTAATCACTTGAACAATTTTTGCTTATAATAATTTTTATTTTAAACATTGCATCTTCACTCTGCCTCCATTTTTTACATATAAATCAACCCCTTTATTAGTATATTTAATATAAAATACATCTTCTCGTCCTAAAATAATTTGGGTCATTCCTTTGTTAAAACACAGAATTCAAAAGTACTTTGAAAAACACACTAAAACAGAACTTTTGCAGATAGCAGTGTTTTTTTTTTTTTTTTATTGCTTCTTTTCAGTTCAAAAATGTCGGCCAGAAAACTATTAATGTTGGAGCTAGACCACCTTCATTGCAAGAGTGATACAGAAAACATCATTAAATATGGTGTCACTGGCAGTCTGCATTCTACAAAGACAAGCACCCATCATCTCTTAACATGATCCGAGTCTCTAGATTCCATGGCACTAAAAAAGGTACTACCAGTAAGAAATCAGGAGTTCCATACAAGCACAAAGTATGTTCAATCCTGTGAAGTAAATGCATGAAATATGAGGACAACGTTGATATTAAAGCAAAAAATGGAGAGCAAGAACAGCAGAAAAATAGGATTGCTGATGGATTTGGTAAACTGCAATTCAGGTTTTAAAGAATAATAATACGTCACAAACTTACAGAAGAAATTCTAACTGGTTCGCCAGATGTGAAGCCTTTGAGATGATATGGAGGCTTGTTCTTTGGAATTTGGTACTACAGGATGATGAACAGAACGCACAACACAACACAAATTCATTATAACCTGGTTTCTTTCATAGAGCTCTGGCCACAGTTTTGAATTCGTTCAAGCAGTAGTTCAGAATTTTCTGACGTTTCTGAAGGGAGTGACGTTCATTTTGAAGAGTCTCAATTGCTCCAGGAGCAACAAATCAAATTGTACTACAGTAAATAACTTAACCATTGAAGTACCGCTCTTCTTGGAAGTAGGAACCAGATCACTCCTTGGCACTACAAGAAAAATTGTCATCTAATTTAAGAAAATTTTGTCACTACTATTTAATATTTTCTTATAGTAGTTTTTTACAAGTGTGAATATAAATTAGTCGTGTACTTTGCAGTGATGGTTTATACTTTACTGTTTAAAAATTTGTATATTACTTACACAAAGTTTCTATCATTATAAATGAGTATTTTCTAATACTTTGAGATATTCGCATATATTTATTTATTGATGAATGAAATTATCATAAATATTACTCCTATAAAAAATCACGTTCAACGGCACACGAGGTGATTCTGATAAGGTTTATCATTCAAAATGGACGGAAAAGCTTTTTTTTTTTTTTTTCTCCTTCGAGCGCTGAGGGTCAGCTTCTGTCCTCCTTCAATTTTTTTATTTTTTCACTTCAGATGTTGCTATGCATTCTCTCTTATCCAGTGGATGTGCTCGATACATTTTGGTCTCATGGTCACCAGTGCAATTACTCAAGAACATTTCTAAAGAACAGAAATTAGAAGTTTAGATGCATTTGGATTCCAAACAAATTAACAGGAAAATCAAATTCATTTACAACTTTTGTGATTGGTTGGATTTTGAACAGTAAGGATGAGATCAGTAATTTTACCCCTGAAAAATTATCTTGTGTGAGTAACATAATTGATTCAGACTATTGTTTTGTCATAAAATGGTAATTGGGATCAAAATGACTACCCAAAATATGTTGAATGACCATAAAGACTGAAAAGAAAACTTATGATATTAAATTATTATAGTTTCACTCAAACATGTATGGAACCAAATGAAGTAAAAGTATTTGATTAAATTTTATTTTAGTTTTTTTGATAAAAAAAAAAAAAAAGATGACTTAATTATTGACCATTGGAGATTTAAGTGTAACTATCCATAAAATAAATTTCATTGCTCACCATTACATCTTCAATATTTTATGTATGTGTACTCCCTCTATTACATGATATGTGTAAGAGAGGGATTCTTATTTTAAATAAAGTATCCTTCCCACGTTCAAATACAAAAAAAATATATAAATAAAATATTTTGTTTTATCATCATTAGTCAACTTCTCATCAAAAGATCTCAAATTCAATACACGACGAAAATAAATGAAATTCACTATTAATTCTCGGATAGGCCTGTTGATAAGAAGGGTGAATGTTAATAATAATAATAATAATCATCTTCCCAATTTTAGTTTTAAGTTTAAAACACATTCATTTGAAAGCAACGCCACAGATATATTGTTGCAGTGTCTCGTCAATTGAGATAGGACTAAAAACCACGTGATCCAGGGGGGACGGTCGGACTGAAAGAGTAATCATAAAAGACCACTATGAAATTTATAAACCACGAAAAAATAAAAATGAAAATGAATATTTGTGCCTGCCTTTCGAACCAAATATCAACCCTGTTCTATTCAACAATCCCCTAGCGTGGGCAAGAGTTTGGAAACGTGCCACACAGATCACACGCATTGTTTTTTTAAAAGCTTTTCGGATTAATATGATCTCATTTAGGCATTCTATTTATTAAAGAGAACGTTGGTAGAATTCGAACTCAAGTTCTATCATCTACACTTTCGTCATTCTAACTATTATGATGTTCTTGAAGGAATAAAAATATATATTATTAATTTATATATACATATTTTTTATCTTCTGATTCAAGTAGGAGCTAGGTACCTTTGTAGCCAGGGTCCATCCCTGTAAGGAAGATTATCAAACACATTTGACATTTCGGTGCTGTATTAATTACAGAAGAAAAATTCTTTAAATTCCATATGTTGTAAAGCCAAAAAAAAAAGAAAGAAATTCTCAAATATATCCAAATTGAAATGTATATTCTAATTTTACACAACATTTTCGATAGGTTTTCTTCACACTTGAACTTTGATTTTGCGTCGAATATGCTAGAATGTTAAGCTTTGTTAGTTGATAAAATGCCAAGCATTATTTTATGCTGTATTGTATTTTCATCTTTTGAAAGTGTGATTTTGATTTAAAAGCTTGAAATGTACTGAAAGTATGTGTTATTAAACTTCGATTTTATAGTTGTTGAAAACATGGATTAAACTGTGCTGTGTTGAGGATATTTGAGATTGAAACCATGGAGCACCAGAAGCTTTTATACAAGGCCCTTCAAATACATGGTAGATCTTCCCCATTACAATGGAGCCTAGTACACCAGGGCTGCTTTGCATATGTTGAGACGGGAGGTCACTTTGCAGGATGCTTTATCCGACGAGATGTGGTTCTTTATTAGGGGCCAATTACTTCAACTGAGCCTCTAGAAGTATGCACTCCCTACAGGTCTACGTTATGGGAGTGTACACCAGCACATTATTGACAAGCCAGTCAATCCAGATGAGGTCTTGACGAGATGGCAGGCCATGGTAGTGGGATAGCTGTAAGTTGATAATGCCCTTAAACTAGCATACGACATCATCATAGGTCACTGAATACTCACTCGAGAACCATCTATAACCATCCCTTTTTATGTATGGAGGATGTTAGACGATACAGAGGCTGCAAAGTCGTTCCCATGCGGAATGATAAAGGCGAAACATGACCGTGCACTCCTATCGGCAGGCCATCGAAGAAGACAACTTCAAGAAGAGACACTTGTACGGCAACAATTAGCTATTGTCGGTAAGTTTTAATATAATTATTTACATTCGTATATGAATGATGTTTTTTAGAATCTCTAAATACTTATTTGAATTTTTTTTAATCTTATCTTTAATTAGTAGTGGTCATACGATCACTTCCCATAACTGTGTCCTCAGTTGTGTAGGGACACCCAGGATGCGGCTAGACATCGCACTTCGCACCTAGATCCACGATGCCTAAGGTGCCTTGCCCTTCGACGGCCCCGACTTGGCCTTTCAATTGACTGTGTCCAGCTGCTTACTATCGTAAATGAATACCTTATCAATATTCACTTTCATTTTTATATTATATAATATCACTAAATTAAATTGCTAGTTACAGGTGTGTGCTAGCTCCTCGTACATCGAATCTAATTAGGAGGAGCAAAAGCAGTTGTAATGGGCCAATTTCACTTGCCTCCCCCATATTGCATTGACTTGTTGGGGAAATTATCTGCCCATCTCATTTTGGGAGGCGCAGGGACAGGGATCGTTGGTTCAGTCGATCGATAAGGTTAGACTAATCACAATTTCCAAAATTTAAGTTAATTTTGTATAATACTAAATATTAAGTTCAGAATTACTTTTCTTTTCTTTTATTTTAGATCCAATGTCCTGATTGAGATTCCACTGAGGAGAGGATTGATTGAGATCTTTTGATCAATTCGACCAGATCCAATACAACCCAGCAGATGGTATATATCTCATGAAATTTTATGTTATTGCAATAGATTAGTCAATGATATAGAACATGATTGTAATTACTTTGCTGGTTTTCTTTCCTTTTTACTAAATTTGGAGTCCACGTATCGAGACCACACCGTTGAGTCTTCCGGTTGAGGAGTGGATGAGCAAGCAACCATCTCCCAACCCGACTCGACGGGAGAGGAGTGGATGTCAGGTATGTATCTCTTACTATTTAAATAAAACTCCTGAATCTCATAGTATATATTCTAACTAAGTTTTTTAATTATAGTCTCCTGTGATGGCCGATCTTTTCCTAGCAAGGGTCGAGGCCCTTTTGCCTCAGTATGAGGACCTGGTCCGAGATTGATTGGTCAATTACAAGAGTTGGGCCATCTAGAGACATGATGTGGACCTTGAGCGGTTGACGCATATCGAACATCACCCAAATATGTTGGAAAGGGATGCAGTCATAGAGATGATCAACCACTGCCTTCTTGGGAACCTGATACTCCCATGTCAGAGGGGGTTATGCATTCCATCGACATTCTAGTCCGGTTAATAGCTACCCCCCTTCCGGCATCTCCTATAGTCCCCAACGAAACCATCTAGATAAATTCTAGTTTGTAAATTCTTATTCATTTTGGCAACTGTATTCTATTTATTTTTTAATTTTATTCACGTCGATAATTTTTTAAATAATAGATCACTGCATCTGTCAGTCGGGAAGAGGATCCAGTGGCTCCGGCAAGTCCTATAGTCTCCGATGATACCATCCAGGTCAATTTTTGTTCGTAAATTCTTACTTATTTCCATTATTGTATTTTATATAATTTTTAATTTTATTCACATCAATCTTTTTTAAAATAATAGATCGATGCAAATGTCAGTCTGGGAGAGGATCAAGGAGATCCATCGACCCCTACAGTTAGCCATCCTAATATCCCTCAAGAGGTAATTTCATAGTTAGTAATTTTCATTCATTTTTTATTATACTTTTTTACTTCGTATGAGTAATTCTTTTAAATTACTATTCATTCTTATTAATGATTGTTTTTTACATTCTATCAGGAGCTTGGTTGTACACTTTGGGTCAAAGCCCCAACTGCAAGTGTACGACCACCTTTCACTGGCCGATCTTTCCACATCGAGTCACTAAGGCCAAAGAAGAAGCCAAGGACAAAAGCGGCAAGGACGGCTCGAGTGTTGGAGGTGCAAGGGGAGATTCCTCCTACTATGGAGAAGTGAGACGTGCAGAGGGGATTAATTCTCCCGTGGCGGACCCCTACACCCTCGACATAGCACAGTTGGATGCTTTTTGTACCATCGAAGATTCAGTGAAGTACTTCACTTTTTTAAAAAATTTATTTTCATTTTATAACTTTCCGTTTTATACTCTAACTAAGTTTTTGTAATAGGCGCTCGACCAGGGGGGCCTTGTCATTTGTCGGGGATGAGCTCAAAAAGGTCAGATCCATGACAGGCTTGGTCGAGGACAATCACAGGGATCAGTTTGTAAGGGGGTTGTGGATAGCAGTGAGGGAGACATCAGCCCTTTACCTTTGCAAAGCCCGCTTCTCTCTTGCTCAGACTTACCTTTACGCAAGTATTTTAAAATAGTTTTGATCTTTATACTCAAGTTGAAATATATGTATATAATTTCGATTTTTAACAAACTTAAATTATAGAGTATTCTCCTAGGTACGTGAGAGGAGACCATGGCATCTCAAGTGGAGTCAAAGACCTACGACTTTGATGCCTTTATCACTGGGTGGGTCGGGGGAGATGAGGACATGGGAGAGGAAGCATGGTGGGAAACATAGGAGTTATTTCACATTTTTTTTCTATAAAACTCTTGATTGAAATTATGGTTTATTTAACATTAATTGATTTAATATTTACACTGTATATATAAATCTTAATGCCCTGTTGTCTCCACGGGCACAAGGTGTTACTTCAAGTCTCATTAGATAGGTCTTCAATCACATTGCATGATCCGAAACTATCTGCTGATGTGAAGGCATCTTGATTGGACCTGATGGAGCCGGTCTGTTCATTGATGCCATGACTTCTACAGCAGGCCAGCTATTATGGTACAACGATGCATCCCGGCTCACGAGTTCACTCCGATTTTTCTTAACCCCCCGACACAGCGATGCACTCCATCCCTTTTCAGCCAGACAAGGCTAGCTACGGCGTTTACATCTGCTACTACATGGCATAGTTGATAAGGGGGCATTATAAAGAGATACTCGGCTTGCCTTCTATACTCCTTAGGGCGTAGCACATTAGGGATGAGATGGCTTGGATCATTTTATGGTGGAGTGATTTGTCATCGTAGACTTAGATTTTATATATATATATATATATATATATATATATATACATATATATATTACAAATAATACATTGAGGAGAAATGTATATATGGTATTTTTTCTTTCTATTGTATGTTAATTCTATAACATTTAATTCTACTGTATATTCAACTCCATACAAAATTAACTGAATAAGTTTCCCTAAAAAGGATTGGCTTGGAAAAAGCTTTAAAAAATTAATTTAACAGGAATCCATAAAACCTTTAAAAAATTAACAACTAAAGGTGTCATTCAAAATTAACTTAATAAAAGTTTCAAAAAAAGTAACTTATGAAAAAAATCCGGTAAAAATTAAGTTGGAGACCAAAACCCTCAGTGAAGACTGAAAACCGAAACCACCAATGCTGACAGAAACCCCAGGTGTAGACCGAAATGTCCTGTGCAGATCGAAATCCCTTCACAATGCAAACTGAAACCCTCAGTGAAGACCAAAACAGCCAAAGCAGACCAAAACCCCAAGTGAAGACCGAAACCCTCAATGGAGACCAAAACAATTCCTAATTCAGATCGAAATGTCTAGTGCAGACAGAAACCCTTCACAGTGTAGACCGAAACCCTCAGAGAAGACCGAATCCTCTAGGGCACACTAAAACCCTTCCCAGTGAAGATCGAAACCCTTCCCAATGAAGACCGAAATGTCCAGTGCAAATCGAAACCCATCACAGTGCAGACTAAAACCCTCAGAGAAGACCGAACCCCCCCAGTGCAGACCGAAAGCCCAGGTGGAGACTGAAACCCTCAATGCAGACCGAAACCCTTCCCAATGAAAAAATAAACCCATCCCAGTGATGACCGAAACCCTCAATACGGATCGTAACCCTTCCCAATGAAGATCGAAATGTCTAGTTCAGACCAAAACCTTCCCAATGCAGCCCAAAACCCTCAGTAAAGACCGAAACCCCCAGTGTAGACTGAAACCCCAGGTGCAAACCAAAATGTCAAATGCAAACCAAAACCCTTCACAGTATCAACCGAAACCCTAAATGAAGACCAAAACCGCCTATGCAGATCGAAATCCTTCCCAATAGAGACCGAAACCCTTCATGTGCAGATCGAAACCCCAATTGCAGACCGAAACCCCGAATGCAAACCGAAACCCCAAGTGAAGACTGAAACCCTCGGTGCAAACCAAAACACTTCCCAATGAAGACCGAAATATCCAGTTCAGACTGAAACCCCGGGCGCAGATCGAAATGTCCAGTGCGAATCGAAACCCTTCACAATGCGACCAAAACAATCAATGAAGATCGAAACCCCCAGTGCAGATCAAAATCCTTCCCAGTGAAGATCAAAATGTCTAGTGCAGACCGAAACCCTCAGAGAAGACTGAAACCCCAGGTGAAGACCGAAATCCTCGATGCAGACTAAAACCCTTCCCAGTGAAGACTGAAACCCTCAATGGAGACCGAAACCCTTCCCAGTGAAGATCGAAATATCCAGTTAGGACCGAAACTTTTCCCAGTGCAGACCGAAACCCCAGGTGTAGACTAAAATGTCCAGTGCAAACCGAAATGCCATGTGAAGACCGAAACCCTTCCCAATGCAGACCGAAACCCTTAATGAAGACTAAAACCCCTAATGCAGACCGAAACCCCAAGTGAACACCAAAATGTCCAGTGAAAACTAAAACCCTTCACAGTGAAGATCGAAATTCCCAGTGCAAACCAAAATGCCTAGTGCTGACCATTCTTGGAACCCGAGTAAAGAAATCCTATTTCCTTCTTCACCATTTTCCTTCCCTTTTTCTGTCACTTCTTCTTCTTTTTCACGGAGACCCCTTCTTCTTCACCTCTTCCTCTCTTCCTCTTTACCGAAGCTCACCTTCCTTTTTCGCCACAATCATCGACGATTAGGAAGATCTGGACTCCACTTCAAGCCATCACCCCCGTCGTCGTCTTCACTACATTTCCGGGTAGGTTTTCTTCACACTTAAACTTTGATTGTGTGTCGAATATGCTAGAATGTAATGCATCAAAGCATAATTTGATAGTGTACGCACTGAAATGAAAGATTTTATAGTATATGTGGAGATCGAAATACATGATTTTTTGGTTTTTTAGTTTGAAATGTATTGAATGGGTGTGTTGTTTAACTTCGATTTTGTAGTTGTTGAAAGCATGGATTAAACTGTGTTGTGTTGTGCATATTTGAGATTGAATACTTGGGTTGAAAATGGTGGGTTTAGAATAAAAAATCAGTGTTCCGAAAAGATTTTAGTGTCTCTCAAAATGATTTGGGTGTGTCTCGAAATTCATTGAGTGTGTCTCGAAATAGTATCAGTGTATCTCAAAGTCACAAATCTAAGTTTCGAAATGGGACTCAGTTTTTTTTTCTATTGTGTTTTTCCTAATTTATTTTCCCAATTGCATGACTGAAGAAGAAGAAGAAGAAATATAGCCGAGAATGGAGTTGAAAGAAATTCGGCTAATCTTCCCACTGAATTGTTGGAGTTGATTGTTTCAAAGCTATGGCTAGAGGATGTAGACAACTTCCAATTAGCATGTACTTCATGAAACAAAACAAGGAAGGCCCATAAAGCTGCCTATTTTGCTTATCGTTGTAGAGAAGGACCGCTTTTGTTTGATGGTTTTGTATCTAGGTAGGATATAGCAGTATGCCTTCAGGATGAAGATATGAAGAAGAGATGTACTCTGTTATTATTAGTTCTCTTCAAAATTTGAAACGCTTTTGTTGCAATCATATTGTTATTCTATTGGATTTTATTGTAAATTGTGTTCGGACAAGTTAGACGATTGTGGCCAAATAAGAAGATTCAATGACAAACGTGCAATTTGAATTAAATGACAAATTCACTGTTTGTTAAAATAATATTTACATGCCATGAATTGACTTCATAAAAATCCTCACCTCATCAGAGACATTCACATCACCATTAACAAAAACTGACCCGTCGTTTCCCATCGAGTACCCCTCTCCATAAACTCGAGATTTTTATACGGATATTGTACGAGATATGGGCACATCATGATTCAAGTCAGTCGATGTTGGATCATTTTTTTCTGGATGTGGGGTTTGCGTGTCGTGTGCATTTGGATGGATGAGACGATTATGTCCTTTTCTCTTGCATATTTTACACATTTTGCTTCGAAGGTATTATTCGTTTTGGAGAGAGGAAGCAGGCTTCTTATGGTCTTCCAACAGACCTTCTACCAATAGGAGGATTGACAGCCACATTATTCATACCTGTAATTGAATTTAAAGACGAATACAAGGGCACTGGCTGTATCAAATGTGCATATACCATCCTCAGTATTTCCGTATCAAATGAATTACCATGACATAAAGTGTAAAAGTGAGCCCCATTTTAACTATAAAAAAGAATTAAGGTAAATGAGTTGTAGAAATATTTAATTACATGCTTGGGGAATTTAAAAAAATAATAAAAAATATTCAATTTGTAGATTGACCATCTATGTCTCGAAATTGATCAGTGTGTCTCGAAATTAACCATCTGTGTCATAAAATGAACCAATTTTTTTTTTTCTCAAATTTTATCTTTGAGGCACAAATCCTCATTGAGCCACGAAATTGACCAGCTATCTCACGAAATGGACCAAAAATTTTACCTGGCAACAGCAATGGCATGTTTGCAAGATATCTCTTTCAGTTCTCATCTCCAACATCCACAGGTTTTCTGGACGATATCCGCCATAACATTTGCTTTCTTTGGTTTCCTACTACATATTATTCCCTATCCCAAATAGTTGTAGTCTGCAGCCTTTCTAGGTGAACCTTCACAGCTTCTTTCTCAATTCGTTACACAGCAAGCTTGATTATCATATTTGGCATTGTAGCTGCTGCTTCTCAACTTTTTTTGAACCAAGCCTGACATAAACCCCTAAAAAACTCATGTGCAGATGCAATAGGCAACTTCCAAGCTTACTTGATCGCTTGGTTGAAGGACTCCACAATATTGCTCATCATTTGGTTGTAGCAATTGTTTGAACAGTATGCAAGTGACCAACCTAGGCATTCTAACTCAACATCCAACCAACAATGAATTACAGGATGCATATGTTGAATGTCTCCAAAATAGAAGTCGTATGCTGCATTTTTAAAAAAGATTACAGCCCAAAGATTTTTACACTTTATCTTTAAGTTTTCCCTCAAAAGTCTATAGTAAAAAGTATGTGAAACCTCAGGATATACTGTTCACATTGCATTTAGTATACCTTTGTGTTGATCAGATACAATAACCAAATCATCCTTCAATCCATATGCTGCTTGGAATCTTCTCAAGAACCACTCCCATGAAGCATTGCCCTTCTCCTCGCCAAACCTAAAAGCAACGGGAAACGTTTGCCCGTTTCCATCTGCACAGACAACTGCATAAATTTTGCCCTCACACACACCTTTCAAGTGTGTTGTATCTATGATAATTAATGACCTCATGTATTTGAAACCCTCAATAGAAGGACCAATTGCACAAAATGACCTCAAAAACAGTTCATCTCAACTATGTATATTGGTCACTATCCCTGGCATTACATGCTCCAACATGTGGAGGTATAACGGTAGCTGTCTATATGAGTCTTTTGGAGTTCCATAGGCTCTATCTTTTGCACTCTATAAAGATTGCCAACCCTTGGTTTATCCGAGCTTCACACCATAATTCTCCACATTTCTTGAATCACATTTCTTGAATCACATTTTTGGGGGTGTGATTCGCACCAATGATGTTACCAGCGTACATGTTGACCAATCGTTGTTGCACTTACACTCCTATTTCAGCTTTGCTATATAGCTTAGATACAAGTGTGCGTCAGGATAAACTTGTGAATAACCTAAATCTCCCATCCAGCTCTATGATGTACGCATATCATGAAAGTACAACCTTTTTTATTCTTACATTTTTGATTAAAATATTCCCTTATCTGAACATACCACGTGCTATGGAAATCAGTTATCGAGTGAGTATTGACCAATTGTTACTGCTAATTCATCCTTATTGTTAAAGACTGCTTCATTTCCTGCGTAACCCACTAGTGGAACAATATCGTCTTCCGCAAAATGCACTCTTCATCGTCATTTCAGACCATGTTTATAAAGTGAGTAGAAGGGTCTGTTATAAATTGCTCAAATGGAATGACATGTCTCATCCCATCGTTGAAGTTGTCGTCATCGTCATCATCATCATCCTCAACACTGCAAATATGTTCTTCATAATCATCATCTGTGTGAATATATCCAGATGTCCACGCTTCATCATTTGCATCAATAAATTCATCCCTTGCATGATCATTTGGACCAGAAGCACAATTACTGTCAATATCACCACCGAGGCCACCCTCATAAATTCTTTGAATTTTGTTCACGACCACAACTTTAGGATCGGCATCCCTCTTCAAATAGATGATGTAGTATATGTCTTCAATGTCCATTAATTTAATACTTCCATCAGAAAATTTCGAAGCAATTGAAATTTGTATGTCAAACTGGTTTAAATCAACCTTCATGCAGTTTGCCATAATTCTCATAAAATCTTTGAAGTCCGGTTTTTTGGCACTGGGTTTTTCAATTTAAGGTTTTTAATGAAGCAGTATATATTTGTATGTTGAAATTGTACTCTTTTTGCTTCACTAGGTTTATATCCTATGGGTTTTTCCTAGTAAGGTTTTAACGAGGCATTTTCTTTAAATGATGGACATCCAAAGGGGAGTATTATGAATTAATTTTATGGTGGATGTTCTAATCCCACAAAACCTCTCATTGTCGTGGATATCCTAATCCTATAGAAACTCTCATTATTCTAAGAGTCTTTATTCTTGTAACTATTAAAATTGACTTGTAATTATACCTCCCTCTAACCCTATAAATATAAGGGCTTGGGAGATAGGAAAAGACATACTGAATACCCGTTCCCTTGCTCTATATTTCGTCTCTTACAATTTATCTCTCTTCTTTTTTCTATCTTTATAATTATTCATTTTATAACACAGACTGATTTTTTGTAAAAAAGAATACCATTTTTTGGGAGTTCAAGTTCTATTTTCTAGCGGTTCTAACCTCTAGAAAAGAAAAAAAAAAATCCTCATTAAACCCCTTTTTTTCCGGTTTGTTCAATCTACCAAAAAGGAAGTGTCGGACAGTGAATATATTCGCCACAAAAGATACTATATGCTGGTATTTTTGAAATCACAAAAAGAAACATCAAAAAACACTTTACTTTTTCATCTGTCCCTTGGTCACCTGAAAATTCAATGTAAACAATATATATATATATATATATGGTGGTTTTTAGTCCATCAAAAAATATCCACTAAAATATTCCTTTTTTTCCTGACAATCTCCTTGTCTACATTAAAATGAGGAAAATCCACAACAAAAAAATATTTTTCTTACTAATTTTTTGAACAGTTAAAAGACGTTCATTAGAAATTCCCTTTTTTTCTTATAGCTAGTGAATAAAGTGGCATAATCGTTTATTTGTATCCATTTTTGAACTCTTTTCATCTCACAATAAAAAAGGTTCACGTACGCCAATCCAATGAGGATATAAGATGTTCACTGTTGAAAATGTTAGTTCCCTTTTCTATACTCTTGATCAGCTCATTCTATGTTAGTTGACATACTTTTTCTATTTGAATACTTTTCTAATGAGATTTAGAAATAGCGGAATGGGTTGTACTTCCTAACATAAGTCGTTTTAACTAATTTTTTTTGTCATTAATTATAAGTCATTGTTGTTAATTAATTAGGTATCTGAAAATGTTTTTTCTATATTACTAATCTAATGATATATAATGATATGGTGTTCAGATTTTTTAATGGATGATTAGAGGACATTTTAGAAAGAAAAAAATTATTTTAATTTTTGTAAAATAACTATTGGTGATTTATATTTACTTACGGATGGATTAGAAAGCAGCCAAGAGTACATATATTTATAGTACATTGATATTGAAATAAGACTCTCTATCTACATAATATATTTATCACAAATTATCTACATAGATATCACAAGGATGTTTGAAGAAAGAGTAAGAGAATCATCAACTATAAGAAAATTATGTCTTAAGTCAACAAGAAAAAAATTATAGCATACATATATCTCGGTATATTAAATGTACTCACTATTACTCTCATCTTGTCTTAATTCAACACCTTCAACTTCCAAATATTATTACTGATAACCACCAAGCTCTTGTTCCAAATATTATTACTGATAACCACCAAGCTCTTGGACCAAGTGACTCATTATTTAAATTAAATAGATTTCCAATATAAAAGTGTCATTTTTGTTTTACTCACACCCTCCCCAAGTAATCCTTATACCTCTCCTCTCCAAAATTAACAGTGACACTCCCTTTAATCTTGTCATATTACAAACTCAAAACCTGCTTTTACCACTAAATTAATAAGTCTCATATATAAAAAGTCTCATTAACTATCTCCTTAATTTAAGAATTTACATCTATTAAATTAATAGTCTCATTAATAATTATACTAATAATAAGGATAAAGTGATTATTTTACAAGTAATTGTTTTATCAAGTCACAATGAATATTCAAAATATCATATTTTTCTAAGGGTAAAAAGGCCCAGCTCCCCTAAACTTTCAAAAAATTTTGTTTTATCCCTCCAATTTTCAACAGTCTGGTTTTAGCCCTAAAACTATGAAAAGCCATAAAATGAGCCTTTCCGTCCATTTTCGACATTAAGCCCTGACGAAAATATATCGCATGCCCTCTACGTGAGTTTTACCCGGTCTTAATTTGATTCCATCCAATTTTTGGATAAATCTTCCACAACTACCAGTGCATCTCTTCCACAATCTCTCCTTAGCCATAATTTGACTAAAGCTTGAATTTTTTATTTTGATCACTTTGTTGCATGTCTGCCTTTAAACGAGAGTTTCTGTTCAGGAGCAACAATGTTTTCATGTTTTTGAATGGTACCATGGAAAGATTTGGAGGGATTATGATGATTTGAGCCATGGACAATGGATGAGTTTTCTTTGACGTTAGTGGCGAAAGACGGTTTGGGTGGAGGATCTACAACCTTTGAGGGAAATGGGGTTAGGTCAACAGTTGCAGTTGGGTGTTGCGAAGTTTGGGGATTAAAGAAGTGGGGATTTATGACAGATTTAGGTAGTCGTTCGTTGCCTGCTGAAAAGTTGTCGGCCACCATTTTTTGCAATGCACAGGAAGTGGTGCAAATATGGACAGGAGGAGCAACACCGATGGTGGATATAAGGGCATAGGGATGGGCTAGGCAATTTTGGAGGAGTGAATTTGGGTGGCGGGAGGTACAAAGGTGGTTGGGGGAGATGGGCTTCACTGGAAAGGTTCAAATCTGGAGAGACACCAGCAATGGGGAGGCAAAGACACAAGGGGTTGGGTAGGGGAGTCATCGAAAGTGATAGCTAGAGAGTGGGGGTACTAGCCAGCTGAGAGGGCCCACCGATGTTCAACTTGGGTTGACCCGCAGCCCAAGATAGAGAGATCTATGGAGAAGGAGGAAATAGAGGAAAAAAGAGAAACAAAAATTGGATGGACAAAATTACCACTATAAAAACTCAAGTGAATGGCATGCGATGGGTTTCTATTAAGGCTTAATATCCAAAATGAACTGAAAGATTCCTTATTATATATTTTCATAATTGAAGGACTAAAACATCCTGTTAAAAGTAAAAGGGCAAAGACCATAATTTTTAAAGTGGGTACTTGGAAATTTTACCCCCTTTTGTTCTAATAATATTTGGGGGAGAATTGAGTATTGGTAATAAACAATTCAATTTGATAGAACTAGCCAAGGTAACGAGAAACCTAATCCAATTCTAAAGATAGGCATAACAATCAATTTAACCATTGAAGTTGTATTAATTTTTTTTTTTATTCTTTCTTAATTCAATCATTTTACTTATAAACATATTTTTTTTTACCATTTAACTATGTAGATTTAACTATGGGTTTTATCAATTTAAGCATTTAATTTTGTAAAATTTCTTAAAGGATTTAGTTTTGTTATAATCAAATTTTTAAATTAGTAAAGTTAAATGATCAAAGACATATTTAAAATTACAGAATGGTCAAATAGAAGAAAACAAAAATCAATTTATTGTGCCCACTCAAATGGACCATGGCCCAAGGTTCCAACTCAGGTTAAGGAGGGACTATTTGACTTTGGGTCAAATGGTCATACATAAGTCACTTCTCAAATTCTCTAAAGATATGATAAATTAATTAATTGGTATCAGGCATATGCCTCGCAATTACTCGGGCACCTACTTGTGTCTAGAAAAGGATTATAAATACACTATGATCAGGTAGGCAATTAACTTCCATACATATACTTTGCCAAAATTTACACCTACTTTGTCATCAAATATTCTGAAGTCATTATGATATTTCGCTCTATTAGTGTTGAGGTCATTCAATTTTTTTGACATAAATTAAGAATTTAAAAAACGGTTTTGCTAAGGCGAGTCCCAACCGTTACCGTAACGGAATTCTTGCTACAGTGTTCATGCATCCAACCAAGCGGAGCAAGAATTCCATTACGGTAATAGTTGGAGCGCGCATTAAAGCGCGCTCCGGAACGCACCTTAACAAATCCGTTTAAAAAATAATGTTCTGTTTTTCATTGGATCCTCAAGTCCAAAACGTGATGACGGGAAATGAATATCTCAAAATGTATGGTCAACTACTTGGCAAGCATTTTTGTTATGTCAAAATGAATATCTCAAATTGACAATGAATATTTAGACTCATCCTTATCAATATATGTATATCCATACATATTTTTGATGTGAAACAGGATATCACGACAATTTTAAATTTTTTTGTAAGACCTTACTTTCATGACTTGAAACCAATTCTCATATAAAAAATACGATGAACGATAGTACTTATAATTCACTGATCATTTTGTGAATTTAATAAAAATTATTAATTGATTGGTGCATCTTCTTGTTGTTTTGAGTCTGACTGCACATCTTCAATTGAACGATTTACATTACCATTAGGTTGATCTTTTTTGAAAAACTTTGTGACAATGTTTAAACAAGAAAGAATATCTTGTCCTCAGACATGTTTCTCTTTGTTTCAAGAAAGGGCTATGTGTCTCTTCGGAAACATGGATGGAATGGCGAGTCTGTAGATCATGGGTCTCGAATTCGAATCTCATCAATACCCTTTTGGATAAGTGGAAAGTTGAGGTGCGTGCAAACTAGTCCGGACACGGTTAAAAAAAATTAGAAAAAAAGATTTAAAAAGAAAAAAGAAAAAAAGAAATGGCTATGTTCTCAGTCTTACCCATCTATTAGCTAACCCATGACCGTTCTTTAAATCTCTGAATTTATTTGGTTTGACTGAGTTCCTAATTTTGTATATCCCAGTAGACGATCTTATGAATCTTTAATATATATTATACAGTACTTCCTTTATTCTCAGGAAAAAAAATTATTATTTGATATTTTTAATAAATATAATTCTCATAACTAATTATCAATATTTTAAAATAAATAAATTTAGAAATTATATTATTCTGAATAAATAAATAAACAAGGATTTTTAGTCAAAATTATTCCTTATGTTTGGGTTAAAACATTATTGGGTCCTTGATGTTTATTTTTAGTTATTACGATCCTTTAACAATTTATGTGTGGACATAATAGTCCAAACCACTACATTCATTTTTGTCATAGTATAATGGTCATATGTGAGAAAATTTTAGTGATAAATTTGTTCAACTACTTAAAACTAAATGAAAAACCATAAAAATAGCATAAAATAGGTTATGTAGTTCAATGTAGAGCAAGAAAAGTCTATAATTACAAAGAAAACCTAGTCTGATTAACTAATTTTGAGTAATAAAAAGCATTGTTGCGGTTCCAATTGACTTTTCACGTTTTGGATTTTTTAAAAAATTTTAAATGGTTAGATAAATTAACTTCCAAAATTTTCTCACAGGCCTGATAGGTGACTATCAACATCCCAAAAATGTCCAAAATACAATAGTATGAACTGTTATGATCACACATAAATTATTAAGAATCCATAATGATTGAAAATAAACATTAAGAATCCAAAAATATTTTACCACAAACATAAGGATCACCTTGGGTACAAGCCCAAAAAACAAACATATAATCAAAAAATTCACTCTTTAGACAAACAAGGCCAAACCAGAAAACGCGTTTTTGGCATTTCGCCTAACCAAGAGGGGCAGGCAACCGCGAAATCTTTACTTCTGGCTGGGACATACGAGTCTGCACGTGTACCCATTTTTTCATGTTGCCTTAAAACCGCTATCATCAGATCTCTGGTCCATAATCCTCAGGTAATCACAACCATTAACCGAATAGTGAATAATATTTTGGACCCCCCGCCCTTTTAGTCGATCCAGCACTTGGCAAATTCCCATTTGCTCCTTTCTTGTTTGTTTGAATCTTTCAAACCGCATTCTTGTATTGAATTGAATCTTCTTGGCAGTTGGCGACGATCTCAACAGAGAGAGAAAAAAAGGGGCAAGTCTTGAAAGGGATTAAAGAAAAAATCTAAAAAGGTGAGACGAGCGGAACACGCATCATTCTTTGTAGGACATTGGCAACATAGCCAAATTATAATAATAATACTAATAATTTTATCTTCATGAATAAGTCTTGTTCTTCTCATCATCTTCAGAATCAAGATTCATCCATTATCCAACCTATTTGCTGTCCTCTTCTATTACCAGTTCTCATGAAATTCAAATCCACTTTTGGGGTTCCTTCTCTTTCTTTCTTTATGTAATTGTGGTTATTATGCGGAGAAAGTGCGTGGAACTTTTGGGATTTGATTGATTGATTGGTTGGTTGGTAGATAAGAAGAGGGAAAGCGGGATCTTTTCCTTGTGTCTTTTTTTTTTTTTTTCCCTTTTTTGTTTCTTTATGTTTTTCGATTGTTGGAGTTGAAGGAGGAAAGGAAAGGGAAAAGCTTGGGCAAAAATGATGACAATGGAAGGGATGATGGAGAAGGGGGTGTTGGATGATATAATCAGGAGATTACTGGAAGGGAAAGGAGGAAAGCAGGTTCAGCTATCGGAGGCTGAGATCCGGCAGCTTTGTGTCAACGCACGGCAAATCTTTCTTTCTCAGCCTAATCTTCTCCAGCTTCATGCCCCTATCAGGATCTGCGGTATTCATTTCCTGCTCTTTGTGACTTTTTTTATTTAGTTCCATGTTCTTGAGATTGATGGTTTCGGATTGCAGTGGCGGAGGGTGGAATCATCAAGTTTTCTTTTTGATATATCTTGTTTTTGGTGATGTTAATAAACAATGCACCGGGAAATTCAATTAGATGGAAGATGAAATTTTTTTTTCCTGTTACCTCTAGTATTTCTTTCTGTGCTCCTGCAAATTTGATTAAATTCATCTTAAATTAATTACCTGTGAAGAGGCTTTGCATAGTTTTTGGACATCAGTTGAAATTAAACAAGCTTTTGTGCTACAAATAATAATTTATTGAAAAAAGATACTTGCTTTGTGGCTTCTCTTTTGTGGCATTATCTATGCAATGAAAAAATTGAATATGGCATTTGTATGTAATGTCTTTATTGGTGATGTGGTAATAATTATACTTTTTTTTTGCTCAGTCAAGAATCATACCTAACTTATGGGAAGGCAACTTGGTTCGAGTAGGTTTGGGGTTTCAAAATTGTTTATCTTCATAAGTCATGAGGTAATTCATATTGTTTGAGAGGCAATTAGTGGAGGGAATTTGTTGGTTTTAGTAATATTGATAATTATTGATGAAAAGGTAATTTTAAAGATGTGGATGTGTAATGATTTTGTCCATATGGTTCTAACATGTTTCAATTGGAGAAGAGAGACATTGCTATCTGATTGGAGGGTTATCTTTCCAATTAAGAAGTGGTCTCTCCATGACTAATCAAAGTTTAGAAAGGTCTGTTTAATAGCAGTGTTGAAAATTTTGATATTTTTCTTATATTAGCTATTTTTTTCTTGAATAGTTTTTGCTGCCAACATTGTAATGCAGATATGTTATCAATATACTTCAGAAAGATATGATCACGACCTAGATATGATGTTGCACTTATCATGATCAATTGTCATGCTAGCTATGATCTGCAACTAATGTTTAAGATTTTTCCATCTCACTAGTGTAAATGTGAAGACTAAATTATCTTCTGAATCTCATGCCTACAAGAAGGGCAGGCAAAGTTATGGTCATTCTTTCATGTCTATGATTTTTCTCTTCATTCTATCTTTTTGGTGTAAAGACTCTCTTCTGTAACCATTCTGAGAAAGTCTGACTAAAATCAACATGATAGTTGTTGGAAACTTCTGGAGAGAACACAATGTTGTGTGAATTCCTTAATATCAAACTATCTTCATCTTGAGCAACATTTCCTTATAGTTGCTTGCTTGAATTGTCTTTCTTGTATACTCTTCTGTCTAATTTCAATAAGATTCTACAGGAGACATACATGGACAGTACCAGGACCTGTTGAGGCTATTCGAATATGGTGGGTACCCTCCTTCTGCAAATTATCTCTTTCTTGGTGATTATGTGGATCGAGGCAAACAGAGTTTGGAAACCATATGCTTGCTTTTGGCCTATAAGATCAGGTATCCTGATAAAATTTTCCTTTTGAGAGGAAATCATGAAGATGCAAAAATCAACAGGGTATATGGATTTTACGACGAATGTAAAAGAAGATTCAATGTTCGGCTATGGAAGATATTTACCGACTGCTTTAACTGTTTGCCTGTTGCTGGTCTCATTGACGAAAAGATATTTTGTATGCATGGTGGACTTTCACCGGATCTACAAAATTTGGAACAAATTAAAGGGATTGAGAGACCCACTGAAATTCCTGATAATGGTCTTCTATGTGATCTTCTTTGGTCTGATCCTGATCCTCGAATTCAAGGTTGGTCAGATAGTGATAGAGGTGTTTCATGCACTTTTGGACCTGATGCAGTGGCCGAGTTTCTTGAAAAGAATGATTTGGATCTGATTTGTCGAGGTCATCAGGTATAAACATTGTATTTGGTGGATACATATGCTATTCTGTTTCGAAATGACATTTGTTCTTATGCCATTACCGTTCAGTTTTATATTTTCATTTTGCTTTATTCATTGTTGAATCTAAACTAACACACCATTTGTTGCAGGTGGTCGAGGATGGTTATGAATTTTTTGCTAGACGAAAACTAGTGACAATATTTTCAGCACCCAATTATGGTGGAGAATTTGATAATGCTGGTGCATTACTAAGCGTCGATGAATCATTAGTCTGTTCCTTTGAGATACTGAAACCAGCTGCTAACAGTAGCACTTCCAAACTACCTCTTAAAAAGGTAATTAAAATCTGGTTTTATTAAGTGTTACTAATTTGTTTTCATCTAAACAGAACCTCTCATTGTCTTCTATTTTTATTTTGACAGCCACCAAAGATTGGATCAACGTGAAAGTTTATGAGATTTTGAGAATGAGTAAAAGGTAGAGAAATATTCTAAGGGTAGAAAGTCATTGATGAGCACAAGGAGGGTTGGATGATCACAATATTGAGACTTGCAGATAAACATGAAAATGGACTTGTAAATTGACAATTCTGCAGGGCATAAAGATATTTTGACTTTGATTGTTTGTAGAAATTGTAGTTGTCTTACTAGTATTTGATAGTTAGCATTCAAACCTAAAATTATTGGTTGAGAATGAATCTTTTCATATTCAAATATTCAATTTTGTGAAATAGTTTTAATATTAATCTTTCTGTTATTATATTTATGGTGTTTGTCAATTATTTAATAGATATTAAATCATTATTTTCATTATTTGGAAAAAGAAATTGAGATAATCTCATTGATTGGTAATGATTTCCATTTTGTTATTTGGAACATTTATAAGAATTTTAATACTTTGCTTTTTTTTTTTTTCTTTTCTTTCCCTCATATTTATTGGTTCTATTGTCTTCAAAACAAAATTCTAAAACATCTAAAAAGTTAAAAGTTATTTTACAATTGGAAGAAATCCAAGAAGGGTAAAAATGTCAATTAACTACGCGGAACCATCTGACAATTCTAAAAAGTAAAAATATACTGCTACATTACAAAACCTACCACAACTTCTTAAAATGGCTCAGCATCTTCCTTTTGTTTTTAGGATTAGAATATCTTGAACCTCTCAGAATATATAAGGAAGATTAATACTTTTGGTTCATCACCATTTTTATTTTTACAAGTATGATTCAAAATTTTTTTTTTTTTAATTATTTTGATCCTCCATCATTTTTTTTTTTTTTTTTGTAACTTTGGTTTATATCAATTTATTTTAGTTTTTTTCCTCCTGTTTTTTTTTAATACAAGTGATCCAAATAACCAGAAAACATGTTTTAAGAAGTTTTTTAACCGATCAAAGAAAGGTATTTTATGAATTTCATAAGGTAAATTATCATTTTTGGTCCTCCACTTTTTTTATATCTTTTTTGGTCCTCCACCTTTTTATTTTTTTATGTCATTGATCCTAAATGTAAATTCTTAAAAATAAAAATTTTTGCTTACAATAGAATTTAAGCCTTAAACCTCGAGGTTAGAGTTATAAGACTCTAATCAACCCAACTATCCATAACTTTTGTTTTATTTTTACATCTAATAGTATATATTATTTTTAATAAAATTGCTCTCAAATATTAAATATAATATCACAATAAATCATTCACATATCAATTTTTTAATACTCGTATTTCACAAAAAACTTTATAGGGTAATTTTATAGAGTGTTACGGAACACGCCTTAAAGAGTATCCCATTTAAGTCTCTAACTATCAAAATTAAAGATTACTTATTAAAAAAAATGCTTATATAAAAAATTATTCTTTCAAATATTTTCTATAAACTAAACCTTAGAAATATTTGATTATATTTTATTTTATTTTTAAAAAACTCAGTTGATCTTTAGAGTTTTAATTGAAACACTTTATAAAGTGTTTCGTAACGCTCTATAACATTTTTGAACTTATATATATATATATATATTCAAAATTATATTTGACATGTTCATAAATTTTTAAATATTTTTTGTGCACATGAATTTTATATCCTAATTATTTTATTTAATTGGACTAAAATTTTCAATTATAATAATATGAAAAATTGATATCTTTAGTCCTCCATCTTTATTTTATTTTATTATAATAATTTTCAGTTATTTTACTTTTTTTAAGTTCATAATGTATTTTTATTTTATTTTCTCACCTTAACCCCTCTACTAATTTTTCATATTATTATAATTGAAAATTTTAGTTTAATTAAATAAAATAATTAGAATATAAGTTCACGTATACAAAAATCTATACATATTATAGACGTGTCATTATAATTATGTGTACATATATAATATGAATATATAAAATTTGTTTGTGAAAAAAAATATATAGAAAATTGACATATGAATTATTTATTTTGAGATTATATTTAATATTTGAGAGGAATTTTACTAAAAATAATATATAATTAGATGTGAAAATAAAATAAAAATTATTGATGCTTAAGTTAGTTAGAGTTCTTTTCTTCAAACCTTGAGGTTCAAGGTTCAAATCTCACTATGAACAAAATATTTTATTTTTAAGAATTTACACTAAGGACCAATGACGTAAAAAATAAAAAGACCAATCAAAAAGCTTCACAAAACATATTTTCCGGTCATTTGGATCAATTGTGTAAAAACATTTAATCAAAAAAACTAAAATAATTCGATATGGATCAAAATAATCGGAAAAAATTTTGACCAAGACCAAAGAACTTTTGTTTTCTACTACTTGTCATCCTCAAACTGATGGTCAAGCAGAAGTAGTTAA
>JAOXNR010000030.1:11513628-11570345 GCA_028571225.1 Parsonsia alboflavescens
GGGGGAGATTTTGGACAGAACTTGTAAACATAATGGGGACCAAAAATACCAATCTTTCAATATATTATTTAGTTTTAAAATTTCTCCAATTTGAGTCTATCAAATTTGCCTTTAAGCTGTATTAGCCGGGTAGAGATTTATCCAAATTTTAGTCAAACTGGTCTAGCCACTGGCCAATTCACCTCCTCCCATAGGATAAACTGTCCTAAATTTCTTAGAGCAGTTTACTCTAATGAAGATTTGAATCAGCAATTTAACACTTCTAACTAGAGCTCCATCCCTGGCGGTTTTACGTGGAATCTTCAAGATGCTTAGCCTGATTCCTAATTGTTTATCCCATTAAATGATATGATTCTAACCATATCCTAGGATCCTCACCAAAGATATCTCATGAATTCAGATAAAAGGGTGTGCATTTCAAAATCATGTACAGAAGTAACTATCCCCTTACTTCTTTACACTTGGTTTACTGGTGCACCTCAAGGTAGTCTCCTCATTTCAAATTCTGAGAATTTGTTTCTGACCTGTGAAGATTTATGAGTTCTATGCACTGGGCATGGTTAAATTCGAAACTAGGAATTGCAATATCAAATCATCTATGACTTAAAAAACAAAGCATATTGCTCGTCGCATTCCATGTTAGAACCTGAAGTTGAGTTCTACTAGCCTTCAAGTGGAAATTCGAAGTCAACTCAGGTAGATATATCTAAATCGTCAAAATATGATTGCAGAACAGCATACTGATTATCATTTTCATTAGACAAATTAGTAAGAGCTGCACCTGAAGCTTCACCCAAGGGACTTCGGTACTATAATGAGTTGTTAAAAAGTAACAGGAACATCAATCTAAGTACAAATCATCAAAATATGATTGCAAGTGCAAAAATGAATCAAACTCATGAAACCTTTTGCCTGGAAAGTTTAGGAGGTCAGTTCTAAACATGTCAATTGTTGATAGTTGTTGCACTCGTTCTCAATGTTCAATTTTTTGTTGGGATAGAAAGAAAGTAATGGTAATGGAAGAAAAAATTACGGGCACAACTCAGGGACAGGGATCAGTTTCGAATTGGTCCTAAGATAATTTTGTTTAAGATTTGACAAACATTGAAGTGTTTTTTTGTTCAAATAAAAGTAAAGGGGCAATGGAAATAATTTACATACCACCCAATCACAATTATCAAGAAATGAACTCACAAAGACAAGATCAATCGATTCTAAACTCAAGATTAGTAATAACAGAAAATTTTTATCATCATAATAAGTTAATTCAAGACATCATTTCAACAGAGTGCAGAAATCAATAGATCAGTAACCACAATTCCTTAACACTTAAAGCTGATCATTATCTATGTTGCAAATCACTTTCTGCTACAACAGGGCTTCAATTAGTAAGTTGAGAATAAGAAAGCTAAAATCTAACTTGATCACTAAAAGGAAAGAAACTAGACCAGAAAAATATCTTAAATCTACAATCAAGAACTACCAAATGCTGCTTCTGATCAAAGGAAAAAACATCCGGTGAAGTTCTCAAAATCTTCTTCTTACCAACTCCTCAACGAGATCTCCTCTTGCGCTTTGACTGAGCAGAGACTGGAAGGCTTTCCTTTGGTGAAGGAAGAAATTTATTACAATCCTTAGCTCCAACCTTAGCAAATGCATCCACAAGAGTCTTCATGTATGATGCCACATCGTCCCTAAGCTGCTTTGAACAGCTCTTGTCACCTTCATCAACATCTTGAACACCATTTTGAACCAGACAACCAACTTGAGCTCCATTGCTATATGCATTACATTTCACCAAGACATCATGAGCACGCTTGCGAAAATGCCCTGCAACAAAATCTTCAAAATTCTTAGGAGGATTGTTAATGGAATACACCATTGTTTTCAGAGACAAGATTAAAGTCCTTTCACTGTATTCCATGGAATGCTTCTGGCCTGATTCTGTACCAATGGATGAAGCATATCCAGGCTCATTGAAATAAGGTTGTACGTTCAAAATCAGCCCTTGTATGGAGACCAAGACTTGCAATGCTGTGGATAATTTAGGATTCCAATTCTCTTCCTTACTTCCATGCCAGGTATTGAGAAGACTGAGGCATACTTTGCCACAAGCATACAAGTTTGGATTGATACGAAGGCCATGAGAATGGTAATGAACCTGTGGGGGAACAGTAGGATAGTTGAAAGGGAAAAACACATCAAAAAAGAAGAGTCCATCATGATATGGAGTCCCTTCAGCACCAATTATCACAGCCCTCATAAGGTCCATTCTCGATTCATAGACTCTGACAAATATGTTTTCTGGTAAATCTTTCTCCAGAATCCTCCATTCGTCTTGGATCTTCTTTGCCCACTTCTTTGTAGGCTGCTTCACAGAGGAGCCCTGATTAGAAAAATGGTGATCAGAGAAATCTTCAACAGTGTCAAACCTTTTCAGCCCATTGGATTTCTTGAACATTTCCACTTCCTCCGCTGAAAGAAGGATGACTTCATCACTGTCTTCATTCTTATCCATGTCCATCACATCAACTACTTCATGTCCGGGGAAAGTTGTCTCCTTTGCCTTCAGCGCCTTCGAACTTCTGCTCAGCGGCGTAGAGATTTCCACCGCCTTCGACCCATCAACACGAGAGGAACTGCTCCCCGGAAACCCCCTTTTCTTGGATTTCTGGGAGTTGCGAGAGGCGATCAGAGGCTGAGACTCCATTGATCAGTCAGAAGTAATCGGGCGTTTGGGCTTCCTGTCCGGACCGTCTTCGGGGTTTATGTTTACTGTTGGCTTTTGGCTGAACAAAAATTCGACAAATGTGTGTGATGTAGGTATATTTATTTGCGAAAAGAAAGTTTTATTTTATTATTATTAAAGTATATTAATTAATAATAATGAAAGTGGTTAATTCGATTAATCTAATTATTTTAAGGAATAGGATATTTAATGTATTTCACAATATAAAAAATTACAAAAAAAAATTCAGTTTTTAATGTTTGTTATTTGTTGATAATATTAAATATGATAGATGTAATTGAAAGGATCTATTTTTGTGATTTTTTTAATATAATGATGGTTGTTTATTATTATACAATTGTGCAATTAATTAAATTTGATATAATGAATTTAAAGTACTTCATATTATTTATGAAACATCACAAATTACTTAAATTACAATTTCTCGTGGTGCTATTCGAAAATAATAATAAGTACGATATAATCTCATTAGAAGAAATGATTATATTAATATGATTAAATTTATTGAATCTTTATTATTATAATATTATTGTTAATTGCACTTAAAATACACGGATTAAGAGATGTAATATTATTTTATGATACATCACAAATTATATAAATTATAATTTTTAATGTTTCTATTCGAAAAATGATAATAAATATTATTGATATAATCTCACAAGAAGAAATAATTAAATTAGTATGAATAAATTTTTTGAACCTTTATTATTATACTATTATAACAATTTGTTCATTGTTCTTAAATACAAAGAATAATGATAATAAATACTATCGGTATAATCTCATAAGAAGAAATAATCAAATTAGTATGAATAAATTCATTGAACCTTTATTATTATACTATTATAACTATTTGTTCATTGTACTTAAAATACAATGAATAATGATTTGATATTGTTTTATGATATATCATAAATTATATAAAAATACAATTTTAAGAAACTTAGTTATTCGAACTGTCATTAGGAGTGTTCAAGGATAACAAAAAACCAATAAAACCAAACCGAATATTGAGTTTTAAGTTTGAATTAGTTTGATTATGGTTTTAAAAATTTCAGAACCCAAAAATTGGTTTATTTTAATAATTTATTTGAATAACAAATAATTAAAACATAATTTATAATATTTTAGGATTGTCAAAAGTTTATAATTGAAATTATTTTATATTATATTCACTTTATATTGTTCTATTTTGACAGTGAAAAAGTTTTTTATTTATTGATTTAGGTATTTTATTTTATGCAATTTATTGAAATAAATAAATAAATATATATATATATATATATATCCAACCAAACCAAATGCAAATCGAACGAACGATTTGAGGGTTTGAATAATTTGATTTGATTTTTTTTTTTTTTTGGACTGAAATAATTGATTTAAAAAATCTTCAAAACCTAACTGTGAACGCCCATAACTGTCATCATCGGAAATCCCAAAAAGCCTCTTGATGACGTCTCACTTATCATTCAAATCCATTCATATTGGGGAGCGTGGCAGGGAATTGGACGGAAATATTAGACATCCATTTCATATGGTAAATGCCATTTGGAAAATAAAATGAATAGAGAGGAACAAAAGACTTGGTTATATATCTCAGATTGGTTCCAGCTTTCTATTGTTTCAAAGATAAAAATTTAAATTAAAACAAGGGTTGATGGTATATCTACCAATGGAGGTTAGTTGTGAAGGTTTTCAATGTGCATTGAAATTCTTGAAAAATGGAGGCAAATTGGAAGGGGAGAGAGAGAGAGAGAGAGAATTCTGCCAGGAAACATGAAAAGGGATATCTTTCATTTCATAATCAATTGCCACGAGAGGCCTCACAATATCTGACTTCAGGAACACAAATAACCCACTATACCTTGGCCTTTCAGGGTACTGTAGTACCTAAGGTAACTCAGAAAGTCCCAAACACTACTGCTAAATCAGCTAGAGATTTCTGTTCCTAGAAATTCTATTACACAAAGCTACCACATATAAGGGCTTTCTAGTAGTCGGAACATCACACCGAAGTTCGCAAGCATGGAAACTGTGTGAATGCTTGGACACTTATCTCTCGTTCCCCCTTCCAAGCTTTCTTCCCAGCTTCCTCGCAGTGTGTTGCAGAGCTGCTTGCTTCTGGCGTTGACTGTAACTTCTCCTCCGGCTAAACACAACAGGACATTATCACACAGAATGATCAGTACCATCAGTTGATTACATTTACCAAAATAAGAGAATATATTCAACATTCAAGATGAGTCAATGTCTCGGCAGCCAAGGATGAGAAAAAGCACAGAATCAATAATTTTTTAGACCATAACTCTCAAATTAAGTTGTCATGAGCTTCAACTGATAAGCATTACAGCCGGATTCTGTGGACAGGAAAACTAGAACTTAATGCTTCTGCCGAAGGAAGTTCTTGTGGAAATTTAGCAATATGCAGCATGCAGAGAATAGTTTCAATTCTCTAATCCTGGTGCAGATTTTATGAGAAGATCTTTCATGCCAAGGCTCTTGACCTTGGAACATGATGTGTCTCTATACTATCTTTGTGCAAAAGGATTGAAACTTTTTGTCCAGAAATATTCATAATCCATAGTTTGAAGCTGATCATGCAAGATATCAGGCATCAGCAACATGCTAACTTTTAATTCATTATAAATACACGAGATCTTTACATTTCATTGAGCAAGAGTTCATATTTAATCAACTAATGATAAAATATAATATAAGTTGACATGCCTTAAAATAACTATCAGTGTCCAATCTCTCTCCCAAATTGTCAAACCATATATATACGAGTACTATCATGTGTGAAGACAGTAAACAATTTAATACTCAACAAATACCTGCACAGAAAGAATAAAAAATTGGTTCTGAAAGAAGAATGCTAAGAAAAATTGATGGTTAATAAACTTCTGGACAACCCTCCATACTTTCATTCATATACAGTAATCATCTGTGCTTTGAAGTATAGGATTAAGACCAGAGTAAGATGATTGCCAACAAACTGAACTTAGAAGATTGCTGCAGGAGTTGCTAGCTCACTGAGGTCTCCAACTTGCCCTTAGAGACAGAGCGACAACCCCATAGTTGCTACTTGTACAAATATTTATCAACAACATTATGATTAAATTGGGTTTTGGGAAGGATCAGTCTAAAGATATTAACCATCAGATCATGCAGTATTCATGACAGAATTGCAGAAAGGCATGTGACCTTAATGCAATAAAGAAAGTTGTCTAACCTCATGAAGATGAGCCCTGCTGTAAGAACCATTCCACCCACTGCCCAAGAAACCCTCTCAACAAACTTGATCGACTCCATCCATTGTTTGAAATCTTCTAACATTCCCGAACCCTCTGTTTTAAGAGGTACACCAGACTCTGAAGCTTTCCATAAATCAGCAACATAATCCATTGTTGTTTTCCCACCATAACAAAATGGTTCTCCAGGATCATCAGATTTCATAACTGAGAAACCTGCGACACGGCACAGCTCTGTACCATTAGAGATCCATTCGGAAGCTCTACCACAAACAAAGTCGCTTAATCCACACGGTGCTAGGACCTGGTGTCAATATCCAAATCAGAGAGTGAATGATTCGACATTCATGAGGTGAGTTGAGGGGAAATTTGGGCATACAGAGAACTGTAGACACTGGCAGTGCAAAGGTTCATGACAAGCACCAAAAATAACTAAAAGAGCTCACTTAGCATATGCTAAGCAAAACAAATCTTGCACAAGAAATTTTGAGTCCACAAGTATGTTACCAAAGCACATGCAACATATATAGATGGAATAGCATGAATGAGCCATACAAAGGGAAGGATGAGAAATGGATTGGCAACTGGCAAGGTTGTGACACTTTCCACGGTTGAGAGTATAGGAAAATAAAGGATTCCCTGGAGCATGTTCAATCACATACTTGTTCTTTCACATACAAATAAATTAGCAGCAACCTTTGCAGGACATATTGCTACACAGTAACAATCCACAAAGCTGTAGGAAAAGAACTAGAGAGTCCAAACCTGCGTTTTCACATCCATGGAGAAGAATGCATTAGAGCATGCTTCATACACTCTATCGCAAAGAGAAGGGCATATGACAGGGAGTCCCGGCTTTACACCAACTCGTGGGTCACAGATTGAACATTCCAATAGTTCCCACAGTTGCAAACACTCTGGGGAAGCTTCTCCAGCTGAAGCCAGGTTTCTAATTGATAGAAAAGCTGGAAGTGTCTGGGCTACATCACAGCATGTATTTTTCCGAAATACCCTACAAAGAGTCAAATCTCGAGATCCCTTGCTTACTTTCCTTGGAGGTTTCCCTTCAATTTGAAATGGAGGAAATCGGCCACCAGGAGAAACACAAACACCAGAAGTTTTTACTGTATAAGGATAAATCATTTCTCGGTTTTGATTATCAACAGGAACAAAGAGTAACTTCACAAGTGTAAAGGGAATTATATATCTCAGAAAAGATTTTTTGAACAAAAGAAATGGAAACCAAAAACATATACCTTTTCAAGATATGAGGGAAATAATTTTCAGTGTGATTCTCCATTAAGTTTTGAGCAGAGACATACTGTTCAGTAACTATTTCTGCCTCTGGTAATTATCTAACCACATGTAACTTTTATCTGTCCATTTTCAGCAATATGATCATTATCAACCTTGCCCCATGTTAGTCATTTGACAACCATAATTGTTGGTTCTCTAAACGTCCAAACTAATTGAAATTATTCTCACTTAAATTTGGAAGCAATCATCAACTTTAATTCTTTTACTCAATTTTGAAATACACAATATCTACTTTTAGCTCAGTAGGATCGAATTTTCTTTTAGAGCAGCAAAACTTATCCATATCATGGAAGCAATTACTGCCACACAGGCATCTTGACATTCTAAATTCACTATGCCATCTCAATGCCTCTTCTAACCTAATATTGAATCCGATTAACTTTTCCTTCTTCTAGGAAATTTTAAAAGTCATACAGTATTCCCATTCTTCATTAAATCTGCTTTAAGGCTATGACTTTGATAGCATCATTCACCTCTCCAAGACTTGGATGATTAAGCTCCAAATCCAAAATTGTATAACTTGAAGTTCTGTGCTTCATTTGGTGATGAATGCTGTGCATATTCAATTGTTTCATTAGTACTGCTACGTGTGTAAAAATGGATCTCATTTTCTGAATTCATTTTTCAAGTGCATCTATGAAGAACTTGAATTTAAAAAATTGATAAAGTTTTATCTTTGATTTCTTCAGTTGATTCATCCATAACAAAAGGCACAACTTAAATCGTTGAATGACATTAACTTGTAGCAAAGGGAAAACTCAAAAGTTCTAATAGACTGTCATTTTTGTCTCAGCTCAAGGTATCAAGTTTCAAAAATTTTTGCTTGTGTAAGGCACTGGAATACATAAGTATAAATTTTCCTTCATTCTCAAAATGAGGTTGAGAAAACATGAATTTCCACAGACAGGATAATATTCCTATTTCAGGTAATAAGTCATACAATCTCTGACAGTCACTGCACTGATCTCATAAAAGCTTAAAAATTAGTTTTAAAATAATCACAATAAATCAAGTTTTGTTTACTATCAAAATCAAAAATCAATAAAATTCTTTTGTAAGTCCTTTGTGTGATTCATTAATTTTAAACCTCTCTCTCCATAGTACTGCAAATTACCTGAAATTTACTGTAGTACCATGTACCACATATCTGTGGACCCAAGATATCAGCTTTATTCCTCCATCCCACAATATGAATCGTTTTAGACTTTTTTCTTGTCCCACAATATAATTCGTTTTGCTATTATCAAGGCATAATTATGGTGCCTTTTCCATTCTTACCCTCCATTAATATTATTTTTCATTTATTATAAAGAAAGAGAATTATAATTATTGGGGAGAGAGAAGGGGCATTTTTGACTTAACATTGTTGTATTTAAGAGTCCTTAATCCATGCAAAATGACTGCTAACGACTTATATTTTAGGATGGAGGTAGTAACTAATTTCATAGCACAAACTTAACAACCCTAGCAAAACAAACTTCAATGAGGATCCACTCCAATCCTTCCCTTTCTTTCCTTTCCATCTTATTCTTTTAAATCTTAATGATGTCATATTTTTCTATTAGAAAGTCATTTAACTTAGAACACAATATCTAATACAATTCAGATTCTTCTACATCTTTCACTCAAGAGACTCTCGATATTACTTTCCTTGTTTAAAATGTTGTTATTAACACTAGAAATATATCTTAAATAGGAACATGTCTCAGGATCTCAAGTTTTCTAATCCAATCTTGGCAGGTATAATAGTATCACATTTGTTTTTTCTAAACTATCATGATTTTCAATTTAACATAGAAGTAACAAAGTGTGTTAATTTTAATTTTTCGCATTTTCTTCTCCTCCTAATAATTTAGCTTCTCCATTGCACATTTCGATTCTTTAAGACCCTCAATCCTTAAAAGTGTTCATCAAATTTGAAGCCCTAGTATAAAGAATGCTATCTTTCTCATTTCCTCAATTTCCCCAGCATGTCTCCATAGAATTATTCAGTCTGTACTAAAAAAACAAAAAAAGAAAGATTGCATCTTACATATGCTAATGATTACCAAAGTATTAGGTCATCTTCATAAAATCATGTGAAGAATCCATAAACTTAATTCAGAAACAGTAAACCAATTCACGGTGTATACAGGAGGGTCGCTAAAAGACTTCCTAAATATTTGTAAATCTCAAATTTCCTACACCTAATGCCCCTCACGCATATCACTATTGTCCCTTGTCAACCTATGGCGACAAATAGACCTCCCTATTATTCTTTCTTCTAGGTACACTGATAAGGGACTATTACTACATATGCATGTGTTTTCCTGGCTAGTAACAATTGAATACTAAAAGCTTCAATAAAACTAAAGGAAGGACCATTTACTCGTTCTTTTCCCTTCAGGGAAAGAATAAACAACCGAATGTTGAAGGGTAAAAACTGTCTATCCCAAGTAATGCATCAGACTAAATAACACTTGGGGTGAAAAGTTTCAAAGAACATCTGTAAACCAAGATCATTAGAATCTGATATAATAGTTAACCAATTTAAATAATAGAAACATATTAAATACTTTTATCCCTTTTTGCTATCCCAAGACTTCCAGATTCATTTTATCCTACAAGCTAGAAGCTGCCGGTATCGACACAACTATAAACTGAGTAACCTCACTATTTCAACCTCCAGCTAGCACTAGATCAACAAAAAGAGTAAATCTTTTGTTTCACAAGTGCATAACCAATCCTCCCACCCCCACCTCAGCCCAGAAGGAAAATTACAAAAAATTTCTACTAAAAACAAAATTTATGCTTGAATTTAATGAAAATTCCAACGATACTCTTAACACCAAAATACTTATGCAAAGATTTTAAATTTGAAAAAATAAAGTAGAAGAAACACAAATTATACAGTGTATGTGTGACAGAGAGAAAAAGAGAGAAGATTGAAAAATACGAGTAGCAGAGCCATGCGAGAAAAGGAGATTGGCAGACGTGAGTAACAGCAGCAGAATGAAACAGCGGTGTATTGCCATTGCATTCATCGGATATCTGAGTCTGATGCTCTCTCTCCTCCTCCGTTCTTTCGAGTTCAACTCTTTTTATGTTTTCTTTTCCATCTTTTGTCCTTTTCTTTTTAGGAATTTTTTTTTTTTTTTTTTTGGTAAATTCTTTTATGAAAATTAAAGACAACCCCTTTCAGCTTACCCAATATATCAAATTGCATCCTGACTGTGAATTTCATGTATTTATATAAATAATAACCCATAAATTAAATTGGTGCAAATATTCGGTGTCTATTAGTGTAAATAAATCATTAAGAATGTAAATTTAAATAAGCATTCATAAAAGATACAGTTTCTAATTTTCTCAAATAATAAAAAATTCATCATTTCAATTGGGAAAGCTGTTAAAACTTTTATTCCTGGAAATATTTAATGTTTGTAATTAAGGCTCTAAACTTTTTAATTATTTAGATCTTTAAAATTTTATAAATTTGAATTTCCATTTCTTTTCAAAGTCCTTTCGATTTAGGGGGTTGACCTAATGCCATTTTGTTTGAAGAAATTTTATTTTGCCCAGACTGGATTATGTTTACAAATATTTTAGCAAGAGTCACTTTATTGACCCATCATTGCTTAGAGGGTACCAATTTGAATATTTCTCTGTAATTTCCTCTTTTTATTTAATACAAATTTGATCTTTTTCTCCAAAACATCTATCATGTCATTTTTTCTCCTTCTTTCTGGTCATCACGATGAAAAAATATAATATAATCCTGATTTATGTCCTTATATATATGATTTAATGATTCATATCAAGTTAAGAAAAAAAAATTTTCATCACAAAATATCCACATCCTTTCTGAAAAAAATATATAATTTGACTACAAAATCTAAATAGATAAAGATCCATAATAGAATTTTCCCATTCAAATACATGGCAGGCACAGCCCAGCCCTCAGCCCCACCTTCCCAAATGCTCATAATTTCCTTCTTTGTTCAATTAGCTAGACCTTTGTATGTGTCTCTTGCAATCACGTTCCGGCATCTCACAATTTACTTTCATCTTGCACTTTAGACACACGGTAAAGTCAATCTTATGCAGCACCATATGCCTGTGTAATTTCCATTGACGCAGAGAGTATCAAATTCCCATTAATACTGTAGCTACCTGTTTCCATTTTATATGGGCTGCGAAATAAGGATCACCTTCAAAAATCTTTAGACCACACCGAAAAGCTGGAGTTTCTGCCAATTTTTATTTGTATAAGTTTTAAGAAAAAGAGTTTATTAGAAAGATCGGGACTAAGAACGATTAAAGATTAAATAAAAAATTAAAAAACTAAATTCCCTAATTTATATAATGCACACAGGCTCTGAGATGGATTTGTTAGGGATATTTTCAAAATTAATTAAAATTATTATGTTTAAAATGAATGATTTAATTAAAATGAGACATTAATTCTAGAGAGTATCAACTGCATGGAAAAGAAAGAAACAGAGAAATGGATTGAAAACACATAGAGCAAGATATATATATATATATATATATATATCTCACAAAAACGTAGGTGTGCTGCGTTCTTACAAGTCAGTTTAACCAGCTGTGCTCAGGTCCGCTTAAGAGTGCAAGGGGAAAAAACTAAAAGATCTAGACAATATAACATTTAACATATTTACAAACATCAAACACTGACAGAACATCCTCCTCACACGCTGCTAATCAAGACTAAGATCCCATCACATCACAAGCTTAACATCTAGAAAGATCCAGCCACCTTTTCTAGCCGCCCAAAAAGGAACAAAGGAAAAAACCCTAAGACGACCCCCACGGATTATTTATAATTCACAGGTCGTAAGGAGGAGGAGGGCTCCGGGGTCCAACTCCACTTTTCTCATATGCAAAGGATGCTGACCTGCGCCGAAACCGATAGGCCTCTCTTCCTCCTGCACCTGAAAGTTCCAGGAAAATTTCGGGTTCATGATTAGCTCTCATTCAAACCACTACAAAAATATGTAATACTGCACGACGACCATGGTAAAAACACCAATAATGCTGTGTGTCCATTAAAATATAAATTCTACATCAGTACCAAACCAAACCGAGATAAATCAATCAGCAAAGTAAATGCAAGAAGCATCTATTTGTTGCATACAGAGACCAAGGGAACATCTTACTTGAAAGGTATCATTTCTGGTCTCTAACTTGGCATTTGGCTGGCAAATTAATAACATGGATCCTAGTGTTGACATATTCTTTTTGGAGTATTTCCTTGTTTGTTCGCATGTATTTTACATGGTAAAAATACCACTGGGAAATACCCTCTAACGTCCGTAACTAATCACCAAATAAATAATTGATCCAGATGTCCAAGAAACAACCTATTTGTCAGTAGGACCAGCAGTCATCATCAGATAAATGCAAGTTGCAAGATAGATGCAAGGTTTATAAGGACACAATTGACAACCATAAGACTTTCTTACAATGAATCTACGTGGATATCAACTTATTTAATGAACAGACACAAGCAGACAGTCAACAAATAATTGCACCTCCACCTAATCAACTGCATTATTGTCTTGAATTATCATGAAGAAAATTGACAGGGACAGAGTCACAAAATTGAATATCTACATCGATGCACAAGATATTCCTTTAAATTGACCAAAATACCCCCAAGAAATCTCAAGATTCTTACAGACTCCTTTTTGGTCTTTTGAGGGCATCCAACAGTTTGGGGGCAAAAGCAGACCAGACATTTCTATCAAGTCAGTCATGACTCCAACCAAGACTGAAATTTCATGATAGCTTACCGGCAAAAGGAGATACCGGAGGTGTCGACCCGGCGGGAGATACTGGAGGCGAGTCCTTCAGATCACCTTGAGGAGGCCTCACTATCATGATACTCCTCGTCACCTTCGGAACATCCTCTGTAGCCCCTCCTCCATCAGGAAATGATCTCGAGTTCCCAATTCCGGATTCTGAAAAAATTTTATATGGATTAATATAAACTAGTCAAATCCCATAAGGGTTGCAATATCTCGAGTTATCATGCCCAACAAATCTTCAAAGTCTCGTATTAATTCTTTACCCAAACCATTCCTTCTACACTCTAGATTGTCATGCAAATGAAGGAAAGACTACAGGAATATTCTGTAATCAATAAATCGTTTTTAGCATAAAGAGAAAAGGTATTGTAGAAACCATCCAATCAATGATATACGAATTCATACTGAACTCCCAAAACCATCCAATCAATGATATACGAATTCAAACTGAACTCCCACCCTGACGGCTACCAGGAAAAATATTAGATATCTCTATGGACAAAAGGATTGTAAAATTCAGTAAAAATTACCAACATCTCACAGTAACTTTTCAGATCACTTCTGTTATCCCTCAAATCTAGCCGGATCATTTCTATTTTCCCGTAAATCTTGCCGCCATGCACGATATTAAGTTAATATTCGTTCAAATACCATAATTAACAGGGATAAGAAATCAAAGTAACAATTACGAAACAAAAATAATTACAGCAACTAGGATAACAATTACTCAAGACACTTCTACTCAATTTCTCAATTCCTCTGTTCAATCGTGTCATTAATGACGATAAAAATTCTTATAGCATTACGCATTTCAATTATTAGAGGAAACGGGAAAAAAAGTTAACATTTGATTCTAGTAAATTATAGTAATTAGTTTATTTCATATAGACAGCCGGCACAAGATAGCAAGGAAAGCGTACCCTTGCCGTTGCCGGTGTTGGGTCGGAAGTTAAAGGTAGAATTTTTTCTGAGTTTCCCAAGGCCACTATCTGGCCTAGGGCCGGCGACGGTGTCATCCCAGAGCTGGTCAAGTAAGCTCATGGCACAACTTAGCCAACTCCGCGCACAGCCTTAAACTAATTAAAAATTTCTTAGAGAAGACTCAGAGCTTAGAAGACGAAATGAATGGGAGCAGCAGAGGGCTATTTAACGGCGGAAGAGCGTTAAAGGTCGAACAAGTCTGGCATGCTGAGAGTGAATTCTGCACCGTTGATCTCTGTCTTGCTGATCTGAGATGACGTGGATGGTGTATCGATAAGCACGTAAAAGGAGATAAGATCGAGGCAACTTTTAGATCTTTTTCATTGGATCGACACGTGGCAAAGAATTAATGGGAGCAGGGGCATGTCACGTGCATAGTCGTTATCATTGTTTAAAGTCGGAAATACCCGTACTTTATCCAGATTGGATAATATGGGCTTGGATTTAGATTAATGGGGCTTTTTCCGGATGGATTCCTAACCGTTTGAGGCAGTGTCGGATTTCCTTCAGCACTTTTCTGGGGGGAAATTTTGTCCCCGTAGGCCGTCAGATTGTTCGCTCACCACGCTCATGCCTTAGTATTACGGCTGCCAATTAACGACTTGAGTGTTGGTACGTTCCTTTAAGATGAATAGGATTTTTATTATGTGCATCAACTGTATGTTCCTCGTGTATATTTGAAGGAAAAATAATTAAAATCTTTTGCGACGTTGTGTTTTTCAATCTATAAAGAGAAAGTTACGATATCTTGAGGTAGACAGATTGAAAAAACACAACGTCACAAAAGATTTCCGTTATTTTTCCTTTAGGTGCACGCGAGGAGCACACAGTTTGATGCACATACTAGAAATCCGGTTAAGATGAATTTAAATTTTTTAATTTTTGCACTATATTTTTATAATTTGAGCATTAAATTTGTTAATTATTGCATTATATTTTTACAAATCTTAACCTAGTAATTCTTAATTCACGTATTAAATATTGATAGGTCTCCCATTTCTGTAATAATGCTATCTAATTTTTTTTAATTCCTTTAAAAAATAAAAAATCTTTTACAGAATTAAAAAAATAATTTTGTAATTTACTCCCTATAAATAGGAAAGACTTTAATTATATAATAAATATATGCATATATAAATATATATATATATATTTATGTATTATTTATATAAACCTTCATAAAAAATAAAAAACAAAATTAATCACTTTTCTCCCCTACCAAGGCACCGATCAAGAAGTTTACATGTATAGGTTTAAATTTTAAAGTTCGATTTATTTTTCTTATTCATATTTGTCAATATTTTAATTTTCTCTTGCACAAGACACAATTTGTTCTTGAAAATGAAAATTATGAAACCTTTTACTATATTGTAGCATAAATCACCACAAACAATACTCCCTCATTTCAATTTGAATTATATTTTGTATCTAATAAAATTATTATTTACATAGTCAAATTTCTACTATATAAAATACTCCCTCCATTTGTAATTGAATGTTTTCATTTCTATTTTGAGTTGTCCGAAAATGAATGTCTCATTTTTTAAATTAGTTAAAATTTTCTTAAGGAATTGATATTGTTAAGTGTAAAATGAACTAAGTTAACTAATTTTCTTAAAATTTGTGTAAGTCAAAATAGGACATTCAATTCAGGACATAGAAAGTTTTTTTTTTTTTTTTAATAATAGACATTTAAGACGCATCCTCAATCTTTTTTATAATTTGATTCACTTATGTCGACGTACACCCACATTATGTGACTGAGGTCTGCATCCACCTCATCATTAACGAAGAAAAATAAATTGGCGTATGCCACTATTTGTGGCAAGCACACGGTATTCTTTAGTAAAAGGCGAAAGAATAGTTCGCTCTGTGCTCACCGCGTGGCTGCGTAGTTAGAGAGTGGTTCTCTCAACCTTGGCATCGTTCTCCCTCGACCGAGAGATCAATTCCAGGTGCTTTCCAGCACTTCGGCCCGCTGTAAGTTCTGTTTCCTATGTGATTCTACATTCTATATTCTACTTTGGAGTACTTGGTGATCGGAACATTCAAGGAGGAGCTGGAATTGTTGTATGAAGCTGCTACAGTAACTTGACACTTCTTGACTTCCATACTGATCGTCCACTGCCCGACGTGTACTAGGGGTGGGTCGTCCTTCCCCTGCGGCCTGTTTTGTAGCTGGATTGGGAGACATTATTTCGTGGGGTGCTAGTTTGGTCGGCTCCACTTGGTATACTGGCTAGTTGATTAAGCGGCAATAATTCCCCCAGCTTGGTGATTTTAGTTCAGGGCTACTGATCATGAATCACAGGGGTGGACTTGCTAGGTTTGTAGTTCGGTTGTAGTTGCGACTCCCGCGCTCTTGACACTGCGCCATATATTTTCCCTGTGTTGGTTCGACGAAGAAGACGAGTGACAACAACTTCAATCTGTTCGGTTGGTTCCTGTAGCTGCAGAAGGTGTCTCCCAGGCTTTGAATTCCAAACTTTGCCAGCATGCCCAAGCGGAAGTCAAAGGGCGGGTCACACAAAAAGGGGCCAAGACAACACAACACTGCGGGCCAGGCAAGGGGACTGAAGTCGGGACAGCAACAACATGTTGGGCTGGTGGATCATCACTCAGTGGGCTCATCTGATTTGGACCAACCAGGGCTAAATGTGGACTTGGCCTTTTTGAATGAGGAGTTGGATATTGGGCTGTCTAAGGAAGAAATTGTTGGGCCACTTGAGGGTATCATTACTGGGCCAAGGGAGGAGCCAAATTCTGCTGAACTGGGAGATGTGGTCACGGCTGAGATCGGTCCCAGCACTGATGGTGATCCTGGAAATTCATCCCCCCCCCCCGCTTCCAGAACAGAATTCCTCGTCTGCTCCGGGGCATCCAGCCGGTCAACAACCGGCAGGAGGTGAGGGCAGCAAAGACAAATCTCGGACTTGGGCAGGCTTACTCCGGCAGAACCGAGTCCCCGACATGGGCCTTAAACTTTCGGACATTCCATAAGAAGGGGACCTTGCGGAACTCACCATGGATGATGTTTATGATGTCTCCACGGTGTGGGGATATTCTTTGATTGGTTACGTGGTAGGACGATTTCCCGGACGAGGTGCTATCGTTGAAGTGTGCAAATCTTGGCAAGTGCCCTTCAAGATTGTCTTTCATGCAGGCGGATGGATTGTGCTCACCTTTGATTGCAAGGAAAACCGTTCCCTCGTCATGCATAAAGGACCACACTCTGTATATGGTCGGCCGCTGCTCCTCAAGGACGTGCCACCATGCTTCGACTTTAATGCTAAGGAGTTGCGAAAGGTCCCCCTTTGGGTTACATTCCCGGGTTTGAACAGACAATTT
Organism: Parsonsia alboflavescens; assembly: GCA_028571225.1. Taxonomy (NCBI): domain Eukaryota; kingdom Viridiplantae; phylum Streptophyta; class Magnoliopsida; order Gentianales; family Apocynaceae; genus Parsonsia; species Parsonsia alboflavescens. The sequence continues at coordinate 11,531,088 of JAOXNR010000030.1, forward strand.
TGAACCGAGCCTGCATTGAGCATCATCGAGTCCAAACTTGGCAAACCACTCTCAACGGACCTCTTCACCAAGAACTTGGAACGGAAGGATTATGCTAGATTGTTGATTGAAGTGGATGTCTCTATGCTGCTTAAACGGGAGGTCTCAATGAGGAACCCCTATACGGGTGATGTGTTCCCACAACGGGTGGTTTATGAATTCGAACCGAAGTTTTGCGGGGTTTGCAATAGTTTCAGCCACACCATGGACCAATGCCCGACCACGGAACAATTCCATGCAGCCAGGAAAGAGCAAACTGCTCAGGGGCAGTGGCACAACCATGGCGACAGTGAGGACGTTCAGGCTGAGAATCAGGCCCCAACTGAGACAAAGGACGCTAGAGGGAAGGGCAGGAGGTCCCGTAACCGCTCCAGGTCGAGGGGGAAAAATAAGAAGGGGACTACTGTGCAGGAAGAGATGACTCTGAACCCAACACCTTCAGTTCCTCAGGCAGTGGCTAAACCGAGCTCCTCCGGCAGGGCAGGGGAAAATGCCCCGACTGAGCCTAGGTCCGATGGCATTCCAACCACTTTGCTTAAACCTGGGGGAGACAAGGGTGGGCAGTGCACTCCGGGACGGGGGAAGGGGCCTCTCATTGCCGTGGAGAGCAGTGGCCCTTCTTGCAAGCCGGCTGGATAGGGTACAGGAGCAGAAGGGTTGAGTATCATCCCTCCGGAACAACCTAAGGTAGACATGGCCCCTGCTACCAGGAAAGCCAGCAAGCCCAAGCATGCTAAGCAAGCTGGTAAAGGAGATCCTAGGCGCGCGGGTGGTAACATGGCTGGGGGTCCCCCCACATGAGAGTCGCCTTTTGGAATATAAGGGGGTTTAACCTACCCCCGAAACAAAAAGGTGTGAAGGATCTCATGGTCCGTCAAGGGATTGATATTATGGCAGTCCTTGAGACAAATATGACATTGGCTACTATTGGGAAACTCATACACACAACTTTCCAAGGATGGCGTATGACGAACAACTTTCTTGAGCACCGTGGAGGTCGGATATTTCTACTTTGGAAGGAGGCCACTACCATGGTAGATGTCTTATTCTCCCACCCTCAATGCATCCATACCCGGGTGACATGCAAGGTAACCTCCAAATCCTTCCATGTTTCCTTTGTTTATGGTTTCCATTCGATATCTTCTAGACGTGCACTTTGGGATTTCCTAGATTCCTTGCACATTGTTAGACTTCCTTGGTTACTGCTGGGAGACTTTAATAGTGTCCTTAGATCGGAGGATCGGGTTAATGGGGTGGAGGTCTCCATGTATGAAATGCGAGACTTCTTGAATTGCTGCTTATACAATGGGTTGGAGGAGGTTACGTCTACCGGTTGTGTCCATACTTGGACTAACCACCAGGTATGGTCAAAGCTTGATAGGGTGTTGATGAACCCGGCTTGGCCCACATTGGAGATGGATACGGTGGCACACTTCCCTCCTTTGACTTATCACTCGGATCATTCGGCATGCATCGTTACTCTTGGGACTCACTTTGTGCCCAGAAGCTAGAGGTTCCAGTTCTATAACATGTGGCTAGAGCATGAGTGCTTTGTGGCGATTGTTAGTGAAGGCTGGGCAGCTAGGTGGCCAGGCACAACCCAATTTCTCCTGTGCAAGAGGTTAAAGTCCCTCAAGCGGCCCTTAAAGTCCCTTAACTCCTTGCATTTCTCCCATATTTCCTCACAAGTCAAGCGGGCGGAAGAGGAGCTTTAGGTGGCTGCATCTCTATTACATGATCACCTGAACGACATGGCCCTCAAAGACAAGGTTGTGGAATTAAGGAAATAGGCGAAACGGTTGGCTTTGGCGGAACGGTCCTATTTCTCTCTAAAAGCTAAAGGGGCATACACCAACTTGGCAGACAAGGGCACCAAATTCTTCTATGACTTGGTTAAGCGGAACAACAAGAGGAATCAAATTGTGTCTATTATGCGGCAAGATGACTCGGTCACACAGAGCTATGATGATGTTGGGGAGGAATTTGTGTCATACTACCGCTCCCTCTTGGGAACATCCGTGGAAGTCACCAAGCCGAGAGTGGACATCTTCATGGCCGGGAACCGGGTGACACGGGAGCAGGCCGCCACACTATGCTTGCCAGTGGAAGACCGAGAGATCAGGGATGCTTTGTGGAGTATTGATGAAGGAAAGGCTCCGGGGCCGGATGGATATTCTTCGGGGTTCTTCAAGAGATGTTGGGATGTGGTTGGTGCAACTGTTTGTGAAGCGGTAAAGGAATTCTTTCAATCCGGGCAGCTATTGAAACAGCTCAACCACTCCGTTATTGCTTTGGTGCCTAAGAAGGTGCATGCCCCACGGGTGGAGGATTACCGTCCTATCTCGTGTTGCAATGTTATCTATAAGATCATTTCCAAGATCTTGTCGAGTCGACTCTCCCCTACATTAGTGGACTTAGTTGATGAATGCCAAGCAGCTTTTGTGTCGGGTAGGAGTCTCTTAGAGAACGTCTACCTAGCACAAGAACTGGTGTTGCAATATAATCATAAGCGAGTCTCTCCCCGGTGTGCACTTAAGATAGATTTGAAGAAGGCATATGACACCATTTCGTGGGACTACTTACATGAAGCCCTTAAGGGGCTCGGTTTTCCGACACGATTTGTGGAGTGGATCTTGCAATGTGTCACCACGACAAAGTTCTCGGTACAAGTTAATGGGTCATTGTATGGTTTCTTCCGGGGACAACGGGGATTGCATCAAGGTGACCCTTTATCTCCATACTTGTTCACCATTTGCCTCGAATACTTATCACAATCATTGAAGGTGGCCACCTCGGTTCCGGATTTTAATTTTCACCCTAAGTGTGGACCTCTTAGGATCTCACACTTAGCATATGCGGATGATCTTCTTGTCTTTGCCAGAGGGGATATAGTATCGGTGAGGATTCTGGTGGATTGCCTACGAGAGTTTGGCGAGGTTTCCGGATTGCGGGCCAACCCACTGAAATCCTAGGTTTTTGCCGCTGGAATTCCACAAAGGGATCTTCAGGAAATTCTCAATTACACGGGATTTTCCATCGGCTTGATGCTTTGCCGGTACCTAGGTATTCCGTTGGCCCCGGCACGCCTTAAGGTCACACACTATGCGGGACTTATTGATCAGGTTTCTAGTCGTATCCTGGCTTGGAAGCACACGAGTTTATCATATGCTGGACGAATGGAATTGGTGCAGTGTGTCCTTCAAGGGGTGGCTTGTTTCTGGCTTAGTGTCCTGCCGCTGCCTTGCACCATTGCCGATAGGATCACAACGCTTTGCCGGAACTTCTTATGGGGGAAGGGCCGAGCATTGGTGGCATGGAAAGATCTATGCTTTCCTAAGCAAGAAGGCGAGCTGGGTTTCAGGGATCTTCGCATTTGGAACCAAGCCTTATTGGGCAAAACTCTATGGAACGTTCATGAAAAAAATTACACCCTACTTAGGCTTCATCACTACTACTTAGGCTCATCGACTACCTGGACAGTCACCAAGAGGAAGGACGACTCAGCTCTTGGGAAGAGGCTGCTGGACATACGGGACTGACTGGTGCTAAGGGCAGGCTCCCCGGACAGTGCGGTAGGGCGACTGCAAACCTGGAGTACTGCTGATCGGTTCTGCACAAAGGCGGCATATGAGGGGCTGAGGCAGCGTAAACCACTGGTGATATGGGGGTCGGATATATGGAAGGCCTGGGCACCTCCCCGATTGTCCTTTGTGGTGTGGCTCGCACTTCAGGGTCGGCTAAATACTAAAGACCGGCTCCCGTTCTTGGAGCAAGACACTACCTGCTGCCTATGTCAAGGTAATCCGGAAACCCACCAACATTTATTCTTTGCTTGCCCATTCACCCGGATGGTATGGCACCGAATCAAGTGCTAGATGGGTATCAAGAGGGAGATGACGACATTGAAGGCAGCCATGAAATGGCTTAAGAAGGAGGCACGCGAGACTTCTTGGTAGCCGAAGCTCAAGAGGCTCAGGCTACTCACTACTGCCTATCACCTTTGGCGGACAAGGAATAGGGTCGTTTTTTAAGGTCGCCAGTCTAATGCTAAGGAATTCTGTTTTAGGATTAAGACATATGTATACAGGTTATGTATTCCTTGTATCCTAATGTCTTATCCATACACTGATTTGGGCACGTAGGTTTTCTATTGTTCCCATGTATATGTCCCTCGGGTATACCCGAATATTTTGTATACTGGATCTATAATACATTTTACATTTAGATCAAAAAAAAAAGAAAAAAGAAAAATAAATTAATTTTAAAAAGTCCTTAATTTCCTTAAACCATTTTTAATTATTTAAAAATGTATTTTTATTATTATTATTTATTTATATCTTTTAATTCTCTAAAATGAAGGAAATATATTACACGGAACTTTTCCTCTATTCTTTTTCATATCGAATTTAAAATTTTTAATTCATGCAACAATTTTCATATTACTAAAATTAGCTTTAAAAAAAAAAAATTATGTAGGCACTAGTGTGTATTTTTAATATTTTATCTCTGATATAAATCTACTAATAAATTGGTTAAAACAAGTAGATAAGTGATTTAAAATCGTATAAAGATAAAAAGATAGAGTGAAATAAAAGTTTAAGGGGTTTTAAAAAAGAAAGAAAGAAAAGTTAAAAATAATATATGGACATGTACTCTGAAAGTAAAAGCAAAAGCTTAGCGGTATATATAAACAGATAAAAATAGTAAAGGGTCCCGTATTAAATATATGTTTATACGGTTTTGTTAAGGCACGTTTCGAAGCGTACGTTTCAACTATTACCGTAACGGAATTATTGCACCGCTTGTTTGGCTGCATGAGCGCTGGAGCAACAATTCCGTTACGGTAACGATTGGAGCGTACCTTAGTAAATCTGATGTTTATAAATTTAAAGTGTTCAAAATAATATTTTGTTAGTTTATGAAACTAATATCTCAAAACTAACTAAAAATGTTTAAAATTTTATTAAGTAAATTATAATCTCATGAAATTGATCGAGTGACCAGTACATTATTAATTTCCAACAAGTTATTTGTTTTTATTTATTTATTACATTTTCCCATTATTTTTTTAACAAAGAATGATCTCATTTGAAAATTTACATGTTTTGTTAGACCATTAAGGGCATCCAGGCCTTGGAAAAGTAAGAGTTTAAGGGGCCATAAACGTAAAGAGAGGTGACCCAAATTCCACAGTGGTATAGGAAAGTGACAGACAACTTGCACCAGTGTAGATGTCGATGCAATTTCTTTTTTAATCAAAATCTGCATGCGATATATATTTTTTCTTTTTTTGGAAAATTTTATAAATAAAGTTAAGAAAAAGATAAAGATAGTTCCCATTGCCATCTCCATCATTTCCATTCCCCTTCCAGAACAAGTTGCGAGGACAACGATACAACCCGAGATGGCGATGGATCGGATCATTTTACTGAAAAATATATGAATGGTGTGATATCTCATTCCTTTAACATTGAATCCTAATGGTAAATAATTAATTACCAGATAGAAGTATTTACTGAGCAAAGTTGTTAAGAATCATCAAATGCTTAGACCTCCAATCATGATTGTCTTTACATGTTGATTTACAAATACAACTAACTTATCATATATATAATTCCAATCTGCTCATGACTTGGTCAAATAAATTCCAATACTAATAATTAGAATTAGACAAGGTTTTGTTTTGAGTGGATATATATAATTATAAGTTATGTTTCCTTTTGTCACCATCCCAAAACTTGATACAGAAACTATACCCAACGCTTTTGATCACCTATCATCATGATGAAAAGTGACAGGGGGAAGAAAAGAATTTTTTAAAAAAAAAAAAAATTAAAAGGTATCGCTGCCTAGGATTGTCCAAGTTGGGGGGCATTTTGCGTAGGGTCAGAGACAGGGAGAGAGATGGGTGGGCCGAACACAAACATTAAATTTGTTAGTCCCCATCTCCGCACTGTGGCGGGCCTACTACATTAATAATTTAGCTGGCCCTAAGAATGGACCGGTTTGGCATTTCCACTAAAAATGCCCACAAATTATTTACTTCAGTACTTTGCCATCCCTCTAAATGTGTTTACTTTTAATTTAATAAAAAAAGAAGACTAAATAAATAAACCCTTTAATTATTACATTCCTTATGAATAACTATGCAATCCAAACTAAAATTCCCTTTTTAGGACTGGTATTTGAACCGATTTTAACTCGATCTAATATTCTCCTTCGGGTGAAACTAATCGAGCTAAAATACATTCATAATTCAAGTTTTAACTAACACAATCCCAATCACTGGATTACAAGTCTATAAGAGAGGAAGGAAAGTGACTTCAGAAGGTAAAGACAAATAGACAAATTAAAATAAGCAAGCCAAATAGCAGCCCCTACTCCAACACGTTTCCCAAGAACCCATACTGCTATGTGATATACAAGAGCATTTTTTGATTCTTGGCACATTCAACCATACATAATGGGAAGTAAGAATATGAACTTTTGGGGTCCCTCCAACAAATATGTTCAGTTTTAAAGACCTGACAAAAATTTTCTTCATTCCACGAGTGCTAAACATATAAAGATGTAACACCACAGAACAATTATCCAAAACCCTTTGCCCACTATCCCTACTGTTAAGCTCCATCAGAGAAACAGGAAAACATCTAAATAAAATTACAGCAAATTTCCAAATTGCATAGTTAGCACATAAAATACAGGAAAAGAGAATCCAAGATGAAGGTTTCCTGCACTTCTTCTTTGCCTTTTTCAGTGATTTTAATCACTAATTTCATCCTCAAAGTTGAATAATACTAAATGAAGTTTTGGAAAAGAAAACAGTATTTTTTAAACCAACTTGACACCTTCTTCTCTCAACGAATCAATTACTGCCTTAACCTTACCATGATACTTCTGATCTCGCTTTAGGGAAACTGAAACAGCAGGAATATCCTTAAGCCGCAGTCGCTCCCCTAGTATTTTGCCTATTTTAGCAGCAGCAGCCACATCCCTTGTACTTTCTTTTGACTGTTCCATGCTCAACCTAAGAGCCTTCTCTTGAGAGCTTGCAGCAGAGGCCACTGTTGCCGTAGGAGTATGGATTACTTGAGCAGTCACAAATTTGTTTGTGAAGTGCATCTTCAAGATATAAGGTTTGAGATATTTGGTAACTCTTTCAGGCCTAACTGGTGGAGGGATTACCATTTCTGGATGCAAGCATATATTGAATGCAATATCAGAAAAGAAACATTACAATGGAAAATTCGTTGAATTTTGTTTCTCCAACAAACTCAAAAAAGATGAATTTATCTCCACATATAGACAAATGCAGAAAAGAATTAGGAGAGCAAGCAAATGACTGGCTAATAAGCTCTTGGTTGACCTACACTTGTGTATTAGAAATCTAAAGGTATTGCTAATGATGCCAACAGTACCTAAATTGTCCACAATAGCCAATCCATTTTGAGGTAGAAATTTGAGGTAAGCAAACAACTTTCAAAGAGCAGGCCTACAACTTGTGCAGATGTAATTTTTTCAGATAGCCTCATCATATTCATAAGAAAGCTGATACAAAATATGAACTCAGATCTGATGCACACCGTACCACATCACGTGAACTCATGCTTCTTCTCTGTCATTTTCACCCTAACTCCCGAGTTCAAGAATCCCTAATTATCATTATTTTCCCAATATTATCATCCAAATCTCCAAGGTTCTTAATTGGTATCTAAACATTCAAAATCAGTTCAATTTGCTATTCCTCAATAACATTTACATCATAACTGCTTCAATACTTACCAATTTCTGTTATATGTTTTTACTGACCTGTTCAACATTTTGGCAGAGATGGTAAATTGCAAAGTGTTTGTCCCTCTGCTAATCAAATATTCAAGTTCTCAAAAGAAAGAACCTAAAAGCTTATGTTAAAGGCAAAAGAAATTGAAAAAATAATTTCAGCAGAGCACCCGAAAATCCAGATAAATAGAATAGTGCCATAGCAAAATAGCACAATATCTGCAAAAGTTATGATCTCTAATAATAACTGTGTACATTCTCAATGAACAAAAAGGAAAAGAAAAATGCACTTAGCCAATAATTGACTGATAAAGAGGTTCATTCACTTTAACCAAACGAAAAGACTCACTGTTTTGCTCATATATTTTCTTGTTCTGTAGAATCATTTGTGCAGCAGGAGGAGAGAGTTTTACAAAAATGCAATTTGAGCAAGGCAATAACATTATGGCTTTAGCTCTTACAACAACACTGTCTAAGCATTCATCATCACAGTACAAAAACTCCTGAAAAGAACGTATTTCAGAAATTGATCAAAACTTAAGGAGGAACATGGAATGGGTACAGGCGAATATAAAGCAGCACACTTTTGTAGTTTCGATTAAGTCCAGCCTAATTAAGCTTCAAGAAGGTCAAGGAAATTCCTTATAACTTCAGCCAAAACACATGAACAACAAATTGATGCTGGCATATGTACATAAGGCTACAACGTTAAATCAGAAAAAGTGAAAAGTATTCAGCACAATGCATTCCCCCACCAACTTATCTTAACATTTCTTGGATATACTAAGAAAGAATGCAGACTACTAAAAATGAATCACTTTCTAAGCAACATTACATCAAACACTTGGTATGCACCACAGAAGATTCATAATATGGTCACAATATTCATACAAATCACAAATATATGTCACTAGCTACTCCAGATTAAGCATGTAACAAGGTTCCAATATTCCTAAGGATAAAAATCACAACGATCAGTAGATGTATAAATGGAATGAAAGTGAAAAGTCACTGTTAGATGTACAGCAGAAAAAAAACACGCATTTTAGTAACTTGGATTAAAGAAAATCCATTGACAATATGGATGTTTTTGTAGTCTAGACTTTATGATATGCAGGAAATAATTAGGAACCAAAGTTAAGTCACAATAAACTAAGTCATAATACATAATAAGCTCAATGAACCAGATTCTTGTTTGCTTTCTTGCAAGGTCATAATAAACTTGAAACTACACTTAGTAGCTCCCATGGAATCCATACACCACAAGTTTCCAAGCAACTCCCAAGTGCAACAGTACGTAACATTAACAATTTAACATCCATAGACATAGAAAAATATCCAAGAACAGAGAAGCACTCTCTATCTGAATAAATACACACGATATTGACAAATATGGTTACTGAATGCTCTTTTCAATTAAAATTCTTGAATATTTCTTTTCATTACTCATAATATTAATGAAAAATTGACCTTCGGAACTTCGCCCCATTTCAGCCATATTTCTATCAATAATCTTATGAAGTTCTTGATTTACACCCAGAAACTTCTCACGTTTCACCAGTGGAACACTTTTAAAACCCCTTAGAGAACAAGCTTTAACCTTTATTCTATTGCACAATTTCAAATCCATTTCAGAACCCCGTTATGGCCTCAGAATCACTCAGACTGAAACTACAAACAAACAAACAAACAAAAAAGCACCATTGCCGAACGGAAAGAATGGTTTAAAAAAAAAAAAAAAAACCCAGACTTCAGAGTCTCAGACATTCACGAATATGATTTCACTTTCATAAATCAATTAAGAGATATAGTGAATTCAATTTCAGACGAATTATCATATTTCATAAATCAATTCACACCCAGGTTCTTCAAGCATTCATAGTTCAACTTCAGACTTCAAAGAGCTCAGATTCAGATACTCAGACATCCCCATTTCATGATTAATACAGAAAAAAAGTAGAAACTGAAAACCCATAGACAAGGACGCCAACTCGCAGCTCCATGAACACCATGAACAGAACAAAAAGAAAGAATCAGAAAAGAACTAACAGAAAAACAGAGAGAGGACAGCAATGCAGGGCAGCAGTGGAACTTGAAATTTCACACCGAGCTTGAGCTTTCACTCTCACGAAAAAAAAAATTTCAAGGCAGTGGAGTTTCAATTTGGAGTTGAGAGCTGGAGAATCTTAGATTAGGTTTTCAGAGACAGAGTGTTCTTTCTGAGACTGACAGTCGATAAAGGGACGCAGAGGAGTGGGAGTTTAATCGAAACACTTACCTTATTTATTCAAACAGCATCGGCGACGGCGGCGAGGCAGAGGAGAACAGCGGCGAGGGGGCTGAAGGGCACGGTGAGGACTCCCGAGTCTGGGGGCTACACCTCCTGTTTTTCCGTAGTTTTTTTTATTTATTTATTTTTTTTTTTTAAGGTGAATTTTTCATTTTTGCTTCGTTAACCTCATTTATTCATATGAACAAAATAGTGAATTTAAATATTTAATTCATAGATTAGGTTAAGATATTTTTAATCTCTTAAATCCTAATTACTATATTTTATAATTATTGGGAATTCATACATCCTAATGAAGTCATTGAGAGAGAAAGAAACATCATATTCATTTAAGTTAATTTTATATATACCGAAATCCATTTATATTTACTAAGTAAATGATTTGTAAAAAATAATAATAATAATTTTAGGTAATTCACATTTTCAAATAAAACGAAAGATTCTTTTTTACATATATATTTTAGAAAACTTTGAATTATTTAATTTAGAAGATTTAAGTGGTTTTGTATCGAATAGTAAATTTACTTTAAAATTGATTCATATATAATTTTATTTCGAAGTTATAAGATTAAATTCAATCTTTTTTCAACAAATTTAGTCATCGGAAGATTAATTTCAACTAAATAAGCGTGGTTAACTTCATAATAATGTAGCTTAGACTCTAAAATAATAATTTCAATTAAACATAAGATGATTCAGAAGATTTCTGCACATTCAAAAAAATAATCATGAAAAAATTACTTAAAAAAAAGAGGTTTGGTTTAAGTTAGTTCTTCGTATTTATTTTTTTATTCCAATTTATTGAGTGCAGTAAAATATCTATATAAAATAAATAAAATATGCTTCACTTTCAATAATAGAATAACAGAAATTAAATATAACACAAAATATGATTTGAATTATAAGATTTTAAAGCCTTATAAGTTTTAGAAGTATGCATTCAAGTTGTAGTAATAAGTTTTTTGGGCTTTTAACTAAAGTGATCCGTCATATTTGAATTAAAATATTGTTGGATCTTTAATATTTATTTTCTATCATCATGATCCTTTAACAATTTATGTGTGACCATGATAATTCAGACGACCACATTTCAATCATTTTTGGGATGGTGATGGTTGCCTCAAGCATCTAAGAAAACCTTAAGCATTAATTTATCTAACCACTTAAAACTAAGCACATAAAAACATTGAAAAGTCTACAAAACCATAACAATACTTTTTATTATCTGAAATAAGTTAATCGAATCTTTGCAATCATAGACTCTTCGTGCTCTATGTTGAATTACAAAACCTATTTTATGCCATTTTTAATAGATTTTTCTTTTAATATTAAGTAGTTGGATAAATTTATCCCTACTACTTTTATAGTTACGAAAAAGATTGAAATATAATGGTTTAGACTATTATGATCATACAATACATAAATTGTTAAAGTATCGTAATGATTGAAAATAAACATTAAAGATCTAATAATGTTTCATCTCAAACATATGATGAGATTATTTTGACTAAAAGCCTAATTTGTTTATCTAATACATTTTTATGGGTTTGATTTATTAATTATTGATTGCTATCGTTTGAAAATAACAAAGTAACTGAAAGAGTGACATTAATCTATACTATACTCATAAGAGGGTCGTTCAAGCCACGTGTCAAAATTACCGACAATTACATGAATTACTCTCGAAACATCGAGGCTGTGACGGTAGCAATCACGGCAAAAATCAATCATCGGAAATTGCAACGAATGGAGAGAAACGGCCGTTTGATAACCGAAGGAAATCAATGTGGGAAAAAGAGTTTTGATGAATCTGTACCGTACTAAAGAGAACGACGTCAAAAGCCACGTGTCGCTTGGAAAATGAACATGGCTTTCCTTTTTCAATCACAGAAGAAAGCAAAACCCTTTTCCCTTGCAGCCGCAGGAATTTGCTCTCCATCATCAGTCCAACCGAATTGCACGAGTCTATACAGTTGTTATTTTGTATTCAATGTCCTTCTGGAAGGATTCAGGTGGAGTTTGTACATTAAAAGCTTGATAGTGATGGAGTATTAGCATAAGTATTAGTATTCATATTAATATTATGATAGGATTTAGCATTGTTTTGATGAGCAACGTATAAGGAAGCTGGAGTTTTTGGTTCTGTCTCTCACTCTATTCAAGCAACTGAGTTCACTGCGAGAATTTGGGACATGCCTGGGCATTGTCTTCAGAATGAATCTCCTCTCATGTTGATGATTGTAATCACAACTTGATATTTCAGATTAAACAGAATCAGCTTTCGAAGCCCATATCCGGAACCTTCTGCTCACACTGAGTTCAATGAATTTTTTATGAATTGGGTTTTTTTGGAAAATAAAGACTATAAAATTAACTGATATTTTAAAACTTGATATACCATAATTAGCATCCAAAAATAATTATGTAAAACTTTTAAAGGGAAAAAAATTATCTTTACAAGCTTAAATAGTGATGGTTTCTTTTCCCAAGAAAAATAAAATAAATAAAAATAATGATTTTTTCTTTTCTCTTTTATTTAAAATGAATTTTGGACAAAAGAAAAAAAAGAAAAAACCAATGTGCAGCTACAGTGTAAAAAGTCGAGAATTCACTAACTTGCTCTACTCAAAACACATTCTACGATTTAAATCCTCTGGGAATGTGACCATATAGTCTTTGGCTGCATGTGTCCTCTATTCAATTAAGTTTGACTGGAAAACACTCCATCTATAACCCGGAATTCCTTTTTGCTCCACTGGAATTTGGGAGTATGCCACACAATTTCAGCTGCATTAATTAGCGAAAGCTATGTTTCACATACATAATCTGAGGATCCAATTCATAGAATCACATTTTGTAATTCCTGTGATGTGCCCAAATGTTCTTCTCTGTGATTTTAGATAAGAGGTCACTGTAACAACATTTTACAAAATTTTAGTTTATATATGTTCTTCTATTCAGCTTGGTAGAACTGAATGCTAGTATTTGTAGCTCCACTAACACTTTGTTAAGAACGTGTATAATATGCCTGATATCAAGAAATCAATAGCAATAATGCTAACTTTCATGATATTTCCTCCATTCGGATTGGAATGTTCTATTATCAACTTCGAGTTGTCCGGAACTATATGTCTCATTTCTTAATGTAAGGATTTATATTCACTTACTAAAACTCCCTCCAAAAATTACATTAATAAGAATGTTAGGGAGGTAACTTTAAAAAAGTCAAATAAGTTCCCTTGACTTTTTCTATCCAATCAAAATGGGACAATCAATTCCGGATGGAGGGAGTACAACTTTTACAAGCCAGATGATATAGCAAGCCTGAAAATGGGGGTTAGTGAAAATGCTTGAATGACTCCACCAAAGCCAATCCCACGAAGCAGAACCTGATAGAGAAAGAAATGCTGAAATAGGCAACATTCGGAAATGTCTTTAGTGTGGACTAAACTCACAACAAATAACCCCTTTTTGAATAATAAAAGTTGACAAACACCAGGACAATAATCGTCAGTGAGTTTGCTGCATAAGATTAGAAGATACAGAAGGTTAATATATGAAAGAAAAAGCATCAAATGGAAAACTGAAGTTCTAAAGTACCTCAGAAGTTGGAAGTCAATTATGTGCTTGGTTCCATGCATAAGAAAGTTATTCCTAACAATCAACTCTTGATTATGTTAGGTTACTGAATTATGTTAAGGAAAGTATACCACAACCCGAAATATTTGAGTGGTCCTAGTTAAATAGATTTGGCATTATCTTCATCAACTGAGATGGAAAATTTTCCGTTTCTGATGAAAAGGAGCAAGAGAAAACTGATTTGCATGCTGAGAACGACAGCCATGATTATATATTCTTTGGGATAACACATGGTGTAACCTTAATTCATAGAAGTTAAGTGTGCAAATCTAACAAGAATTCATGCCAGTTAAAACCCTCTTGGAAACAGAGAGCAATAACAGAAGGAACCTCTAGGAGATACCCCAGCTTCTACCTGTTTGGTTAATGTTAATTGTCAAAGAGAATGATTGCGATTCCCCTGAGGAGCTTTCCTAGGATCTAAGTAACAAGATTTAATTAATATATTGAGCAGCAGGAGACATGGTTTAGAAAACGCATCAATCACATTACACAATAATAATTTATTGTTGAATACTAGTATCTGAAAAATCGCAACCACATAGAAGGAATACTTGGAGCAATTTAATGCATAGCTCAATCAGATGTTTACCTGGCTTTTTGTTCCTTAAGGATCTGATTTGTTGGGAAAGTTCAAGTAGAACAACCCCCCAAACCACCAAGTAATGAGATGAAAGCTTCTTCCCTTTAATTTAAATACTTCCTTTCCCTCATATCCAAAATGGGCTCCTCAGAAAAAATACCATTAACGAATAAGAATGTTGATTGTTAACCTGTATGTTAAAAGAACAGGAAGCTAGATGAAAGAGAAGAAAAAATTGAGGCACACATATAAGATAACAAGATAGAATAAGGAGAAAGATGAATGAGAGAAAGAAGTGAAAAACCTGAAGGATTTCAGTTGCAGGTAGAACATCTTCGAAGGAGACTCATAAACTTCAAAGTGATAGAAAAGATTAGTAGCATTTCAATGAATGTTATGGATGTAACACACAGTTGCATTGGGAGCTTCATTAAACTTTACAAGAGTGGTGTATACATGACACTACAAGGATCTTCAACAATACTGTGCCTCATCTGCATCTTTCAAAACAGTATCAACCATTGCTGCTTCCTCCTTATACTCAGCCCTATGTAGTGCATCCAAAAGAAAAACACAAGTTTTGCCATATATATTACAACCTCTCAACCGAGTTTCTTCAAAAAGATGATAAGCCTCAATTGCTCTATTTGCAATGCTTAAACCCTCAATCATCGCATTATAACAAGCGGAATTAGGTGTACCTCCACTTGACTTAAACCTTTCAAAGAGTCTAGCAGATTCGGATATGTTCCCCGCCTTTGCAAGGCCAGATATCATAGTTCTATATGTGGCCACATTAGGTTCTACACCTTGTTTTTGCATTTCCTGCCAAAATGCAAAGGCCTTACTGAATTTACGAACCCTGCATAAACCATTTATTAGAATGCTATAGGTTTTGCAATTGGGGATGCATTGTAAATTCTTCATAGAATTGAAATATACAAGGGCTTCATCTATTTCTTCTGCCTTTACAAGTGCATCAAGTAAACAATTCCAAGTGTTCACATCCGGTGTCAAACCTTTTTGCATCAATTCTTCCAAAATGATATATGCTTCATCAATTCTGCCAACCTTTCCAAACCCATCTATAAGACTATTATAGGGAGACATATTTAACTCGACTTTTGACTTTGCTTCTTCAAAGAGCATGTAAGCTTCATCAAGCCTGTCAACTTTAGCAAGTCCATCAATGATAGTACCATAAGTAACCACAGTGGGATCAACATTATTCAACTTCATTTCCTCCAGCAGCTGATAAGCTTTATTCACCTTACCCAATTTGCAGAACCCATCAACAATAGTGTTATAAGCATGTGCATCCAGAACATATCCCTGTTTCCTCATTGCATGGAAATGTTCATCAGTTTCATGAGCATAACCTGCTTTTATTAAGCCATGCAATACAATGGAATAACTGAGGACATCTGGGATGATTCCCTGAGCTTTAATTTCCTCAAACAAAGCTCTACCTTTATTGGTCTCACCAGCTTTGAAGACACAGTCCATGTAGGTATTTAGGAGAAAAAGGTCTGGAGAAACTCCGCGAAAAAGCATTTCTTTGTAGATCTTATGGCCATCGTCTTTCCGTCCAAGCTTGAAAAAGTTCCTGATGAGGGAAGTGTAAACAATAACGTTAGGAAGTACGTCAGAATCTATCATGCGTTCATATAGTCTATAGGCATCATCTACACTCCCATACCTACCCAAGCCATCTATTAGAGAAGCAAATGTTACCGCATTAGGGGAACACAGCTTTTGATCCATTGCTTCAAAAATAGAGCAGGCTTCATCAAGTTTTTGAGCTTTGCACAATCGGTCAATCATTATATTGGCAGTCATGACATTGGGAAACAGGCCAGCTGTCTTCATAGTATCTTGAATTTCTAAGGCTTTCTCAAACTTGCCAGCTCTGCAAAGCATGTCTATGACAATATTATAAGTTGAGAGATTTGGCAATGCATCATTTTTCATCTCCTCAACGATCCTTAACGCCTCATTCAGTCTCCCATTCTTCCCAAGGCACGTTATAAGACAATTGTAAACTGTCACACTTGGTATGGATCCCTTCAGTTTTTGCCTCTCAAGCAACCTATATGCTTCGTCAATTTTTCCAGCAGATCCATAACCCATGATCATAGTAGAGTAAGCATGTGCACATGGGATTGACCTGTCTAGCTCCATCTGCTCAAAAAGTGACACGGCTTCATCCAATCTCTTAGCTTTGCAGAGTACTCCTATCATGCTAGTATAACTAGTATCATCAGGCAAGAGACCATGAGATCGGATCTCATGAAAGAATTTCCAAGCTAGATCCACTTTCCCCATTTTACCAAAGCTGTCTATACAGACATTGTATAAGACAATGTCTGCATCAGAGCAGTTGTTTTTCATCTCATCCAATAAGGAGAGAATAGCATCAAACTTACGCTGCTTTGCAAGTGCCCGAATAAGAGCCGTGTATAAGTGCATGCTTACTTTATAGCCAACTTCCTGCATCTGATTTAAAAGGGTGAGCATGAGATCACTTTCATGAACTGATGCCAGAGCACCAAATAAAGTTGTATATGCAGAAAATGCAGGGCGAAATTTATACTCTCTCATGGTTTGAAGAAAATCAAAGGCCTCTTTTAGTTTGTGATTCTTGACACAACTAACAATTAACTGAATGCATGCACTGTTAGACGGGCCAAATCCTGCCAGACTCATTTGTTCCAAAATTTTGTCTGCAAAGTCAAGATTGTTACCCCTGGCCATCACTCTGAGAAGTGCATTATATGCCTCTGGACAATGCATTTGACCTGCCTTTTTCTCTGCCCAGAAAAAGAATTTCACTGCTTGATTGACATCCTCTAACCTATTTAAGACACCTAAAACCAATTTTACTTGTGGTTTTTCATCAATGGTTGATAAAGCAGTCTCCACATATTCTCCTGAAGATCCATTTTTCAAGATCCTGCAAATACATTCAACCCTTTGTCTTAAGCTGTCCAACTTCCTTAGGTTTTCTTGATTCTGTGGATGCAGAACAGCTTTTCCTTCTGGATTGGAAGATCTGTTGTTTGAAAAAGAGAACCATTTATGCAACTCAAACTTGCAAGAGTGTCTTGGGTCAGACTGAAGTACAGATCCTGCAAGAAAAGATAAATGCCAATTAGCAGCTTTATTTGAGTAAGATAGAGATTGATGATAGAAAGAACCTGTTTGAATGCTAGACATTTCACTAGTCAATTTTACATGCCATAAGTATAGACCTACGTGTGCAGTAACACTCCGTAACTACATCTTTTATTACTACAAGGATCCCCTTTTTCTCAGAAATGAAAAGAAATCAAACAGTATGACAAACAAAATCTACCTCCCTGTTTACTATAATGCTAGAAAAATGACTGATTTACCAAAGATAGCTTTTAAGATCTCAATTTATATCACTTAAGCACCAAAAACCTTCTGCAAAAGTAACAAAAAGACAGATTAGACCACATTACCTCGGTTTATTATCACTGTCTTCATCTTCATGTTGAGCTGCATCTAGGTGACTTATCATCCAAATCTATTTTAGGATAATTGGGCGACATATATAATATTAGATATATGGAGTAATAACAGACATAGTATTTATAATTTGAAATTGAAGTTTAGCAGAAAATTATGACCAAAGGCAACTAGAAAATCTAACATGAGAGGACTGAAGCAAATTTCCCTATTCTCACCACAAGCATGAAGGACACAATAAGAATTTTCTTTGCTTCATCATTGTTTTGTTTCAAGCATTTTTTTCAGGTTCTTCGTCTGTTCCAGCATGGCATAGAATCCCAAAAAGGAAATTTTCCCTTATTAATAAGATAACTCTGCTTATAGAGTGCAAGTATTCTGATAATAAAAACCTAACTTATGACTGAAAGTTCCCAGCTTTATTATACAATATCACATATTTTCCATTTTCCCCCTAAATAATCTTATGAACTGAAATCTGGGCTACCAATTTGAATTGTGAGAAGGAAGTGCTTAACAAGAACAAAGGAGTCCATTAAAATGTGCAGCCAAGGCATAATCATGTTGATTCCAATAGACAAAATGATAAACAAAGTGGGAAGAAAATCATGTAAATTACTCTACCCCCCTTCCTTTTTCTCCTTTTTGAGGTAAATTCTCAGAATTTCAGTTTGGAATAAGTCAAAGTCCCAAACTAGAGTAGGAAATCAAACTTTAGGAAATAATTAAATTACATATTTGTGATCTATGCAATGAGTGACCAAATAACAGACATTCAGCAACTGAACGTTTATTTATCTTTCATTACACCATAAATAGATTCCAAAATAGAGGGATTTCATACAAGAAGTTTAAGAAGAATATAAAAAATTCCCAAAATTGAGCTACGATTTTCTGAGCCTCAGCATCCAAATAAACTTGAACGAAAAATAAAACATAAAAGGTCTTTAGATAACATCCAAATTCAATTCTTTATGCATCAATATGCAAGCAAATCAACAGCATTATTCGAAGTGGTAATTCACCAAGGGAAAACATCAAGTTTTAATACTTGTCTCACCACGTTTAAGCAAATCAACATGATTCAGTAACTACTGACAATCAAAGATGAAATCCACATATAATATTAGATAAATAAAGGTTAGAGAAAACAAACCCACCTGCCTTTTTGCCTTGTTCTCTCAAGAATCAAGCCCATGAGCTAACAATGAAGCTTAGCACTCAGACCATATACAGGAAGCAATTCTGGAAGGAAGAAAAGCACAACTAAAGAAATGAGAATCAAGTGGTTCAGCCTGCTTCGCCCCTGAATGCCCACATCAAGAATCGAGTGAAAATCAATGCGATAGGCAATTTTAGGAATTCCTGAGCAATCCCTGAAGGATATGAGAATAGGAACTTGTTCAGAGCTGGCTTTTAGAGAGGTTTGGGTTATGAGGGGACTCATTAAAAGGAAAATCAGTTAAGGGGACAAGAGACTGAAGCTGAGAAATAGAAAATCTTTCTCAGACAGGTAAAAAAAATTTTAAAAAAAAGGATGAGAAAATCCGAGGAAAATTGTTGAATAATTTAATCCTAAAATACACATTAAATTTTATAATGTATTTTTAAATTTCAAGAAAAAAAAAGACAAAAATTCAACTAAATTTGAGGACCAAAAAAGTTAATAAAATATTCTAAAAGTACCAACATCAAAGTAAATACTTTAGCATCTAAGTAATTATTAACAGAGCTTTAAGGATCAAAATTATCAAAAATAAATATTTTAGGAACTAAATTAAAAAAATACATTATAAAAATTTAATGCGTATTTAGGAGTACATTCACAAATTAAAAATATTAACTATATATATATGATATATAAAAGTCAAAATTTACTTTCAACTTTTAATTTCTTGTTCCATAACTCATATACTTATTATTTTTAATATTTTAAAATAAAAAACATATATTTGAAAAAAAAATCCATTACAGATTCATAATTTGAGATAAGTGTCATTTTCTTTAGTAATCTACACACCCCACTACAGAAAGTAGTTGTTGAACAACATTAGTACTTTAGACATAAAGCAACTCCTGGGACTGTAACAAGCACAAGAAGGCTCTGCATTTCATCCCTACTCATGTCTTCTTGATGCTTGATAATCTACATTGGTTCAAATTGTAATTTGCTTCCAGAATTTTTTCAACATTGGCATTTAACTCTCGCAAAAGGATTTGTCCTTCTAAGTTAGAGTCATTAGATGGAAGTTTATCATCCCAATAAAAATTCCCACAACACATCCCTAAAGAAGTGAAACAATAAAATGATTAAAATTAAGTTTTTTGTCAAAACCTATTTTAATGCAATAAATGCCAAATCATGGTTCTTCATATATCTTACATTCCTCTTATAGCACTTCCAATATTATATGAAAAATAATAAAAGACAGAAACATAATAAAGAAGAAATCTTTGTTTCAAGATCCCACACTTTAATGTCCCTGACAAGTAAATCAGATCAGGAAATGAATTTGATGACTTTAGCCAACTTTTATGAATTTCATTTAAAATATATTCTTCCAAGGTTATAGACAATAAGAACAAGCATAACATACTAACACAAGTCATGTGCAATTTCATAATGTCCAGAGTAAAGCTATCATACAAATAAAATGGCCTCAAACTGAAACTGACACCAGTTGATAAAATAAGAACTAGTTAAGATATGAATGAGATTCTATCCTTTCCAGGAAAAGATTGAAAGGCTGTACTATTTCCATAAGTTCAAGTAGAAAATCTATAAAGATTGATCGTTTGTTCATTATACTAGCCTTATACAGAGACCTTTTTTCTCCAAAGGATGACAAGTTACAGAGAGCCAACCTTGCAAAGAAAACATCAGTCCAAGATTAATAATGTTCTAATGTACATCATGTTGGGAATTCTCTTGTGGGGCAAAGGTTTTACAGCCACACATTAAGATTAAACAACTTCTTTTGAAAGTGGGATTAGGGAATTCTAGAGAACTTCAGAAAAAGATCAAGTTAACAGTTTCTGGAAGAAAAGGAATTCAGAAGAACAGGGCGTACAAGGAACCAGGATTACTTTACCCTTGCCCTTTACATTGTTCCTCGACAGGCAATGGATAGGTAGGAGCTACTAATGTTTCATCAACTTAGGTAAAGAATCTTGGCACCACGAATTTCTAAGACCAACATATCAACAAGGTATGAATAAGCGGCAATAGATATAGTTATAGAAAGCAGTACATAAATTTAACAAGACGGACTCTACCCTGCTCATTTTGGCATAGGAAATTCTATACCAAAAGTCAAATAAATTAAAGAAAATACACCCTGAGTTAACACCAAAGCAAAAAAGATAGCATACCTGCTTAGTTATAATTTGTTAAAAACAGAATAGTAAATAGATATTTTCAATTCTATTCTATTTTCGGTCACATGGGAGAATCAAATTTTCGAAATTTCATTCAATGCAGAGAATCCACTCCATTCGTTAGCATAATTTCGAAAGCGAAACTGACCCGTTAGAAAAGATGAAGTCTTTTCCGGAAGAACCCGTCGCCGGCGCTCTGCAAAGTCGTCAATCTTCTTTCTTCCTCGGTGACGGACGTCAGCAAAGCACTGGCCGCGGACTGCAAGAATGGTTTCCAGTAATTCAAATCCGAAGCCTGTATACACGTTAAGCCCTCGAACTGCAATTTCTCTGGCCGATTTTGTCTCAAGAAGAATTTGGGGCTAGATTGAAGTTGGGGAAAAGAAGCCCTCGTTTCTCAAGCTTCGAATGCATTGGAAGATTTGTGACAGAAAACTTAAACCCACTGTTTGTAGGCTTCGGATGTTCGTCGGTTTTGTCTGACAGAGGAAAAATTAACCGGCCGTGTCGACTGAAATTTCGGGAATCGGGGGCTATTCTCATCTCAACTGCAGTATGCGAAGGAATTGGAAGAACGGGTAATTTGGCTTGTCATCGAACAATGTCGTTGGCAGCGTTTTTTCAAAAATTTTGTTTCCGTCGGTGATTTGACGATCACGTCTTTCCGGCGAAATCGTATATCGTATATATTGAAAATCTTATAGCGCCCTTTAGTTTTTTAATAGTTTTAAAAACTTTATTTAACCCAAAGAAATCAATTCTTCAAAGATAAGAAGGTTTAAAATATTATTAAGTATATTAATATAATATAATACAATATTTCTCGTTCACTATATAATTGGACTTTTAACGGTCAAAATTTATATATAAAAATAATAGAAAGTATATCAATGCATTCTATAAGAACACATTAGTAAGTATCTACTAATATATAATAAAGATAATGAAATATTTCGGGCAAAAATAAATTTTGAATAATCAAACATTAATATGTAAAATATGAAGGGTCTTTATTATTGTTATTATTATTGGCATAAAGTTAGATTAAGATGTAAGGACATAGAAAAATAGAGAATATCAATACAATATAATTTATAAATTATATTTTAAATATCAATGTAAAATCATATGTTAAACTTCTTTTTGTAGTATTTAATCATTAGGGTAATTCATTCAATTAGATGGATTCTAAATTACATTAATATCTAATTAACTCAATATTAATTAAAAAAATATAATTTCAATACCTTCTAAAAAAGGTTATTATATAAGTATAATATATTTTTTTTGTACTTTCACATTTAATTTTTTTAATAATATATCAATTAAAATGGGTGACATGCGACCCAATGAATTACTTAAAACTAATTACTACAAATTTTTTTATTTTTTTAATTTTTTTAAGAATAAAATGTTCAGTTTTCACTTATTTGAATGAACAATGATAATTATTAAAATTTACCCAGTAAAACTTTTAAATATGAATACATAAAAAAATACTGAATTGATATAACATATAATTTTTAAATATCCATAATAATTCAAGAGTAAAAATATTTTTTGTAATTATTAAAAATTTTGAATAATCAAAGAAAGATTTAAGTTAAAAATATGAAGTGGGATGTTTTAAAGAAGCAAATCGGTTCATGACACGACGATTAAAGTGTTGACGGAGCAAAGATGAAGCCAAAATGCCATGCCACAGTGTGCATCGCTTGTGACTATACCAAGTCGCTACATCAGTAGTGACTTAGCATAAGGATTATTATTCCAATTACCATGAAAGAAGGTTTTTTTTTTATGGTTGGGGGGAGGAGGATTGTCCCTACTGTCATTTGGACTTGAACCCGAAACCTCTAGCGACAGATACCAAAGAAGTTTGCCATTAAGACAAGCAGCATTCAGTGATTACCAGGAAAGAAGTTAAGGTCAAAGAAATGTTGATTAAAGAAATGAACCTACTCCAAAAAGTTATTTTATATGTATAAAAGGTTTTTTTTTTTTTTACTTTTACATGTTTTAAAAAATATGAATTAAAATGGGTGACATGTGACCCAATGAATTACTTAAAATCAATTACTACAAAATTTGACATTTATTTAATTTATAAAAATAAAAGATTCAATTTTAACTTATTTGAATAAACATGATAATTATTAAAATTTACCAGATAAAACTTTTAAATATGAATGCATATAAAAATACGGAATTCATATGCCATATAATTTAAAAATATTTTTAGATATCTATAATAATTCAAGAGTTAAAATGTTATTTAATCCTTTTTATAATGATTACAATTCACTTAACTAAACTAGATGAATTTTAAAATAAAATTGATGCTAATTTAAATAACTAAATATTCATTAAATCAAAATTATTATTATTAATCAATTCTAAAAATTCATATAAATATAATACAAAATATTTTTATTTTTTAAAAAAATTTATTCATGTAACCACATGGCATGATGAGAAATCAAACATTATCCAAAAAGGAAAGTTTTCAAAGTTGGGTTTACATATACATAATAGATAGAATAAAAAGTTCATTCGAGTTATTTGACTATAATGATAGTTATTGTCATAAATATTTCAATTATAGATACTATGTATCTAGTCTCATGTTTGACCAAGATCATTTGACGCGGTAAGTTCATACACTCTGGTACATACGAGATAAATATAAAATTTTACAGATTGAAAAGTCTTGATTATTATATTTTATATTGAAGAGTCTTGATTATGAAGGGAATTGAATCCTAAATCTACAAGAGATCCAGTGTCCCAAAATTTTAAAAAATGTCTCACATAAGAGGATGAGAACGATACATTTTTTAAGTCTGCGGAGATTTTATCATGCGGAATGGATTTGGACGTCTTAATCTACTATACAAAAGATTTATAATCTATTCCCTATCTATCTGGGTTAACATAAAGGAAAATAGAAGATGAAGAATTTCTGTGAATGGAGTGGAGGAAAACAGACTGACTATAATTTTTCTTCAGAGAGAAAAGTTACTTCTGTTCTAATTTTTCTAGGGTTTGAACATTGTCAATATTCTAGTTATTATAGGATTTATAAATAATCCTTTAAAATAACTAAATTAGAAATATGGATTTTCTATGGATAAGAGCCCAACAACCCTTTTATTTAATTAAAGGTTCAATAATTATTCATCGGATCATGGACCCAACATAATTATTTTGACCATTCAATTAAAGCCCAATATTTATTTTTATTCTTAACCCATCAAATAATTAGTCTCATGGACCTAAGTCGAAATTAATTTTAAGACTAATAAAAATAAATCCACTTCATTATTTTATTAAAAAACAACAATAATTAATCTTATGAACTTAAGAACAAATTAATTATAAGACTAAATAAAATAAATAGTTAGTTCTTATTCAAGCCCAAGCCCAAATAATTAATTTCAATGATTAATTAAATCCTCAATTAATTATTGATGTTATCTAGAATAAAATTAATTCATTCTCCGATCTCTTATTTAAGAATGATATAAAATCATTCATTCTCAATAAGGATAGATTAGGGACCTTAAGACACAATGTTCATGGCTCTATAAAATGACCAAAGTACCCTTACTATATAGTAGTAATTAACTTAGTCACTGTAAACATCTTCTATTATCGCCATAAGAAGATAATGTACTCCATCATACATTGTTATAGAAATAGAAGGCTTTTTGAGATAAATCTCAACCCTTAATCTTTGACCTACAAGTATAATGACACATTTGCCCTTCTATGTAACGCCCACTATTGAGCTTAAATCATGTGTACTATCACCTTACTCAATAGCATTTATCGTCCTTGGATATCTAGTTCTATTACCATTGAATCACAATGAGTACTCACTAGAAGAATATTCAGTACAATAATAATTGTACTACCAAGGCCTTGGGTTCAGTAATCCAACTAGGAAACACATAAGGGGGCGATTAACCCATCTCATAAATGAAATGGTATAGAGATCCTTTTATATGAGTCTGTCTTAACTAATTAACTCCAAATACCTGACATATGAGACTATTGATTTCCATAATGTGATTTCACCCATATCATATCAAAGTACAGGGAACTAATTTTGCTAGACCACAAACTCATACTCATGTCATAGGGACATGTCCACGCAGTAGCAATAGTGATATTAGTTATCTCTTCTTTGATAGTACCTTTAGAGAACAATCATTGAATGATCTTGTTATACAAAATGTGTTAACACATAATCCAGAAGCACTACACAATGATTAAAGGTAAGTCATCCTACTTAAAGAAGACTAATGTGTCATGACCTTTGTTCAATGGAACGGCCATTTCCATTAATCCACCAAGAACTAATTCCTTATGATTTAAACATTCGGTGATCCGTATCTTACTATGCTGAATGTCCAAACATACAGATCACTTATTTAAATCAATTTTGACCTTATTGCATGTTGTGCTAATGTGTATTTATTTATAAAGATTATAGTCTTTTACCCATTATCTCATAATAGTCTTTTTGGATATAAATTCTAACAGATTATTATATAATTTTTTATACATATATTTGTAGTGAGAATCAATGTGAATAGAGACTCCTCATAATTGGTCATAGCCACTATAATAAGGAATGCTTTCATTTGTAAATTGATTCATAAACGAATGAAATATTATTTTCATTTATTTCTCTCAAACTCTTATGTTCTTTATTTATTTTTACAACAATTATTAAATATTATTAAATAACATTTTAAAACATAACAACAAATAAATTAACATGTAATAAAATCTATACTTTATTCTTTAAATATAATTTATAAATTTTATGATTCACTTAATCAAATTAAATAAATTTTAAATTATTTGTATCTAAAAATTCTTTTAGAAAAATATTAATTTAAATGGGTGATACATCTCAAGATGATTTATAAAATTATTATTTAGTAATATTTAATATGTTATTAAGTAGCTATAAATAAATATATATATATATATATTTATATATATTAAAAAGATTTTTATTTTTACACTTTTGATTTTTTTTAAATAATTAATTTAAATGGGTGACAAATATGTTGAGTTCATATATATATATATATATGGTTATTACTTAGGTATAAAAGATTGTTTTTAAAAATATATATATATTTGCAATTCTGAATTTTAAAAAAATATTAATTAAAATGGGTAACATGTGACATGATGAGTTACTTTTAATCAATTATACAAAATATAATTTAATTTATAAGAAGACATAGTTCATTAACTTAGTTGAATAAACAGTGATCATTATTAAATATGATGACATATAAATATATCGCATTGATATTCCATATAATTTAAAAATTAAATTTTAAATATCATTATCACAATTAACTTAATTAAACTAAATTTATTTTAAAATACATGTACTAATGTGAATTTAAATGATTGAATATTCATTAAATCAAAATTAATAATGTGAATCTCTTGTAAAAAGTCATAAAAAAAAAGTTATTATTGAAAAAGTTAATTTGGAACAAAGCAAAAGAAGAAATATGAATATAGGGATGGGTGTTATGCTGAGTTTTATTTCTTCATTATACTTTTCTTTTTAATTCTATTATATACCAAATGATAATTTAAAGAAAAGTTTTCTAAAACGTGCTTCATACTCTATTAACAATTTGATACTAAAATAAAACTTCAATAAAATTTTAATTATAAAATAATAAAATTAAAAATTTATTTATCTTTTGACTAAAATAAATTAAAGGTAATAGGTCTTCATATATATTTTTTATTTGTTTGTATTATAGTGATTTAATATTTCTAATGATATTAATTTAATTTACAAGAATAAAAGTCCAATCAACTTATTTGATTACAATAATAGTTATTAAATATTACTAATAACATTTTAAAACATAACAACAAATAGAATTATCATGTAATATAATATATTAAGTTAGTCTTTAAATATAATTGATAAATTTTATAATTCACTTAAATTATATATATTTTAAAATTACATGAATCTAAAGATTCTTTTAAAAATAATTTTGAATAATAGTAATACTAAAATTATACATACCTCTTTTTTTAAAAAAAAAAAAATTGGAAAGGATACATTAATTTACATGGGTGATACCGTGATAGATAACAAATTTGTACTCTTTTTTTTTTAAATTTTATTTCTTTACCTTAATACAACGACTTTTAAATATTCTTCGGGCAACGCGGGGGTCATATGCTAGTTTAAATAGTAAAATATTTATCTGACATCCATGGTTGCTTTTTATTTTGTTAGAAAAAAAAATTACAATAGTAATATATTTTGATCCAAGATCTTTAAATTTTATTTGTGCCATTATAAAAACTGAAAAACAAATGTTCAAATATTAAAAATTTCATTTGACATTTGTGCTTCTTTTTTATTTTGTTAGATAAAAAAATACAGTAGTAATATATTTTGACTCAAAATCTTTAAAAATTTTTCTGTGGCACTCTAAACGTCGGAAAATGAAAATTTTTAAATAACAAAAAAAAAAGGATTAAAAATAAAATTTATCAAATCCCATCATACAAGTTAATTGTCAAAGTAACGATAAGTTTATTTTGAAAGTTCTTTCGAGACATCTTTATGGATGAAGTGACGAACTTGTAGATTATAGGTTTTAAGTTTGAATTTTATCAATACTACCGTGATTGCAAATTGATCTGGATATAGTAAAAAAAAATTTTAAAAAATTTATTAAAAATATGATAAAAAAGTGTTTTATTCAAATAAAAATAAATTAACACATAAAAAAAACTAATATACTTTGTCTTGTTATATTAATGAGAAGGATAGAGTGATAAATTTTGAAAAAAATCAAATGTATTTTTTAATTTTCTATAAAATTAAAATAAAATATTAAATTTCGAACGAAGATGATACAATTTTTTCCTAATAAAAATAGGAACTCAAATCGTATAATTAAAATTATTTGTTTTCCTTTTCCACTTTCCACGTGTTCATGTATTTTCCCTCTCCTTCTTCCCGCCCGATATCTGATGAAAATTGGGTCGTCAATCCTTCTCTCTTCTCGGCTGATGACGCATATAAAGGGATAAGTCCGCCGCGGTCGCCTGTAAATGGGACGAGAGACGAGAGATGAAAGTGAGAGATGGTGGGAGCCAATGCGACATCGTTTGCTAAGACCATTTGCACAATCTGCTTCGAAGATCTCAAACCCATTGTCGAAGACCTTCAATCCATCTCCATTTGCGGCCATGTCTTTCACGAACTCTGGTGGGTTCCTTTCCTAGAAGTCTAATCTTGTTCACATATATGTGTGAACAAAAATCAAGTAATTAGTTTTTAATTTGAGTTGAAATGTTATAATTCCTTGCTTTAAAATTCTACTTCATCCGTGGATTATCTGTGAATTAAGTTTATCCTGCTTCTTGGAAACTTTAGTTTACAACAGTGGTTCGAGTATTGCAAAAATGGAAAGAAGAAGAATTGTCCTGTATGCAAGCAGTCCTGTTCAAATGCAAACGTAGGTCGCCTTTACTTTCAGTCAGTTGGAGATTCCAGTGAGATCAGTTTGTCTCAAAAATCACACTTACATGAGGAGAAACCAGAGGAGTTGAGGATTGAGGTCAAGAGATTGGAGGGTAAGGTTTCAGGGCTCACTTCAGTTTTGGAGGAAAATCAAAAGAATTTGCAAACAGCCTGCAGTCAGGTATCCGGTTATCTTAGTTCACATTTGGGTACTTTGGTTGCCTAAAAGTAGTACCTGATCAAAATTAGCACAAGGGAATGACTGATCATGCTTGGATCTCTATTTTTTCAACTTTTGTAAGAACTTTATCACAGCAAATTCACTCCCCCCCCTTCCCTTCAAATCCGGTTTTCAAATTCTAAAGCAGCTGAATTTATCCTATTCATCCTGCTCATACTTTAAGCTTAATATTTGTAAGTACTTGTAAAGATATCTTTTGATTTGAGGGTGTTTTCTTTAGTTGCTTGTGTTTGAGGAACGGTTCAACAATGAAGTGGCTATAAAGGATGATGCTCTAAAACAGAAAACAGCAGTCCAACAGCTACTGCATTTGAAATCTCAGGTAGATAAGTCTCCACTTTGGAATTATATGTGGTAAGCACATTGCAAGTGGATGCTCAAATTAAACAATGTCCTTAGCATCCCAATAATATTATTGCAGGAATTGGATAGGACAAATTTTGAATGCAAGAGGCTGCAGGAAAGAAATATGGCCTTGGCCAAGGAACTTGCAGCCCTGAAGCTGTAGGTTATTGCAATGAAATGATATTATACTGTTATTTCTAATAAATTCTTGAGCTTATAGGGGATTTATGGTTTATAATCCAGAGTATCTGATTTGAACTTGGAGGAGGATGATGTTTTGAAGTTTGCTTCACTAGGTAATGATGGAAACAACAAAGAGACAATTGATGTTTTGAAGAAATCATTGGTCATCCGTAACAAGTATGCCATTAATTTGTTATGTTCCTTTCTTTTTTTTTTCTCCATTTGATCATGTAATGATTTTTTCTGGCCAAAATTTAGTAGGTATATCAGACAACAGGTAGCACAGAACCATTGATTTCCTCATCATAGCATTACCTTTGTAAAATTCGCAGATGTACCATACCAAGTTCCCTTTTTTTCTTGTTATTTTTTAAAAAGGTTTTCTTTGAATTATATAAATCATTTCTGTGCATTTATTGCATCCTGTAGATCTTTCATATCTGTACTTCTGGAAATTGGTGCTTGTGTGGGCTACGTTGTGCTATTGCTAGTCAATGTGTAAGATAACCCCTCTTCTTTCCAACCTGAACTTGCAAAAAAGTTTCTTTCTTTTGTTCTTCTTTCTACTTCCTTGGTTCATAAATATGGAAAATCTCTTTATACCATGTGAAGTCTCTTAATTACTTAGCTTGGATTATTTTTTCAGTTCAATTTTCACGAGTATTGTAAGAAGTCATCTATATATAGGTAGGAGTAGATACATATATTTGAGATGTATGTTTTCATATAGTAACTAGCAGTTAACTATTTTCATATCAGAAGTTAGCAAGAGAAGTACACTTCTACTTTACATTCTGTACTTTCATTATGCATATGTTATTTGCCTGCTTTTTGCATTTTTCAAACATAAGTCTCCTTTTTCACAACATGATCCCTTTTTTCTGCACCCTCCAAATCTGCACAACCCCTATCCACAGTTCATCTCTTGCTAGAACTTTCAGGAATCTCTCTAAAGAATAGACATGATACCCAGTTTGGCTTTGGTAGGAGTTACAAAGAATTGATGACTAAGTGTAACATACTCGGAAGAGGAGAAGCCCGCTCTCTTAACAAGCTTGGAAAAGCCAAAGAGAAGATTAAGAAGCTAAAGGCAAGCTCTCATTTGCCTAGATGAATTGCGTAAAATTAATGTAGGCTGAGTTCAAACTAACAACTTTTTATGCATTATTTAATAGGAAAGGATCCAGGAACTTGAATTAGTTGTTGAACAAAAAGATAACAATACTTTGAGAACTCTGAAAGTATCCAAGGAAGCCACTTATAATGCTGTTATGCTGAATGAATCTGTTCAACATTTAGAAAATGGTGCATGTTTATACAAAAGGCATAAGAAAGATCCTGCTCTGGTGGAAACAGATAAAACTCAAGCTGAGGACGTGTTGGATGATTCTTCTAGTCCAAGGAAAAGAAAAAAACTCAATTCTTTAGATGTTTTATGTACTATAAATGCAATAGATCCAGTGGTGTGGGGAAAACTTGAGCAAGGTAACCAGGAGAAAGGCCCCTTCTTGGTTAGTGAATATGAATCAAGGACAGGAAAAAGAGAGAGTGAAATGCAAGTACAAGGATTAAACAACAAGAATAGAGTATCTGGTCCAGCAGGACCTGCCAAGTATGATAATGTGGAACCTGCTACCATGGGTGACATGGCAATGCCACCTCATGATGACGTGACACTGTCTCAACCATTGCCTAGTGTGAGGAAAGAAACCCAAGTATCAGCAACTGTTTCCCAACCAGGTAATTAACTTTTGTTTTTTCTTTCTCTACCTTATGTCCTTCTCTGTATCTACTTTCTTATGGGTCCTAGTGGATTAGTTGGTTAGAAGAAATCACTTGTTTTATGCATATATTTGCAACATGAGCCTCATTCTTATTGGAGGTTTTAGGCTGTTCTTCATGTCAAATTCACAGAAGTCTATTGTCTTCTATCTGAAGCATCGGATTTCTCAGAAAATTGTTGCATAATCCCAGGGGAGAGCTGGTTTTCTGGTGGATTGCTAGGTCCTGATGGCACTAACTGGCACTTGGGGAAATGGTGCAAGAAGAGTCATAATAAAGGACAAGAGTTGCAGGCTGCATGGTTACAAGGGTCAACTGGAAGAACCAGTGACCTGATTGCTATTGGAGCTGATGGGAGGGGTGGAAGAATTAAAGTGCTGAGATCTCTCGATCAGTCATCATTGGTTAGTTTCTCTTATTCACTGCTTATTGGCCATAAGTTTAACTGTCTTAAGCTCTTTTATATGAACTTGAAACTTCCATCATATTTGCATGTTCTTTCACTTGTCATTAATTTGGTGTTACTGAATTTTGTGGTCTTTGCATATTGTACCATTTCATGAAGTACTTCACACAAGTGCCTCTTAACAATGACTATCTGCACATTAACAAGAGAGAAACCAACTCCCATTTCAAGCACTGAACTTTTGTGAGGAATGCACTTTTCTATCTACTAAAGGTCAAAATTTTTCTGGACTTTCCATGTGTAAGCAGAAGTTTAAGGTCATTTTGTTACCAATGTTCAGAATATTGATGCATTACATTTCTTTTCACGATATCCCCTACCCTACATATTCCTACAATTGTATTAAGTCATATCCTGTCCTTTAAATTCCTACAATGACATTAAATCATAAAAGTCTTCATCATTCTGTTTCATTTCTATGTTTGATTTTGCTGTTTCATTTTCCTGGAGTAGGACAATAAAGAAAATGTAACATGCGCTAGAAAATTGAAGAATGGAGCCAAAGGAAATACATTACAGTCTCATGGATGCTTGCAAATTGAACACTTCTTTGGAAGGGTTAATCAGTCGTAAGATTCTGAAGGTGAGAATGTTGTCAATTTGTTTATTCCATCCCCTTAAACCCAACCGTCCTCTTCCCACTGCCCCGAGAAACAAAAGAAAGGATTAAGAGTGGACTTCTTCCATCGTTTTGTCCTGTTATTTCTTTGAAGATGTTAAATTATGGGCCAAATCAATAAGATTTAGTCCTGTTGGTCCCATGATTTTCATAATTGTTAATATTTCATTCCTAGTAGATTTATATTCTTTGCAGGAATGTTGCAGGCATCCATATACCTAGCCAAGGAGGTGAACGATATGTTTTGTGGATCCATCAGAGCTTGGTTCTTGTTAAGTGTTAAGGACCATATTTGTCAATGGCCTTGACTCATGTTCTTATCAAGTATTAAGAACTTTTTAGATTATGACTGATAATTTTTTGATGGTAGAATTAAATGTTTTTCTTTTTGCTGTAAGGTTTGTAATTATTTCGAAATTGGGTGTTGTAATTCACCTTTTCTTGTTAGATTTGGAGAAATCCATTTTTATGCTTTTTTTCTAGTTACTAGTAAGTTGGTATTTTTATTATCGTCTGTCTTGCGGTTACAAAAGAAGAAGAAATAGGGCTGAACTATTTTTCTTACTTTTCCTTCAGCCATTTTGTCCTTTTTTTCCCTACAAGTATGCACATATTACAGTTATTGTAATAATATAGAGGCACTGGTTCATGCTCGACCCCATTGATCCATGTATGTTTTGGACTATCGTGTTATTTTATGGACTAATTTTTAATTGTTATTTTATTTAGTCCATGAAGTCCTTGTATTATATGTTTATGAATTATAGTTATTTACATGGACATGTTTTTGAATTTGCCATATTATTGCTTTTGGTAATTTATGAGATTTTATTGTCATATTATTGTTTTCATGATATATATTTGGGCCTAGAGGATGTCCTTAATTTGGGAATTGAGTGTTGAATATTTAAATTTGCTAATTGTAATCTTGGGCAATTTTCTCTTCTCAATTATTGTTATAATTTTTGTTATCATATTACCGTTTTCATGATATTATTTGTTATGCAATTATGCAATATGCATAATAAAATTTTAGTTTAATTTTTGGAGAAATATTTTCCTGTCATCTGCTCTTTTCCACACTTATATTCCTAGGATTTGTAAATGAGAAACTTTTGTTTGTCATTATTGCTGTTGATCTAGTTATTTGACTTCTTTTTTTCAGTTTGTGTGTGTGTTAATGTTATGGCGAATGATGGAATTATAATATTTCACCTGAAGAATTAGGTTTGCTGATTTTCCTAAGATGTGCATCATATGTTCTGATTATAGTATTTGGCTACTATAGCTTAGAGGTCTTCATTCATCTTGACTCTGTAGAAGTTACCTTTTGTGTCAGCTACCCATTTTAATAATGATGAAGATACTGTATCTGTCATTGCTTATGGCACTGAAATGGATTTCAAATACCCTCTCAAGATTTGTGACAAATAGACTATGTTAAAATATAATTCTCACTCTTTTGTTCACATTAACTGGATTTAGATATAATAGTCACACATGACAAGCAAGATGTAAAGGATTTTGTTTCTTTGAAGTGCAAAATGCACAATAGTTAAAAACAATTTTTATTGAAAGGAAATAGAATAATAGACTTCATGATGAAGAGGAGAAACAACTGAAAGTTCCTTATCAAATATTATCTCCTTTTTACTTGCAACGCAATATCTTATCTTGATATGGTCAATTTTGATTCCATAAGGGACACCAACTGACTAGCTTGATCATGTTGAACTTTTTAATCTGGTTTCATGGGGAAAAAAACCCCTCAGTATCTTAAGAAAGAATTGGATGATCATTCCAATATGGTTAGATCTCACGGATTCTCTTCATAGACTCAAGTTTGTCCTGCCATACCTTTTTACCTTTTCTTTCTGACATGATTTTCTGAGTGCATAATCTGAATATTGTGCTTATAGGTTTCTGAAAGTTGACAATCGTCTTCAGTCTTGATAATTGATTCCAGAATCACTTTGGTGGACTAGACTTCTTTAGTTCTTGTTGAACTGGTTGTAACTTTATCGTCTAGTGACTGAAAATCATTTCATGCCAATTTATATATTTATTTTTGTCACCTACTGTCTTCAATATGTTGTTGCTTTTGTTTACACGTGGAACAACTTTATTAGGTTGCTTCTCAATACTACCTGCTACAGACCTTGTCCCCAGGGATATTGTAGAAGTTTCTGGTAAGTTGCATTCAATGTTCCATAATTTGCAATTATCAATGGTGAATATCTTTATATAATTTTCTCTGGAAGTTATTTACTCTTTTGATGATTGACAACTGAAAAATTGGGAGACAAAATTCCAGGAGATATGAGAATAATAGAAATGTCAAGTGATCATTTATGTGTTGATCAAGCAATTCTCACAGGTACGTCAGATTTATGTGGACGTCAGATTCCAACAGAAAATTATTACAAGCCTGAGTTTTATGACAGTTGTTGTAATTCCAACAACTTATTTTGAATAAAATTGTCCCTTATTTTTTTGGGGGTTGGGGTTGGGGGGTTAAGGATAAGAGTAGTATGGGTGGGGTTGGGTATAATATATCACAGCTCAGGCCTAAATTAATCAGCATCCTCTATACTGAACCATAATTAAGACTGCAAAAAATGGTAGTCCTGTAACTCATTCATCTTGGCAAACTAAATATGGTAGGTCAAAACTGCATGAGCTTCATTAACTTCATTTTGTGGTTGACTGTGTTGCTATACTAAAAGTCATGTCTGCTTTGGTCCCATTGCAAGCAAATATCAGTCAGTATTATATGGCCACCATGGAGTAAACTGATGGTAGCTGATATTGCTTGCATGGAATCTGGAGGTTGTCAGTGGATTTCCTAACTTGCTCATGTTTCTTATTTTGTTGTTGCATGCTATGTAATATTTTTCTCTTCTGGTTGCATCCACATCATATTACCCGATTTTTTTTCTACTTGGTAATTTTCTAGATCCGATGAAACTGTATATGTTGTTGAACTTGTCCTGCTAGTTATTTTTATCTTTTCATAATAGACTGGTAGATAATTTCTCTGGTGGCTGATAGGTTATAGCTGTTTTGTTCAGAAAGAGCTTGATGCAACCATTGCTACGAATGCAGTATACCAGGATAAGACGGACATAATATTCTCGGTAATCTTATTTAGGACAGTGCCAAATTTGTCTAATCATGATACGCTGTTCTCTTCTACTTTGTGCATTCTTTTCCACTTAGACTTCAGAGATAGACTGGATATATTGCATAGTATACTTTTGTTCTACCTATTATGCAGGATGCATCTTTTCCTTTTTTGTGTTTCTCAACACATGGATGAAGGTAGTCGGTAAGACCAGAGTTCAATTGTGGGACTGTTAGATGAATTAGGTTATCTAATGTTTTAAATATAGTGCCTCAAATATGTGGTAGTATATGGCGTGACATGCCAAGGGATAAGCATCTTTATGTTAAGAAATTTATGGAGTTCAACAACTTTTATGCCTTTACTCTTGTATTAATGAACAAAGTGTGTCACTACATTTTCCCCCACTCATGGTATCCCTTGGTTGAGGCACATTTCAGAATTTGAAATGCAATATTCTGCATGCTTGCTGGTTTTGGAACAGTAGTTATAACCTAGGTACATAAAACTTGCTCATTTCTTAATGCATGCGGTCCTCATTTTTGGATTGTCTTTATTCTTCATGATATTACATGTTATATTTATCTTACAGTTTCCTATAACTGTTTTTAAATTGCAAATGATTTCGCCTCTTTCTTTTGCCAGGGAACAGTAGTTGTCTCTGGTAGGGCAAGAGTTATTGTCGTAGGAGTTGGCTCTAATACTGCTATGGGAAGCATTCATGATTCTATGATGAAAACTGAGGATGTAGGCAGTTTCCACCTAAATTCGACTATTATTACCCTACACAGACATATTTTCTTCTTCTCATTATTTTTTGAAATTTCGATGCAGGAAGTGACACCACTGAAGAAAAATTTGGATGAGATTGGAACTTTCTTAGCCAAGGTAGTTAAACATTATCTAGTTTCTGTTCTGCACGGAAAGTGCAATATCTATGTTATAATCAGAATAAAAGAGTTCCGTGGTGGAGTCTTCATTTTTCTTTTTAGTGCTTGTATGGTTTATCAGAAAGTCCTACTCCATTGAGAGGCTAAAAATGTTATGCCTCCTCTTTATTTGGAAAATTATGTTGTCCAGCTGCTTGAATTTGTGTTTCAGCCCTGTTTGCATCTATGACAGTTTTAACCAATAACAGAGCACTGGAACTACCATCTGATGTTCTAATTTCAAATGATCATCAGATGAGAAATATGACTCAGATCTGATGTTCTAAATCTTATCTTTTCAATCTTGTGGACTGAACTTATATCCAATCAGCCTGTCAGCAATGAATTCATTGTAGGCAGCTTTGGGTTTCTTGAGGCTGTCTTGATTTAGATGTTGTAGAATATAGATTCCACAGCTTCTTTCTCTTATATTTTAAAATTACTTGGTCCATTTCCTGCCTGAAATCTTCTGAGCAAAGATATCTTCTGTGCTGGTTACATGACATTGTTTATCACTCTTTTTATGGTTTTGAGCTAGAATTTTTCATTGTTGGAGCATTAATTATCATAAGAACCATATATGTGGTATTCCTCAAAATAGTTTCAAAATTTTGCGTTTTCTATCTTGTAATTGAGATTTTCCCCTTGTTTGAGCCCTATGCTTTTGGATTCCATTATTTGAGATACAGTATCTATGATCTTCTCTTTGAAAAATTTATCACTTCGATGCTCATTGATGGGCTAAAGTATTCTGAAGTACATTGTTGGAATATTGGTTGGTGGACATAATATGTTAGGTGGAAAGTAATCTCCTTTTTCATGTTTCTTCTGGTAATATGAGTTTATTATTTCTAGGAACATATTTTGCGTCCTAAAATGCTCTTTGCTGCTTTTAGGTCATTGCAGGCATATGCATATTTGTTTGGATTGTGAATATTGGCCATTTTAAGGATCCTGCCCGTGGAGGTTTTATGAGAGGTGCAATACATTACTTTAAGGTAACAGTTTATAGGGAAGTTCTTGAGAGTAATTATTTTCTTTTTGTGGCACAATGGTTACACTATTTATTTTTTTCTCTTGCCATATGTGTTGCTTGTGCAGATTGATGTTACTCTTGCAGTTGCTGCAATACCAGAAGGGCTTCCAGCTGTTGTTACAACGTAAGTAGTTGACTTGCAATTTTTTTTATGATACAGTTGTCTGTTACAAAGTTTGTTTTGCATTTGGTTTTAATAATTCAGTGGTGGGAACCTCTGGCTATTGAAAAGAATACATAGTAAGGCAAGGGTTAACTGGTAACAATTAATAATGCTGAATTCTACATTGGCCTATCTGCTAAGTTTAGTTGGTATTTTAAAGACCATCTGAAATCCTGATTTCTAGAGTTAAAATTTAACATTCTTAGAGTTGGATAGTGAGTGCGCAAGTAAATAACCCTAGAATATTTCTGTGTGATCTGAACATTATCCAATTAATGAAGAGACTTTTTTGATGGTTGCTCTTGGTCTTCGGCTTTGGGGTTCTTATGTAAGAAGTGTCTCAGCACTTGCATTTGTGTTATTTTGTTTACTTGAAGTAGTTGGTGTCTATCTTTAGTTCCCTGATCTTATGAAATAATCAGCTCTCAGCATACATGCCACTATTTTAACAGAATGCTGTATCTGATCAACTTTCTTGCAACAATGATTCTTCATTGTAGCCTTTCTTGTAATGAATAATAATTTTCTTATTTCATTATTTGATTTTTTTTTCTGATCCCAATAGTTGTTTAGCTCTTGGAACCAAAAGAATGGCCTGCCTGAATGCCATTGTGAGATCCCTGCCATCTGTGGAGACCTTGGGATCCGCAACAGTGATATGCAGTGACAAGACTGGTACTCTGACAACTAATATGATGTCTGTGTCAAAGGTGAATACATGTTTGCTTTTCATAATCCTTTTCTGAGAATAAGTGGTAGCTTTTATTGAAAATCTATAGGGGTTTTGAATAAGGGATGGTGAAACAGCTAGGAGAGGAGAGAAGAAGCAGGGGTTGGCTAAGTTGGTTGGGGACTGAAACTGAGTAGTTAGGGTGGGCTGGCTATTCTTTTCTCCCTTTTGAGGTATGGGGTGGGGTGGGTCGGGCTGTGTTAAAGAATGAAACTAACTAAATCAGGATTAAAGTTTTAAAAGTTTTAGTTTTGTAGTAAATTGAGGAGGATTCAGTAGGTAATTGTGGAAATAGGCTATTATACTAAACTAGTGTGTTTGATCCATTAGTTTTTGGAGGTCATCAGCATGGAAGGGATTGATTGACACAGAAAATGTCAAGGATGTAAGATGTTGATTGTCAATGTCAAGAGTTTAGGGGGGGTGTTTACTGGTGTCAACCTATTGCTGATATAGCTTTCATTATTCATGTGTGTTTCACAGATATTTTCCTTGTGCAAACATTGGTTCCGGATGGAATATTTTCATGTTCTTCTTACACTTGCTTCTCTTAGCTTTCCTTTTTCTTCAGGATTGACCTTGTACGATATATTTGTCTCTAGATGTGTATTTCATTCACTAAATCATGGTCCCTTGGGTGC
Source organism: Parsonsia alboflavescens (assembly GCA_028571225.1). Lineage (NCBI taxonomy): Eukaryota > Viridiplantae > Streptophyta > Magnoliopsida > Gentianales > Apocynaceae > Parsonsia > Parsonsia alboflavescens. Next base: position 11,570,084 of record JAOXNR010000030.1, read on the forward strand.
TGAGTACAATGTGAGTGGCAACACATATGCCCTGGAAGGTTTTATTTTTGATGGCAACAGAATGCAGGTAAAATGCTAATTGAGCCAATGGTTCATTTATTCAATCCTTTCTCTCTTCATTTTGAATTTTGGAATGTTGCTGTCTTTGACAGTGTTTTGGCATTTTGTTTTTATTATTGTCTTCCTGAAGCATATAGAAGTTAAATACTCCACTATTTGAAACTTTTAGATGGTGTATGGAGGTTGGGTTAAAAATTTAAGT
>JAOXNR010000030.1:11576925-11611427 GCA_028571225.1 Parsonsia alboflavescens
ATGTGATTTTTCATTGGGACTAATTTGTTTCTTTTCTATCCCTTCCTAAGCTGTGACATAAAAATCCATTCCATTTTCTCTTCTCATTTAAATGGCACTTATACCACATCTTCTTCCATTGCAATTAAGGTTAGGAAAATAGAAAGTAAAGACCATGAAAAGTGAGTTTGAGACTTAAATCCCTAATTTGGGTTTAATATCACTATAAAATAAAACAACGATATTTTTATTACATTTATTTTTTGAATACAAATTTCCCCATTTTTATATAGATGTTTTTTTTAAAATATGCATATCACAATACATATTAACATGTCAAAAATGATTTACTAATTTTAAATCTACCATTTTCAAATATGCTATTAATTCTATCGCCTAATTTGGAGAAACTTTAAGTATTATTGCTGTCAAGCTAACAAAACATTATCAGGAAACCAAATATTAATTATCTAGAACAATCATCTTCGTTAAAGAAAGCTTTTGCAAAAACTAGAGATAATTAAAAAAATATGTACCTTTTTAAAATAAACATATTCATTTATAACATAAATTTCTAATAACAAGTAACAACATAGTACTTAATTAGTTAATTTAAAAACATTTACTAAGGAGTATTATTTATTATTATTTTAAGACCATATTCAAATTCCCCCTTTTGCCCTTTATATTATTTTTATTATTATCATCATTAAATACTTGAATCCACCAAATTTATGATACGGTAGGGATGAGCAGCGGGTTGGTTGACCATCCAACTCGGCCCGAAATGGATTAGGATGAATTGGATATTTCAGTTAATAAATTGGTTTGAAATCAAACCTTTCCTGTAGTGGGTTCGATTCGATTGGATTCTATGATTGCAACTGATCATTTTTTTGCTATTAACCGTATTAGATAATAAACATTTGTTGCCTTAACTTAGTGGCAGAGTGGGTGGCTTTAGACTATTCAGAGTTATTTTTTATGTAATTATTACAAGTTTTTATTATAATTTGAAGTTTGGATCATTTGGATTGAAGTACATTTAGAAATTGAATAATTTTGATTACTCATGAGATAATCAAATAAAAATCGAAATCAAACCCGATTGATTTTGAATTTTCTCCACCAGAAAAACCAATTTTAAAAATCAAAATCGAATTCAATCCGATCCAAACTCCTGCTGCCAAAAGATTTTCACTTTTCAAATAAAAGTAAGGAGGACAGTTGTCCAAAGATGACGCTACTGTCCAACTAATGGTTCTAGAGAGCGAGAGATGATCCCCGTACGCGTGTGGGATTCCAAATCTTAAATACTTAAATGCTACACGCAACCACAATTTCGTTCGCCGACTCTCCGAGTCTCCAACTCTTGATTCTCCTGTTCTTCGCGAAATTCGACTTCCGGTATTTCCGTTTTTTTTTTTTTAATTTATTAATTCTTTAAATAAACAAAAAAGAACTAATTTTCATATCGAAATCTTGAATCTTGGTGAAATTGGACAACAGAATTCGGGCATTTTCTGTTGTTGTTGTTGCTGCCCTATTTCATTGAATTCTTTTGTGAAAAAACGCTTGTTTGAGAAATGATAATCGGATAATTCTTCTTTTCTCTAATGGAATCTTCTGTTGCGATGCACAAGACGTTAATGATTTTGTTTGTATCCCATTTTTGACATCGTGTGAGCTTTCTTGATGTTTGATTAGGTTTTCTATTATCTCTTTGATTGGGTTTACAGAATTTGTTGGGGGTTTTTTTCCCTATCTTTCTGTGTCTTATCTGATGTGTTTCACTCGTTAATTGTATATTTAACTTAATGAAATTAATTTAGGTGTTCCTGAATTTTGGATTTATTTATTTGTTTGACAGAATTTTGCGGTTTTTTGTGGTCTGTTTCTATCGTTGTGTTAGTGAAATATGTGTGTAGATTAAATAAAGTAGGAGCAGTAGCAGAAAGCAAAAAAAATCCCGCTATTTTGAGCGATTCTCGTTTGCTTTTTCCATATGCTTGAAGCTTAAAGAAAACAAAAACGATATAAGGCTGGAAAAGTTTTTTTCTTCTCTTCCACTTATGCTTTTAACTAAAAAGGATGTTTTTTGAAAGAGTTCCTAAGAAATGCTTTTCAAAAACTGTTGTTAAAAATAAAAATATTATATTGTTTTATGACAAGTACTTTTCTTTTCCTACCACTTAAAGTAATCATCAGCAATCAAGAATGGGCATCTAGTTTATAGACTTCGCTACCTATATTCTTTGGTCATTGAAGTTTATTTATTTATTGTGAATTATATTTTTCTGATGTACTAGTTGAATCTGACTGAATCCCTAATGATTTCAGGAACGATGGGGCGCTTAAGCCGTACGATTTATGTGGGCAATCTCCCTGGGGATATAAGGGAGAGTGAGGTTGAAGATCTGTTTTACAAGGTTGGTTCAAGGAATATCATATAGGTCATTATTGACCAATGAGAAAATAAATGTTTCTTGATTGGATGCCAATTCATATGTTTAATTCTGGCATTTTTTTTATCATTTTTCTTAACCATGCCCCTTTTTGTTTTGTTTATTTATGTAATTAAAGTACTTTAAATTGGTTTCATTATTTATAATGCTTCCTCAAGTTCTCTGGTCTGGATTTGTAGCTAATCTGAATAGGAAAGGGACCCTGTAACTAAAGCTGATCTTATATAAGCAAATTGAACAATTATGTTGCTTGAGAAAGAATAGAGTAACTAAAAGTTTGTTTCTTGTTGTGTTTTTCAATATCCGACTTGTCTTTATTTAGAGGGCTGGGAGCTTATTTTTAGTACATAAGCTGCTTGTGTCTGTGTCAAGTCACCATCCTTTGTAATCATCTCACTCTTCTGCTCTTGGTTTTCTTGTAGTATGGGCCTATTTTGGATATTGATTTGAAAATCCCACCAAGGCCACCTGGTTATGCCTTTGTAGAGGTGAGTGTGCACTTAAGCTTTCAGTAGTTCATATGTGATTATTTTGTTAAACTCTGATCTCATTGCGTAACCAATTGGGATCACTTTTCTTGTGTTTCAGTTTGAAGATCCTCGTGATGCAGATGATGCTATTCGTGGCCGGGATGGCTATGACTTCGATGGGCATAGATTGCGTGTTCGTCACCCATTCGTATTTCATTTGTTGCAATTTCAATGGCAACAAGTAGCTTAGTTTTTTTTTTTTGGGTATTTTGCAGGTTGAACTTGCTCATGGTGGTCGAGGTTCATCATCGTCATATGATCGCTATAGTAGCTACAGTAGTGGAGGAAGCCGTGGTGGAGTTTCAAGGCGCTCTGACCATCGTGGTGAGCATTGCTGTCTGCATTTATTAATGTTTCAGTACCCATTATTGTGCTTGTCATAACAACTACTTTGTGCAGTTTTGGTCACTGGTCTGCCTCCTTCTGCATCATGGCAAGATTTGAAGGTGAGAACTTTTAGGAACTTCTACTATAATAAATGTTTGAAAGATGTAAGCTGTGAGAAGACGAAGTGGAATAGATGATGGCTTTTGAACTTCTACTCATTGGTGTACCAGGACCATATGCGTCGAGCTGGGGATGTGTGCTTCTCTCAAGTTTTCCGGGATCGGGATGGTGAGATTTCTAATGATTGTAATTGTGCACTTTTCTGTGATGCGTTCTCGGAACATTTGGCTCAATTTTTGAAAAATTTTAATTTCTCCAGAAAAAAGAAATTCAACAGAATATTTTTAGTGCCCCCAATTCTTTTGCTCATCTCAACTTTGCATCTTCTACCTCAAACAACTCAGCTATTCACATTACTACTTTAATATTTTCTACTTACAATTACACTCTCAAGTAGATTATTAACTATACTGTATTTATTTTGATCATGTGGACACAAATTAAAGTTACATCACATGTTCAAATATAAAAACTAAAACATCCAATATATTGGTTTAATTTTTTCTCTCAACTCAGAGAGAAAATTATACAATTATCCAAGGACAGCTTTGGTTCTTCAAGACTGCATATTACACGCCATGAAATTAATCTGAATTTCTGAAGTACTACAATCATGCTTCTGTTTTCGCTTATGAATTTTGTGCTGTTTAGATGCTTTACTTTATTTTGTCATAAAATTTTCCCAAGTTATTTTAAGAGAGACCATTACTAATGGTTCATTGATGGAGTTTTGCTTCATGGTTAAATCTTAAAATCTGAGGTGCAAAAGAGGGACCCTTTGTAGCTACTGCCTAAATTGTATCTATGTATAGTGAAAACTTGTTGGAGAAAAGACTTCTAACCTGCTGTCATGCTAAAATTGTAGATTGCTAAAGATTTTTGAGTACAAATTTAAACCAGAAAGAAACTTCCTGGGGAGTGATTATACTATACTGGGGTATTAATCCCCTATAGCATTTATGAAACAGAGGAACTCTTTCAGACGGAAAAATCATGTTGACACTTGTTTTTTTTCTGGTTGAGATGTCATTTTTCTTTCTTTGGGATGTATTGACAGAAAAAATATGCTTAAGGAACCTTTGAGCTATCTATTGATAGGTTTTTGTTGATTCTGAATGACTTTTGAAACTGGCACTTGGTTTAGTTTTCAGAATCTACCAAAGGAATCTGGGAGTTTCAGTTTCTCTACTCTTTTCTTCTTTTGCATCTTTTTCTGCATGTTGATGCTTTTATAGACCGTATGGTGGTTTTTAGCATATGAGCTGGGTTTTTTTTTCTTTATATTATGTCTTAGGAATCTCAAGTGTTCCATTGTAATTGATGTTGTGCCAACTATCTTTATTTTTAGGTATGAGAGGAATTGTGGACTACACAAATTATGAAGACATGAAGTATGCAGTAAGTTAAATTAATGGAAAAATTCAACTAGCATGTGATACTTATGTTAATCTTGCTAGTTTCCTTTTCTGAGGGTGGGTATGAGATTGATGTCTATCATGTATCTATTTGTAGTTTCTCCCTGGTTACCACAATACCTGCTGATCTGTTCCATTACTTCTTGCAGATTAGGAAGCTTGATGACTCTCTATTTCGCAATCAGTTTTCTAGGGCTTATATTCGGGTACTGTATCTTGCTTTTGGATGTTTCGGTGTTGTTCTACAAGATAAGGTTTTATTCATTAGTGTTCCGACACTGTAGGTGGAAGAATATGACAAAAGACGAAGCTACTCCAGGAGTCCTAGTAGGAGTCCTTACCGCTCAAGGAGCAGGAGCCCTAGCTATAGCAATGGCAGTAGGAGCAGAAGGTTCTTGTACTGAATTGGTGGTTTTAGCTTTGAATTTATCTATGGTATATCCCTTAGCCAATCTCTGAACTTGACCTTGTTATACAGTGTAACTCCAGGGCCCAAATCTCGGAGCTCTCCATCTAGATCTCTCTCAAGGTCTGTACCTTCTGGTTCTCATTATAATTCACCTACTCTCTCACCTTTAAGTTAGTTTATGCTTGTATTGGGCAAATTTATAATTTTTGTGGGAAGTCTTTTTGGGAACAGAGAGTATCAGGTTATCCATCCATGATATTTGTGGAGTATGAACCTGGAATTGATTGCATATTTGAGAGGGCTTTGACCTTTGTTTAGCGTGTCTGCTCACTTCTTTTGTTTGGAGATGCAGAGAGGTGAAATATGATGCTTATTGTTCTAATGGTTCAGAGGTAATGGTGAAATGAGATTTAGTCCCACAAAATGTCGGAAAATTCTCAATTAACCCCTTTATTGTTTAAGAAATCATAATACTTTGAAAGAATTTAGGTGTAAAATTTTGATTGAAGGTTAAAATGATGATTTTGTTTCAAAAAGTCATTTCTCAGTTGCTAAAAACCAAAATTTCAAATTTTGAAACAAATTAAGTTAAAATGATGATTTTTTTAAGGAAAAAACTTTGAGAGTTAATTGAAAATTTTCAAAAGAAGGGAGTTCGTTGAGAATGCTAAGACATTTGAGGGAGTATTTCTTCATCTAAAAGCAACATGTATTTTTTGCTGTTCAAAAATACAGATGTATTAGTCGTTGCAGGCCATGTTCGTCATTCGATCTATTGGCTTGATTTCTTTGTTGCTGTGCCTCCCTTCTCTCTCTCCATGGGCACAGATGAGAATTTGTCCAGGTGTTCGACCTTGAAAAAACGTCTAATCTGCATATCTTTTTCTTGGACCAATTTTTCCTTCAGATAGCTTAAATTTGCATAATGTGTGAACTCTGTCATGATCCTTGATGGGTGGGATTGGCAACCTGATTCTTGCTTATGTGAACTTATAACGTGCGGAGCTTTCCTATTTCTTTGCTTGGCCAGTGCCTGCCTTTTCCGACACAAGTGGAGAATACTCCATTAGATACCCAGTGTGGACAAAACTCATTTATCCTTGGTCCTGATGCGATAATTGAAATGTTTAGAAAAATGGCAAATATGAGTCTCTGGATTTCAGTATTAATACTTCACATGCTAAACATGTTATGGAGTAATCTCCTGTCATGCTTTATGTTCTATAATATATGGTCCCCTCACTACTTTCAATGTTCTTTTTCTCCGGGAGGAAAATTGTGGTAAGTTGGGAAAGGAATTGGCATTTTGATGGTTAATGATATAATTGTTATGAAGATTGCATTTTTTTGTTTTCTAGATCTCTGGCTTTTCGCGGTGATCTGGGGATTGCTTATTAGGGGCTTGATGATATGTGGTGCTTGTTTCATGCAACTCATTTGGTTGTGGACTCAGGCTGTATGCTGTTTAGTTGATGAGCACCTTCGGCATAACATGGATGGTAACTTTGTTTTATTGTGTGATTCATGGCGTGATGCCATTGATGCTAATAATCTTAACAAGCAAAGAATGTCAATTCATTTTAAGCTGGCTTGGTGCAAAAGAAAGGCTCCTGTAAACACTGACCACAAGTTGAGCCTGATAGTTAATCAACTCACATATTTTCACCTTATTTCGCAGTATATGGACTCTTCTTCCACTGGGTGAAAACTTGGCTTACAGTCTCTCCTTTTGCAACCAGTGTTTCTTGTTTGGTCTTTTTGAACTTGAATGATCACATGGATGTAATGCGAAAGCAATAAGCTGAAGTAGTTTTGGGTTGGATCTGTAAACCTTTGTGTTGAGTGGGGATCTAAAAGATTGGTGGTAGAACTGTTTTCTTCATATCAAAGTAGTAGGATGCCATTGGATCAGAAATCTTATATGATGGTTACGAATATTAAAACGGGTTGTTTTTGAAATTTTTTGCAGATCTATATCAAGATCTCGAAGTCCAGTATCACCTGTGAGTTTGATCTTTTAACAACATTCTTTGTTATTGATGGCAAAGTAGAAATTTGCTGTTATCCTTCCTAACACCACCCACAATGTGCAGCCTGCTCGTCGGAGACATGTTAGCAGGAGTCTGAGTCCTAGCAGGAGCCGAAGCAGGAGCTTGTCACAATCTCCTGTAGGATTCCATATTTGTGCTCTATAATTTGTCATTTGATTGGGGGGGAATAACATTAACGGTTTTTTTTTTTGTTTTTTTTTGACAGACATAATCAGATTGAGACTGTTTTTAGCTGGAGCTAAAGAGGATTTTATGGAAGCCTGAGCTAATGCATACTTTACATGTTTGTTGGGGTGGCATTAGGGAGTATTATTACTAGATGTTCTTCTCTACTTTTAGAATTATGTTTTGGACCTGATCCTCAAGACAAGCAAATTGTTATATAAATCTGAAAAAGACATGGAACCAGAAATGCATACTCTTTTTAAAGTTTTTATGATGTTCTGTTTACTGCAAATTGTCAGCTGTTTTTCTTGATTTTGCTTCAAAATAGTAATGTGAAAGCACTCAGAATCTTTAGACTGATTTGTCCCACGGACAAAAGTGTGGGGGTTCAAAGATGTGCAAGCAATGTCATTTTCTATGCTGTTCTATTGTGAAGTCTTTTGCTTCGTAGGCGATTTGGATGGCTATTGTATTATCAATGGATTGAAGTCCAAATTTTCTTTGATATTTAGACGACGTTATCATGGATTAACCTCAATTTAACTTGTAATAAAGGGGGGAGATTAGAGGTGGGAGTGTCTTAGAGCTTGATTTTAATCCATTTTTTTTTTTAAAGAAAAAAAAACGTACGAATTTCAATCTATCTCAGATTTGAAAAGAAGACAGGAATGGGACCAAAATTTATTGTAAACTAGTGTTACGAAAATCAGTCAACCATCCTGCCGGTAAGACATACTGCTGCTGTAATCACTAATCAGAGACCAATTGAATTGAATTCCTCAACAAAAGAGGTTGTAGTATTTTACCTGCTTAACAAGACTATTGGCATCATACTATATTTTACTACTTAAAACCAAAGCCCTTAATTCAAGAATTCTCAAGTGCAGAAATTAAAGTTCGCAAGAAACAAAAGTAGCAACTGGAGAATAAACTCAATTAAAACAGACAGACAGAAACAAAAAAAATTAAATATTTACATTTAATCAAATAATATTCAGTTACATTAAACTCATCTAAAGATTTGTAAAGATTACAAATCTTTAAAACTAATTTGCTGAAACCAACAGATCCTCCCGCCGAGGGATAAAGAAGGAGGGGTAGGACCACAGACTCCAAATGCTTGAAACTAACGGAAGAATCTGCTGCTGATGATGATCCATCAAAGGAGGCGCAACTGAGAACATTCCTCTGCTGCAAATCCAGGGCTGGGCAACTTCATCCCTGCTTGACCAAGGATTGAGAATGCAGTATTCTTGACAATGAATGGATGATCAATCAACATATCGGCAGTCCACCTCTTCTTGGAATCCCTTTCCAAGCATTTCTTAAAGAAATCTGTCAAATCCTCTGATATACTAACTTCTTCTTCCGGAATGACGACTGGATTAACATCAAGATTTCAATCCCACAAGCATCTTTCGGTGATCATCTCCACCTAAAGCCCATACATCACCAGCTTGAAAACCGAAGCCCTTAATTCAAAAATTCCTAACTGCAGAAACTAAAGTTCGCAAGAAACAAAAGTAGTGACTATCATTCCAAGAAAATTTGTACAGAGCGAACTGCTGGGGAATATACTCAATAAGACAGAAAGAAACATAAATGAATGAATGATCAATCAACATATCCGCAGTCCACCTCTTCTTGGAATCCCTTTCCGAGCATTTCTTCAAGAAATCTTTCAGATCCTCTGATATACTAACTTCTTCTTCCGGAATGACGATTGGATTAATTCCAACTTCATCAAGATTTGAATCCGTCAGTGTCTTAGAGTTACATCTTTTGTTTTATTTGTCCGTTAATTCAAACTGTCTTTATGGCTCCACCAAGTGAAACTTGGATGAAAGTTCATTCGTATCATTCCTCACATCCTCCTATTAATGAAAGGATCCTTGGCTGCCATCCACGGCTTTATCTTCAGGTAGGTTCTCCATTTGATCTATAGTTTTGCCTTCAACTCGATAAGGTACAAAGAAATAACTTTTCCTTTCCTTTTCTTTTTCCTTTTTAATCTAAAAATATGATCATGGGTGTGACAAACTTAGTTTTCTCTTTAATTTGATTGTTGATCATATTCTATGCTCATCAGTTGTCTACCCACATAATAGTTTTGAAAGAATCTTTTGAATTAATTATACTATTAAATATACGTAATAAACTGAATATGTAAATTCTTGTAAAAAGTAAATGAACACTGAGATTTAAAGAGGTTCACCTATTGGAATATATCTAATATTATAGGATTCCTCTAGTCTATCACTACCTTATACAAAGTTTTACCTTACAAGCTTATAGCAAGAATCCCTATTACGTATATTGCAACATCTACCAGAATGCCTCTGAAGATGACAAAGCTTTTGGAATTGTTTCACAAAAAACGATGTAACACTTTTGTGACACGTCTATGACAGTTTGCAATAGTGAGGTAGAGATGCTCATTCTTAGTTCTACTACCAATAAATATTCTCCCGAATATTTATAAGGATTTTCCGCAAGAACTCCTCAGCATGATACTCAATTATCGTCAATCTTGATCACTTCAAAGTTTATTTCGTTTTGGAAATAATAGCTGTGAAAAGATACAACAGATATTCCTTTTTAAAAGATAATTGCAATATATTAATAAGTATTCAATTTAGATAAATATAGAAATATCAATTTAGGATAATCAATCAAGGAATATCAAATTTCATAAATCTTAAGAAATACCATATCAAACAAATCAGCTCTCAATCTTAAGGATAACTTTAGAGAATCCTAACGATAATCTCCTAATTCAACTCAACTACTGATTTGAACAATATGTAAAGCTCATAACCAATACATCAGTATCCCAATAAATCTTCAAAAACCGTGTGATTCTAAGTTTCAGAAATAATAGCCAACACAAATATCTAACAAACTCCCCCTTTGGCATTATTTTGGCAAACACACAAACACTAGGGTTTTTGAATCAATAACAGTAAAAATTAGAATCTGTAAAACCATGGTTAATATAATAACGCAATAGGAACCAAAGTACCAGTAATATAATAATAGGGAATCTGCAATATCGGTAGCAACATAGTAAAACATAACCAGAAATACTATCGTCAACATAGTAAACTAGAAATACTATCATCCAAAACACCTGGAGAAAACAAATGTATTAATATCCCAGAAGCAAAGCATAAATGTAGCAATATATCCCAGAGGCACTAATCAAAAAACAAAGAACACACATAGAAAACAAAAACCGCTAACAATTTTCTCCCCCTTGTTGCCAACAAGAATGCCAAACTTTAGTCAGGTAATGAAGAAGCAAAGGTGGAATCATCAGCTGAAGTAATAATAGCTGCAGTAACAGCCTGTCCGAAAGTGGTAACTGCCCGGGGCAGACTCCTATAGGTCTTGTCTCATTGTTGATAGCCACAGATAAAATCAAATATGTGCGGTCCTAGATCAAAAGAAGTACTAGTCCCAAGAGAATATAATAGTTGTGCATGTTCAGCAAAAACAATCACGCTTAAACTGAGGACTTTTTACATTTTGAATTTCATACATATTGTCATAAAAATCACGCACCAGACCATCAATATAGCCATTGGTTGGAGTCTTGTCGGTAGGAGGTGGAGTTACGGCAGGTGGAGGTGTGGAACTAGATGTTGATGAAGTAATAGTGACACCATCTTTCTTCTTCTTTGTAACTTGTTTTACACGCACCATAGTGGAATCGAAGGTACCCACAAATAGTTTTTGCAAAATCTTGTGAAGATTGACAAAGAAATACAACAAAATGGTGAAGAGAAATCGGAAGAGAAGAAAACTGAAAAACCCTTCTTTGACAATCATAAGTATGGTAATGTAGGAAACATGCTCTGGGATTAGTGCATAAATATCGGATGAAGGGTTTATTGAAATTAAAACAAAAACTTTCCAAGTTTCAAAGTGATAGACACGAATACTACAGACATGAGCATGGATCAAGGTATTTTAACTGCCAAGGACATTAAACTAATCAATAGAGTTTAAACAAAAGATCGCCAGGGAAAAACTTTTGAAGCAAATCATATATTATTATTATTATTATTATTTTTTAAAAAAAGAGTATGGCAGTCACCTTGAGTATGGTAGGATCAGTTTGATTATCTTGCTAAGATCAATATCCCGAGTCATCGTGAAGGTTACTGAACTTACATTAAGAATATATAGAGAGAAAAATAAATTATCAATCAACTAGAATTTTAGTGAAGGTGTGTGTACATGATGAAAACTCATTTCCCTCAAGCTGAGATAGTTTTCAGACAACCACTAGGGTAGCTTTTTGCAATGATGATTTTGATTATGTATAGCTAGTTGAACCCATAGTGAAGGTAACTCTTTTCTCAGAAAATAATCAAATTTTTGCCGAAATCACTGACATTCCATTGTCCCCCCTCGGCATATCTAAGATAGTTTTCACACAACCACTAATGGAGGTAACTCTTTTCTCAAATAATAACTAATTTTAACTGAAATTAAATGACATTCCCTTGTTCCTCTTCGGCATTTTTTTTTATTTTTGAAGGAAAATTGAAGAAATCAATCATGTCTATGTAAAAGAGGTAAAACTCAAATTTTATGAAAGATATTTTTACAAACTGTCTATATGCGAAATTTAAGAATGATAAATCTTCAACAATGATGGAGGAAAAAAAAATTGAAACAAGATAATGCTGCTGAACCATTATGAGATAATTCAATCGGCATACTAGTGTTATTCATACATTAATCAAACAGACTCCTAAAGCTTTCCTTAATGATTCAAATGTTTTAGCATCTAAAGGTTTAGTAAAAATGTCAGCCAGTTGTTTTTCCGTTGATAAATGCTCATTGACGACAGTCTTAGTTTCTACCAATTCTCTAATGAAGTGATGTCTTATGTCAATGTGTTTAGTCCAAGTGTGCTGAACAGAATTCTTAGATAAATCAATGACACTCTTATTGTCACAAAACACAGTAAACATATCTTGTACAATACCATAATCTTTTAGCATTTGTTGCATCTACAATAGTTGTGTACAACAACTTCCAGCAGCAATGTATTCAGCTTCTACTATTGATAATGAAATTGAATTCTGCTTTCTGCTGTACCATGAAACCAAATTGTTTCCAAGGTAGAAACATCCTCCAGAAGTGCTCTTACCATCATTCAAGTTTCCCACCCAGTCTGCATCGCTGAAACTTGCCAAAAATGCTATGGTGTCAGTTGTATACCAAATGCCATAATGTGATGTAGTATTGACATAGCGAATAATTCTTTTAACAGCCATCAGGTGAGATTCTTTAGGATTTGCTTGATATCTGGCACAAATGTCAACACTAAGACATATGTCTGGTTTTCTTGCTGTAAGATACAACAAGCTCACGATCAAACTTCGATACAGATTTGATTCCATTGTTGTTCCTGCATCGTCTTTAGACAGTTACAAATTCGTACAAATTGGTGTTCTAATAGTTTTGGTATTTTTGAGACCAAAATTTTTAACCAACATTTTAGCATATTTGCTTTGTGATGTATATCAAATCTGCAAATTGTTTAACTTGCAATCCCAATAAATATGTCAACTCTCCAACCATACTCATTTCAAATTCTTGTGTCATTTGTTTCACAAAGGCATTTGTGTGTTGGACGGAAGTAGAACCATACACAATATCTTCAACATAGATTTGAGCAATTAAAATATCATCAAAAAACCGTTTTACAAACAAAGTTTTATCAACTACCTCGCGTTTGTAACCCTGTTTCAAAAAATATTTTGTTAACCTTTTGTACCAAACTCGAGAAGCTTGTTTTAAACCATATAATGCCTTTTTCAGTTGAAACACCTGATATGGAAAATTATGATTAATAAAGCAATTAGTTTGTTCGACATAGACCTCTCCACTCAACATATCATTTAGGAATGCAGTTTTTACCTCCATTTGATATAGTTTAAACAGATGCAGACAAGCAATACATATCAGTAGCCTAATTGATTCCAATCTAGCCACAGGTGCAAATATTTCATCAAAATCTATACCTTCTACAAGTGTATATCCCCAAGCAACTAACCTAGCTTTGTTTCTAACAACACTTACAGACACATATTTTTATTCTTAAAGATCCATTTCATACCAATAACATTTATATTTTCTAGTCTAGGTATTAGTGACTAAACATCCAATCTGTTGCATTGTTCCCATTCCTAATGCATGATATTTATCCAACAGTCATCTTTCAAAGCTTAATTCACATTTTTGGGTCCTATAGTAGACAAATAGCAGACAGAGCTAATCATCTCACTATATTTAACTTTAGCCTTACCTCTAGTGTGTGTTCCTTCCTCCAGATCTCCAATTACTTCTTCCAACGGATGTGTTTTTTGAATTCTAGAAGGAATTTGTCTTGAAACTCTCTTACCTGTTTCTGTTGTGTCTCTTGAGTTTCATTATGTGTTGCTCTTGATGAATATCCTATGGATTGAGTTGTCTCAAGCGGAATACTGCATTTCTCTGAGTTACTAGGGAACCATGTCCTTCATCTGTTGATTGTTCTTGTTGTTCTGTCATTTGAGTATCAGATTTTCCTGTTTCTTCATCTTCTGGCCTTCATAAAATCACTGTAGATTCATCAAATACAACATTAGTAGACTTCATGATTTTTCCAGTACGTTGATTAATTACTCTGTAAGCTTGACTACCTGTTGCATATCCAACAAAAACGACAACATCACTCTTTTGATCAAACTTACCAAGCCTATCTCTATCATTCAAAATAAAACACTTACTTCTAAAGACATGAAAGTAATGAACATTTGGTTTTCGTCCTTTCCATATTTCGTAGGACGTCAATTTCGTTCCGATCCTGAAATAAACAAGATTAATGACATAACAAGCAGTATTTATTGCTTCAGCCTAAAATTTTGATGGTTTTCCTTTAGCAAATAACATTACCTTTGTCATTTCTTGTAGAATCCTATTTTTTCTTTCTACAACACCATTCTGTTATGGTGTTTTTGGTGCAGAGAACTCATGTAAAATGCCATGATCATCACAAAAATGAGTTAAAATGGTATTTTTAAATTCTTTTCCGTGATCACTTCTAATAGGAACAATTTTTCCAAACACATCAGCTTTTTTGGTCATTAATCTCATGGATAATCTTTTGAATGATTCAAAGGAATTTGATTTTTCTCTAAGAAAATCTACCTAGGTAAACCTTGAAAAATCATCTACACAGACAAACACATACTTATTACCTCCAACACTTTCAACTTGCATAGGACCCATGAGATCCATATGTAACAGCTCAAGTGGATGAGAAGTAGTAATAAAATTGACAGCTTTGTTTGTTTGATGTTTTTTTTTTTTTCCAAGTTGACAAGATTCATACACGACACCTGTATTACCACCAAGATCAGCAATTTCTTTGACAGCACCAGTAACAGAAGTTTCAGTTAGTTGTTTGAAGTCTACATGTCCCAACCTCTCATGCCACAATTTAATACTATCAAGACTTGCACTGTTACATGATATATTGGTATCAGTAGTATAATAGTTACTAGAGGATCTAGTACCAAACAGTACATAGTGTTTATTTTCATCATACACATGACATGCATCCTTAGTGAACTTAATAAACAACTTGTCATCACACAACGAACTAATACTAATTAAATTAGCTTAAAGCCCTTCTACTAAAAACACATTATGAAGGTGAGGCATTCCTGTTACCATAAAAGTTCCTTTTCCCAAGATTTTTCACAGTTTACCATCACCAAAGGTAACTTGACCAAGATAGCACTCATGATAATCTTTCAAATATTCCATTTTACCAGTCATGTGACGGGAATAACCACTATCAAAGAACCATAGATCTGAATCGGACACTCTTAAAGACATAAATCCAGCCAAACGTTTGTGCCTACTTTTCTTAGCCCAAGCTTGTTTAAGCTTGTGATTCCAAACCTGGTGTTGTGTTAGTGACTTGTGAGGGATAGTGTTAAACAATATCTCAAAACAGTTTGGTCTGATATGTCCTCTTCGAAGACAGTAGTGACAAGGAGGTACAAACAACTTTTTCTTACCTTTGACTAAATATCTTAGCATGTTAGTACCTTGTGAGTGTGACCTTTTCACCTTTGAGTTTTCTGTTCTAAGACCACAGTCATCACAGTCTAAACCACGATGATCAAGTGTCTGTCGTTGTTCTGCTAATATTTGATCCAGCTTTTTTGTTCCACTGTTCATCATCCTCACATTTTTCATTGTATTGTCATGCTCCTTTGCTAATTTCTGAAATTTCTGCTCCTTTGCTTCACAATTTGCAATCAAAACATTGATTTTAGTTTTCAATTGTTCTTTCTCAAACATATGTATCTTCACCTTAAGTTCTAGTTCTCTGTTTAGTTTAATACACCGTTTGAACAACTCTTCATAGGCTTCTAGCATTTCCTTAGGGGTGAGTTCACTGTCACTATCTATATCAGTTAATTCAGGAAAACATTGTCTTACCTCTGTCTCTTCATCGAGTTTAACATTTTTCATACCTGAATTGTCACATTTTGACAAAACAACTTCACCATGCAGAGCAACAAAATTAACTGTTTGTTAAGTTTTTCCCTCATCTTCATTAGTTTGTTCCTCACTCCAAGTAGTAACAAAGGACTTCTTATGTTTTTTGAGGTTGGTTGTGCATTCAGCCTGAATATGGCCATAGCCTTCACATTCCCTGCACTGCATTCCTTTGTTAGTTCTGATATTAGAATCAATATTCTCAAAAGAAGACTTACCAGGGATTTTCCTGTTTCCAGTATTGTTTTTGAATTGATCGAAATTTGGTATTCCTTTGATTCGTCTGTACATTTTGTTGAAATTTGGTGAGATCAGAGACATTGCTTGCTAAACATCTTCTGAATAATCAATTTCTTAATCAATGGGGTCAGCAACTTGAAAAGCAATACGTTTGTCTTTCCGATTTGGCTTTAAGTTCATTTCAAAGGTCTGTAACGAGCCGATCAGCTCATCATATTTGATCGTATCAATATCCTTTGCTTCTTCAAATGCAGTTACTTTATGAGCAAACCGTTCTGGAAGTGATCTCAGAGTTTTGTGTACCAATGTTTCATTAGTCATTTGTTTTCCAAGCATGAAAGACATATTAGCTAGATCACTCAATTTTGCATGAAAATCAGCAATAGTTTCAGTTTCATCCATCTGTAATTTCTCAAATTGAGAACTTATCATTTGCGGTTTGAAGCGACGGACAGTTGATGTTCCTCCATGTGCTATTTGTAAGGTTTTCCAAGCCTCATTAATTGAAATACATTCAGCAATCAAACGAGACTGATTAATATCAACTAAGTTAAAAATATCATTAAGAGCTTTTGAATTGAAATTAGCTTCTCTATCCTCTTCATCTGTCCAGGTATCTTCATTCTTTAGCTGATCCTTATCAGCTTTGGGGGAGTCCATCCTTTTCGGACTGATTTCCAGAACTTATCATCTTGTGCTTTAATAAACGTAATTATCCAAGCCTTCCAATATGAATAATTTGATCCATTGAGAAGTGGTGGCCTACTCACAGACAGATTATAAATCCAAGAGGCTCACTCCAACTTAACTACAGAATTATCCAACCGAGTAATATTTATCTTTAAGAGGCTCACTCCAACTTAACCATTCATAACAGATATATCATCCAATTCAAAAACCGAAATAATAGTCAAGCTAATGAAATCACAAATACAGAAATAATAGCCAATATAATTATCTAACATTCCCTCACCTTCAATTCCATGATCAAATTCATCGATCAGTCCCACAACCAAATGACTCTCTGTAATAACAGTGTATGTTAGGGGGTCCAATTCGGGCAGTGATTCTGGATTTAAAATTGATTCATTAGGCTATTCACTTGAAAGAGAGTGATTTCCAGATGAAATCCCAACAGTCTCATCCCGATTAATAGCCTTTTCAGGATTTGTCTGCTCCAAATTTATCGAATCAACTAACGGAATAGCTTCATGCCTATCAGACGGCAAAATTTTCTAAGGGCATTAACATGAACATCGATGGTGGAATTGTCTGGGCATCTAATAAATAGGCCAACAATGGATCATCCACTAAAGACCCTTTTTTTTTTGTACTTCCGGTGACTTCAAAATCTATAAATCCTCTGGGACTGAATGGTAATTGTGCAATAAAGAAGGCGACTTTGCAGAATTCCGTAATCCAGAATTAAGATTAATTCCGGTTGAATTCTTTGTCGTCCATATAGATAGCTTTTTAATGGGCGGATTTAGCTGAGTCTTTCACGCTTGAGAGATTTGAATTTTAACAAGAGTTTTATGAGGTCTGACTGACTTCTATAGTTCCGGATTCTTAATCCGACAAGCATCAAATTCGTGTCCAATCTTCAGAAAATAAGAACAGTATTTGGGAGCATCTTCCAATTTAATGGGTTGCTAGAAACCCTCTTCTTC
This sequence comes from Parsonsia alboflavescens, assembly GCA_028571225.1. NCBI lineage: Eukaryota > Viridiplantae > Streptophyta > Magnoliopsida > Gentianales > Apocynaceae > Parsonsia > Parsonsia alboflavescens. The sequence goes on from JAOXNR010000030.1 coordinate 11,594,871, forward strand.
CTAGCCAATCCATATCCGTCGGGGAGGCTTCTTCAATAAATCAATCTCTACACGAACCCTAGCAACGTTAGGTCATGTCATATTTGCTGTAAATGCATCTATCTTTAAAGGTCTTCCATTTGCTGAGGCAAAAGAATATAAAACTTCCTTACGAAATAGATGAATAGGCAAATGGGGTCGATCGAAGGTTTCGAATTGACATGAAAATTTGACGACCATTTGAGAAATCTCGAAGGGATGCCGTTGAGATTCCATACCCCTTTCATCCATAAAGGACAATAATCTTCTTCAAGTTGGACCCGAATTAAGATATGTCTGTTGTCAATCAAGCCGATGGAGAATTCCAATTGAAGAAAAATCCTTTCGAATAGTGTCAATCAGAGGCTTTCCATACTAGAATTTACCCACAAGGGGATGCTTGAAAGGTTGGGAGAGGCAATCGACCTCTTTCTTGGAAAAGAAGAATGTCGGGTCACCTTTGTGAAATTATTGTTGTTTTAATGGAATCGATGTCGGAGAGGGCTGTTGTTGGAAAAGAGATGAGAAGGACCTCTTCTGCCATGGATTTAGACATTCTTCCGATGGATTTTCCACCAGAAGCGCCGCCAAGCAGCGTTGCGGGAGAAGTTTGGTCGAAATCGAACAATACGGAGAGAATTTTTGCCGTTCGGGTCGGCAGGGTCAAGCACTCCAATGTTATGCAGTTTTGATGATATAAAGTCACAAGTACCTTACATAACAGTGCTTTCTTATCCTTTATAAAATTTTTTTTACCTATATATAAGCATTGACAACAGTAATAAGGTAAGTGGTCTTTATTTGTCATTTGTTTTATTCGACTTCTTTTATCTAAGTTCTACTTGCTAGTTATAAAACATCAAAAGAGAAAAATGAGATTTTTATGAGTTCGATCTCCAATTACACAAACATTTACGTGTCACTCTTTGTTACATTCATAAAATATTAATAAAAATGTTATTAGTAGTTTTTAATTATCATCTTTTAATATATTTTATATATTAAAACCTAAAAAGATAAATTAAACCTTAGGGGAACTAGATATTTTAGGGACATGTATTAAATTTTCACGGGTGTAATCGGAGTGACACATAATCGTGTAACAGGAGATCCTGAACTGATTTTTATCCCTTATACGATGGATAAATATTATAAACAACGTCCCTTTGGAGGCATTTCAACTGGTGGAGTGACAAACACACAAACCAAAGGTCCAAAATTTGAATCCCACTCACATCCTCCTAGATTGAGCCCTTTACGCATCCACAAATACCAATTGGGGGCTCAAAAAAAGATATATATTATAAACGATGACTTATAATAAGAGAAAAAAATGATATATAAATGACTTATGACGAAAAACAGAGGGAATATTTTATTTAGTTAGTTTATTTTTTAGCCCACAGTCCACCATAGACTTAACAGGAGCACTTCATAAGGTAAGCAACGTTGTCAAATCTCTAATGGTTAATCGTTAAGTCAATTTTTTTTTTTTTAAAACAAAAAATGAATTTATATACTAAAAATTACTTTTTATACATATATTATATAAACTATAACCTAAAAAGATAAATTAAACCTAATGAGTATTTGATCAAATTTTATTTTATTTTTCTAAAGAAAAAAAAATGACTTAACCATTAAAAGGTTGTTCACCATAACATAAATAATTATTAAACATAAAAGGATTCAATTTTTATTAATATTTTATTAATGAAAAAGAGAGTATCACACAAATGTATATAAGAGATCCGAAGCCCCTCGGCTCTTATTCTAATTTGGTTCTCCCCTATTTTGAAAATATAGATTATAAATTCTATATGGAAACCTCCATGTGATGAAATCTTTGAGTTCAGTTTGAACATATGTTTATTATAAATTGGTCTTTTTCATTTTATATATTTGCTTAACTACACGAGTTAATTTTGTGAAGATTAAAAGCTCTTTTAAAAAATAGAGCAGTAATTTCATGAGTTTCATCTTTGTTGATCATCTGTCCTTACCGGTGACCATCCTCTTGAAAAACAACCCGGCTCATAACTAAATAAATAAGATATCTACTCTAATGAGTCCATATACATTTATTAGATATCATATCATTGACTTCCTTCTTCTTTAATTAAGAAAATAATAAATCACTTAACATAATTTACGTGAAAAAAATAAAAATTTTTTAAATTATTATTACTTCTCCTATTCCTATTTTTTAAGTAAATGATAATTATTTTGTTAAAATTAAGATAATATATATAAATATATATATATATATGTATATAGATATATATATATGGATTTGCTAAGGTGCGCTCCGGAGCGTGTCTTAATGCGCGCTCCCACCGTTATCGTAACGAAATTTTTGCTCCGCTTGGTTGGCTGTATGAGCACTGTAGCAAAAATTTCGTTACGATAACAGTTGGAGCGCGTATTAAGGAGCGCTCCGGAACACACCTTAGCAAAACCGTATATATATATATTTTAAATGTAAAAAGTGGATCAAATCAAATTTAAGCACGGTTCCACCTTTTACTAAAAAAAGGTCTTGGAAGCCTGTGGTCAATATTATTAGAATAGTTTCAACCGCTCAGAAAATATCTAAGAATAATTCAAAGTTCAAACATCCTGAGCTCAAGTGACCCTTTCTGCTCCGCACACACGGTCTTCCTCTATCTCTGCTAAAAGCCAAGCGCCTTATATGTGGCCATGTATCAGAACTCAGAAGTACCTCAGAAATCACCAATTCAACAAAACTAGTATAAGCACAAATATTCTCTCTTTCTCAAAAGTGAACAAAATCAAGACGCTACAAGAAACAGTTCAAATCTTTATAAATTAAATGGCAAGTGCTGGAAACTTGAGTTCTTCGTCGTCCTGGCTTCCCTTTGCAATCAGAGTTCTGTTCCAGTCATTCGAAGAAGTGATTATGGGTTCTTCCGCTAATTTGAATATGATCTCTTGCTCAACCAGAGCACCTCTTTCCAAAGGTCCTCCTAACGAAGGAAAACCGGGGAAACCTCATTAATTAATTCTTTTCAGCAAAATGTTTTTGGTGGCTGGTGCTTGCTGTTGGCAACGGGAAGAGGACGTGAGCGATGGGTTTCTTCTGTTATCTTGCAAGTGCATACCTGATTTGTATACAGTTTTGTTAAGAATATAGTCAATGTAATTTTAGATTCTTGAGGATTAATTTTGCATACAGGGCTTCTTTTCAAGTGTTTGTTGAAAAGAAATTATAATTCTATGGATCCATTTAATTAATTCAATTGACCTTCCACCAACAACAAAGTGCAAATTCTACTAGATTTCCATTTTTGAAAGAGATAAATAAAACGTGGACAAACTTTTAAAACTGATAAAAAGTGTCCATTTTGCCACATTCAATAACCCATTTACCCTTCTGCCCACCAACCCAATCAAGAACTCTTCTTTTGCAATTTTCATTTGAAATCTGGCTCCCTCCCTCCTGCATGCACCCCATAGCCAACACTCTCTCTACGCCAACCATCTTTTTGCTGGACATCCATGGTTCCAGTCAAAGGAACCGGATTTTCAATTGAAATCAGTTCGAAGTCTTTTATTCTTTAGAGCCAATCCATCCTAAAGAAGTTGTCTTTGTGCACAAAAAGTGAAAAAAAATAGTTAGAGACACTGGTTTCTGTTTTTTTCTCATGCCATCCTTGCTCCATCCTTTAAAAGGCATAAGATTCTATCTTCGAGTGAAAAAATAACAAATAGGTTTGAATTCATGAAGAAAAAAAATCTGAGTAAACTTTATATTTGTGTTTCTGGGTACATTAAGTGTGGTTTTTGTATGTTCAAGCCTGTTTTTGCATTTTTGAGTGGTATATAGAGGTTTTAAAATGTTATCTTGCACACAGGTTGTCTTACGAATGGGGTTGTATTTTGGAAGGCTGTGGTGACTATGATTCCATGCTCGTTGGGAAGGCCAATTTAGGTTCTGTGAGGTTGGGTTATCGTTGCTGGATTATTTATGGTCATTACATGGGTCGTTGACTCCTGGAATCTCATTTTGTTGTTGAAGTATACAAGTTGTTCATGTTCGTAGTATAGGTTGATTTTAGTATACTCATATGGCTGTTTACGTTTGTGTCCATTGCATGGATTGTTTTAGAAGCATATGGATTGTTCATGTCGATACTATGTGTTGTTTTCCTATTTGATGGATATGTAATCTTCATCTTATGACTTGTTTTCATGTTATGTTTTCGAGGTTGGTTCAACTGTATCTAACATATGACGGAAAATGGGACGATGGAACTTACAAGGGATTCGATACAACCATATTGGATCTTGGTTCAAAATTGACGTATGATGGTTTGCTGGAGATAGTGCCATAGTGCCCTGAGATGGATATCTAGTCAAAAGAAATACAAATTTGTGCACAACTATTGAAGGATGGAATGCCACATGTCCTCACAAAAAAAGATGTTGATTTGTCGAGGATTTTTCCTTTTTGTGAATCAATTATTCGTATTTTTGTGCCAACAAAAAAGCTGGACAAACCCTTCCTGTACAATGATGGACCATTGCAAGATGATGTACCATTCCACCACAATGAGGAACCCATTCTCTCTGGGTTGTCTTTCGATGTTTCATCACTGCATGACAGACTCACAATGCTGGAAATAGATAGATATAATGCACATGCGGTGGAAAATGCATGCGATTGCTCTGAAGAACTGTTTAGTGATGTTGACATTAATGCTCCAGATGGTTTTGACATGGATGAGTTTGGTGTATTTATCAACCCTGGTGGGGCATCAATAAACAGTCCTGCTTCGAACAACCCCGTAGAGAATACTCCATCTATGAACAATCCAGCTTCGAACAGCCCAGAAGATAACACTCCATCCTTGAACAACCCACAACAACTCATGCAATGTCAACAGAGCAGTTAACAACCTGGACACAGAGGAGAACAACACATATACAGATGGGAGAGGCAACAACAACAACATAGACAAGAATGCTATTGTTGAGGCTAACCAATCTGAGAGAAGTTCATTTGTTAACAATCCATCAGAGAACTATCCTGGCGATGACAACCCATTTGACACCCATCCATCCGATGACAATCCAACTAAGAATAATGCACAGGACAACACACCATATGAGGACATTCTAGATGAGAATGACAGACAAGAGAAGTCCCAGCCAAGGAGACATTCTTGGCTCTTGATCCCATCTACAAGGGAAGAATACTCAAAAGCAAGGAAGAGATAGAAGACGAAAAAGAGATGTATGCCTTGAAAGAGAACTTCGGCATCAAATTGAGGAAATCCTGTCGTGATCGTTATGTTGTCAGCTATAGGGATCAACCATGTGATTTTCTTATGCTCGGCAGAAGGTTGAAAGTGGGAGATGACCACTGGGTAGTTGCTAAGTTTGTGCTGGTTCCCATATGCCAACAAGTTGTCACACAACTAAAGGGTTAAAAAGGCAAGCTCCCTGTTAATAGTTAGGAATTTGTTCTCATGAATGCAAGAGAGTGATTGTATCAGGTATACTCCACCCGCTGTCATTACTATAATAAAAGAGGAATTTAGGGTTGATTGTGCGTATGGAAAGGCTTGGCATGCAAGAGAGCATGCCATGCAAGTTGTTTTTTGGGGAGCTAGATTAGTTTCAACTCCTTCTGGCATACTTCCACACTTTGGCACTGGAGAATCTAGACACATATGTCAGTGTTACGACGGATGATAAAAAACAATTGCAATATTGTTTCTAAGCTTATGGTGCATGTTTGAGAGGTTTTCGGGGATTTATTAGGCCAGTGATATGCATTGACACAACACATTTGTAGGGACGATTTAAGAGCAGCGTCCTATTGATCGCGGCATGTAAAGATACAAAGAACGAGTTACATACTCAAAGCTAACAATACAATTTTTGTGTTAATATGACCCAATTTCTATGGAGAACATTCCACAGCTATATAAAAACATTCCATAACCATTTTCATTTCTTCCTTTTCTATGATCAATATATCTATTAGCATTTGGGATTGGTCACATCAAAGACTTTGATTCTATGTCGTGGTTTCTTTCTCGCCTTTTAAGATGAGATTGGATGTACACCTGATAGATTGATGTTTGTGTTAAATGATAACCCTAGTCCCCGGAGGGCAATAATGCATGTATATCCAAATAATAAGGCGCCACACGGGTTGTGCTTCTATCACCTTAAGAATTGGTTTAAGCTATCATTTCCAAATCTGCAGTTAATATCTTTGTTCACCAATGCTATCAACTGTTTCAAAGAGGCTGATTATGTTAGACATATGGAAAAGATAGAGCAGGAGAACAAGGCAGCACACGACTGGCTCATAAACAAGGATCCAGAGAGATTGGCTGGTGTGAAATTACCGATTAAGCGGTACACACACATGACATCAAACATTGCAGAATTGATGAATTCAATGTTGCTTGAGGCTTGGAATATGCAGATCAAGGTCTTGATTAAGTTCATCTAAGATAAGTGCATGAAATGGTTCTACGAGCACTTCTGAGAGGCTAGCGCGTCTAATACGAGACTGAGAAAACATTATAATAAGTTGGTCCATGAGAGCTAGAAGTTGGAAGAAGTTTTCGTACCAGGAGAATTTCGCCATATGAGTTTAGCGTTGTGGACGATTATAGGAATGAGAAAGTAAATTTTGTAAATAACACATGCTTGTGTGGCATGTTCCAATTACTGTTCCTTCCCTACAAACATGCCCTTGTTGCATTCAGGTTTTGTAATTGTTCATATTAGTTGTTTTGGTTGCTGTTAGTTTGATTGTTTACACACGCGACATGTGTGGGTTATTTATTGTTTTGCTTATAGGTGGTTTTTTTTTTTTATGTTTTTAGTGTGTCAAATTGCAATGATGGAGTTGCAAAGTTCACAACAATGTATTATAAGACTTTGGCATGGGTTCGAGCATGCAACACCCATGTGATCGGGTTGTACCTAAACATCTTAAAGCCCAAATTGTCTTACCATCTCCTTGGAGGGGCCAAGCCGAAAGACCTCGGTCCACGAGAATCCCATCAACTGGTGAGTTTCGAATGCAACGTAAGTGTTCAATGTGTCACATTCGTGGCCATAATAGAGAAATATGCCCAGCACCATTCAGATTGCAGCAGAATGAGGGGAACAATGCCAACATTTCTCAGCCTTCAACTGGCCTTTCCGGGACTGCTTTGGTGCGCTGAGCCCAGCAGACCTGCTCAAAATGCAAGCAAGTTGGTCACACAAGGAGACGATGCACATAGCTAGATGCCCAACTAGATACAAGTGGCAACCAGGGAGAAGATAAACAGCTATAATGTGATGACACGATTTAAAGATTTTTTGTACACTAAAGGATTGGGATGTTCTAGTGAATAATGGAGTGTTTTTGATCTTGTATGGGTTGTTTTGTGTATGTTAATTGGGTTGTTCACACTTATATGTATTCATTGATCAACATTCTTGGTTGAGGCAGCATGGGTTATTTTTAACATTGTTCTCGAAGGCCATCGATGTTCAGGGCTTTAAAGTTAACTGGCTCTCCAGTAAGGACAAGCTGCATGGTTGTAACTATCCATGCTCCACAATGATCATTGTCAAGCTAGAGTGGAGTCACATTATTGACAACGACCTGCAATGTGTTTTTTCACCAGACAGGCCTCCTTACAACCTTCGTCTTCCCAAATGCCTTCTTCCATAGATCCTATTCAAAGAGCAAATATCCAAGCAAACAACTCGTTGGTCTAACTTCCTCCTTCTTGGCTTTCACAAATCCTCCCTCGAAGCAAGTGAATTAATGTGTGTTGACTTCAAAGTCAGTGGTTCAATTATCAGACAGGTCCAGTGTTGGATTGTCTCTAGGAATATCGGTGTAGTTGATGCAGAAAACGACCCACTTCAAGTTGTTGCTCATGACGTAGCAATTGTTGTGATGCCATGGTGCAAGATGTACATGAGGTGCAAGCTATTAAACGTTCAGCGAGGATTAGAGATCGTGCAACTAGGTGCAAACAAGGCCAAAACTGATTTGAGACAGCCACCAGCCATTCGAGACTAGCCATTCTAAACATTGAATGGCCATTCGAGACTACCCAATCGAGATCAAGCCCAAACTAATTCGAGAACAAGTAGATTCAAGAGCCAAGCAACCAATTCAAGAAGCTCCAAGACATTTCGAGACGCAACCCAATTCGAGAAGTTCCAGTCCAATTCGAGACCGAATTCAACCAATTCAAGACGAAGCATACCCATTCAAAACAGAGAATTAATTTAGTTCTAGTTACTTTCTTGCCCTTCGGTATTTTATGTTTGTTTAGTGTTAGATATGGGTGTGTTAGTACATTTCATTATTTTCAGATTAGGGTTTAAGTTTGTTTAGTTTAAATCTTGACGTTGATGAGGGGATTATTCGGAGATTTACGAAAGAAACTTTTCTTTGCCAATTTTCTACTACCACTTTATTCTAGGAAGTTTTCTAGTGAAACTTCTTCTTCAGCAATTCTAATTGCTTAACGACGAGCCTGATTTTACTTGTTTAATCTTGGTTCCTGAAATTCGTTTGTTGGTTGCATTTTTTCGCTTCCAAATTCGAAGACTAGGAGCAATTCTAATCGCTTCTTCGTCAAGTAGTATTAGAGCGCAAGCGTTGAGTCCTGTGACTTATCATCATCGACTGAGATATCACAATGTCCAAAAGTGATGGTAATGAGCCTGACCACGTCTTAACGACAATCTTGTAAAGAATGGGAGAGGAGAGGGATGAAAGGAGATTGCACATTGAAGAAAACAAACGGAGGTAGGAAGAAGAAAAGGTGGAGAGGAGATGATATCGCAATTTGCACCACGGCAAGGACAACCGGCGCCTGCAGCCGCTAGACTAGCGGGTCTAGCAATCCCGAAAGTTGAGCGTGCTGAACACCGAAAGTTTGATTTAGAGCTGAATCCCTTTGAGTACGAAGCCCCTCGGGTTCACCGGTATGTTGCTAGACCTCGACGAAATAATTGGCCAAACAATGATGCTATGAATGTTGTTCAAACCGATGGGATGGGGGCTTTGAGCTTGAGATTCCTGAATTCATGGGTAGAATGAGTCCTAATGAGATTGGTCAACTGGGGTTGACGATTTATTGAGAATTAAAGAGATTGACCCGAAAAGGCAAGCAGCTTTGATGGCCTTGAGATTTTGGAATCGAGCAGCAGCTTGGTGGCAAGCAAACAAATACTAGAGGTATCAGGATGGATTGCCGAGAATAAAAACATTGGAAGAATTGCGACGAGAGATGAGTATAGAGTTTTTGCCATTGAAGTATGAGTATATACTTTCTATGCTGAGTTACAAGCTTTGGTACAGGGTTCGAGGAGTGTTGATGATTAGATGTTGGAATTCTACCATTTGGTTCCTAGAAATCAGCTTTGGGAATTAGACTAGCAGTTAGGCACCATGTATATACATGGTCTCCAAATGTCTATGTAGGATGCTCTGTAGGTACATACGGTAATGAGTGTGACTGATGCACAGTTGAAGGCTAAAGCCATAGAAAAGGCGTACAACAGGCAGCGGGTACCAATGGATTGAGTGGGAGCAATTTCGGCCACTGGACCCCTAAGAGCTCCAACTATAGTCGCTAGCACATCGTCGTCGACTATACCACCAGCAGCACGGTAGAACATCACCCCTTCGGGGCAAGGGCCTCGACACACACCGAATAAATTTAACATTCAGTGCCATCGGTGTCAAGCTATGGGGCACTATGCCAATGAGTGTCCTAAGTTGCGATCACAGTTGTATATAGGTGAAGTTCAGGATGATGCAGATCCTAGTGTGTGGTTTGATGAGTAGACTGTTGAAGAAGAGTTCGAGGTTGTTATTCCTAAAGATGTGCAGGGTGAGAGTTTAGTGATGAGACGATTATGTTTGGGCCCTATGACCGATAAGGATTGGAGATGAAGGGATATTTTTACAACTCGTTGCTCCATTGGCAACAAAAGTTGTAAAGTGATCATTGACTCCGGAAGTTGGGAGAATGTGATCTCTGAAGAAGCAGTCAGGAAATAGGGTTTGACGACAGAGCCTCATTCGTATCCTTACGGAATTGGCTAGGTTAGCAACGCCAATGAGATCAAGGTGGATAGGCGATGTAGGGTGCCGCTTGGTATTGGACCAAATTACTCTACGACAGTGTAGGCAGATGTTGTACCCATGGATGGGTCGCATTTGATTCTGGGGCAACCGTGCCAATTCAACAACGAGTATATGATGGTCGAAACCACACCTACACCAGTGGCAAGGGGAGTAAACAATGGTTGCTGAAACCATTGAGGAAGCCAACTCGGAGTGCACAAAAGACGGTGCTATGTGTGCCAAATTGAGAATTTGAGGAATTAGTGAAAGGGCAGGAAGTGTGTTTTGCTTGATCACTCGGTGTTTGACCTCTATGCCCGATCCTGGTGAAGTGCCGGACACTATCAAGCCAACCTTGGAAAAGTTTAAGGATATGATACCAACTAACCTCCCATCAGGACTACCTCAAATGCGCGACATTCAGCACCAAATTGATCTTATAGCAGGTGCTCCTTCGACGAACAAGCAACACTATCGAATGTCTCCTGAACAGAGTGAGGAGATAAGAAGACAGGTTCAAGAATTATTGGACAAGGGGTATATTCGTAAGACTATTAGTCCTTGTGCAGTGCCGGTGTTACTTGTGCCAAAAAAGGATGGGTCTTGGCGCATATCTGTAGATAGCCGAGAGGTGAACTGAGTCACAGTGAAGTATCGTTTTCCCATTCCCAGGCTTGAAGACATGCTTGATCAACTTAGTGGAGTGAAGGCGTTCTCCAAGATTGACCTAAAAAGCGGATATCACCAAATCCGTATCCGTCCAAGCGATGAGTGGAAGACAGCATTCAAGACCAAGGATGGCCTCTTTAAGTGGACAGTTATGCCTTTCAGCTTGTCCAATGCGCCGAGCACTTTCATGCAGGTCATGCATCAAGCATTACGACCTTTCGCCAATGACTTTGTTGTTGTTTATTTTGACGATATTTTGGTGTATATCCGAACTATGGAAGGTCATGTGGTGCATGTGGAGAAAGTGCTAGAAGTACTCCGGCAAAATCAGTTCTATGCCAACCCATCGAAATGTATTTGGATGGTTAAATGGTTAGTTTTCTTGGGCTTTGTTGTCACAGATGCCTGGATTTTACCTAATGAGTCCAAGGTGTTTGCCATCAGGGAATGGCTGGTTCCTACTTCTGTTTCTTAGGTACGGTCCTTCCTGGGTTTAGCAGGTTTTTACAGAAGATTTGTCAGAGATTTTGGAAGCATTGCCACACCTCTTACAAACCTGCTGAAGGACTCCAGGTTTGGGTGGAATAGTCAGGCCCAAGATGCATTCGACACATTGAAGCTCCGACTGACTAATGCAACTCTGTTACAGCTGCTAAACTTTGATGAGCTATTTGAAGTGGAATGTGATGGGTCAAAGGTGGGCATTAGGAGGGTTTTGTCATAGAATGGAAGGTTTGTTGCTTACTACAGTGAAAAGCTAGGAGGGCCGAAGTTGAACCACTCTGTGTATGATATTGAGTTGTATGCATGGGTGAAGTCTCTGCAATTTTGGCTGCACTATCTGATTCAGAGGGAGTTCATCCTTTATTCCGACCATGAGGCACTTAAGTTTCTACAGGGTTAGCATAAGTTGAGTGCCCAACATGCAAAATGGGTGACGCAGTTGTCGGAATTTACCTTTTCTATTCGACATAAGTCAAGGACTACGAATAGAGCTACAGATGCTTTGAGTCAAAGGCATGCTTTGCTTTCGGTGATGCACAATTACACTCCCAGCTTTGAGCATGTCAAAGATGCCATCAAAGAAGACAAATTCTTTCGTCGAGTGTTGGACAACATGGGGCAAGGGACGACAGGTGAGTATGTGCTCCATGATGGCTACTTGTTCCGTGGAAATTACCTTTGCATTCCTTCAACTTCTCCGCTATTATTGATTATACAGGAGTTGCATGAGCAAGGCCACTTCGGTAAGGAAAAAATGGTTGCTTTGATCTGAGAAAGGTTCTATTGGCCGAACATGGACCAAGACATTCGGACCTATGTAAAACGGTGCCTCATTTGTGCTCAGGCTAAGGGAAGCCATTCATCCCAAGGCTTGTACCAGCCACTTTCAATTCCAAAAGCATCTTGGAGTGATGTTTCGATGGACTTTGTTGTTGGGTTGCCTAGGACAGTTCGTGGTAATGATAGTGTGATGGTAGTTGTGGACAGATTTAGCAAGATGGTGATCTTCACGGCTTGCAAGACTACCATGGATGCTTCAAGATGTGTTGCATTATATTTTGATTCGGTGGTGCGACATTTCGGTTTGCCCTTGTCAATTGTCTCGGATCGTGATTCACTCTTCCTGAGTCACTTTGGCATGAATTATGGAAGAGGATGGGTACCAAGCTGAAGTTTTCGAGTCCTTACCATCCTCAAACTGATGGGCAGACGGAGGTGGTAAACTGCAGCTTGGGTAATATGTTGCGAGCTCAAGTTAGGGCTCTCAGTTTGTGGGACACATTGCTGCCAAAAGTTAAATTTGAGTTCAATTGCAGTGTCACCTGGTCGACGGGGTATGGACTATTCCAAATTGTCTACGACTTCTTGCCTCGCGGACCACTAGACCTGTTGCCTATTGAAGGTCCACATTCCAGCTTCCAGAAAGTGGATGACCAGATGGAGGAATTGGTCACTTTACATACGAAAGTGAGGGAAATCTTGGCAGACACTTACAGCAAATACAAGGAGTCAATTGATCGTCATCGCCGTGAGGTCAATTTTGAGGTGGGTGATTTCGTGTGGGTATATTTGAGTTGGGAACGCTATTTGTTGGGGGAATATAACAAACTCAAACCAAGGAAGATTGGTCCCTATCGGGTGTTGGAAAAGCTTGGGTCCAATGCCTATAGTGTCGAATTGCCCGACTACCTGTTCATCACCAATGTGTTCAACGTCAAGCACTTGCATCCTGTGCACTTTGAGCTTGAGGACAACCTCCATTGAAGAGGAGGAGTCTGATGCAGGAAACAATCCACTTCTAGTTGTTGCTCATGACGTAGCCAATTGTTCTGATCCCATGACACAAGATGTAGATGAGGTGCAAGCTATTAGACATTCTGCAAGGATTAGAGATCATGTAGCTAGGTGCCAAGGAGGCCAAAATTGATTCGAGACAACCACCAACCATTCGAGACATTGAATGGTCATTCGAAACATTGAATGGCCATTCGAGACTAGCCAATCGAGACGAAGCCCAAACTAATTCTAGAACAAGTAGATTCGAGAGCCAAGCAGCCAATTCAAGAAGCTCCAAGACATTTCAAGACACAACCCAATTCGGGAAATTCCATTCCAATTCGAGACCGAATTCAGCCAATCCGAGACAAAGCATAGCCATTCAAAACAGATAATTAATTTAGTTCTAGTTACTTTCTTGCCTTTTGGTATTTTGTGTTTGTTTAGTTTTAGATATGGGTTTGTTAGTACTTTTCATTATTTTTCAAACTAGGGTTTAAGTTTGTTTAGTTTAAATCTTGATGTTGATGAGGGGATTGTTCAGAGATTTACGAAAGAAACTTTTCTTAGCCAATTTTCGGCCGCCACTTTGTTCTACGAAGTTTTCGAGTGAAACTTCTTTGTCGACAATTCTAACTGCTTAACAACGAGCCTGATTTTTCTTGTTTAATCTTGGTTCCTGAAATTCGTTTGTTGGTTGCATTTTTGCGCTTCCAAATTCGAAGACTAGGAGAAATTCTAATCGTTTCTTCGTCAATAATGGCCTTGTCAACTCTATTCCATAGCTTGCAACCAAGGAGCAGTTTCTCGCCATCGAGGTACTGAAGAAGTCCAGGCCAAACTTGATATCTTCTAGGTTGAAACCCTCCTGCCATGGCTTTGTTTTCATAGTCTGTACCATCCACTTAAGCTGATCCTGCTGGTACAAAACCATAAAAAATTATGCAAAAAGTGAAAAAAAAGAATATATGAAAACAAATTAAAGAGGCAGTTTGACTGACCAAAAAAGCTACATCTCCAAATATAACTTTGAGCTTCAACTACTTTTGATTGATGACCACTATAGTAGCATCAATATGGTCATCCCCCATCAAAATTTTTCTCGGTCATGGAAGAACTCCTTCTAAACATAATACTTCACAATAGGGAGTTGTAGGCTGAAAATTCATTCCACAAACTCAATTCAAAGACAATCCAAACAGAATAATAACAATCCATACAATCCAAAAAACCAACAAATATATTCGTTCAACAATCCATTACCTTTTCAAGCAAATACAAACAACCCAAATAAAATGAAAACAACCCGTATGGTACACAACCTGAACAGAACCTTCCTAGGAAAAAAAATGAACAACCTAAGCAGAGTTATAAACAACACAAATAATGTATAAAAAACAACCCGCATAGACTATAAACAATATAGAAGATCTCCATACAAAATATAAACATGCCCTTAAAAATGAAAACAATCCTATAAAGTACACAAGACAGTCCCAATCACAGCTATGAGTTCCAAAAGTCTTAAAGGCCGTCATATTCGGCCTTGAATAATGTAAACTCTCCCTCCATGTCTTTACTTGTTGGCTTCCATGGGTTAATCTAAGGACTTTTGAACCAAACATTAATTGTCCTAACCGGTGTTGCATTTTTTAAAAAGTTGGGTTGTCTCAAAGCAGAAAATGTCTTTGAAGGATGACAGATGAACGCCAACAAAGAAAAGTGACCGGACTAGTAGGTGGAATGCTAAATTTATATGCAAGGGAGACACACAAATGAGATGAAAGTGGGCAATTAAGAATCAAAGAGTTTTTGAAACTCTTCTAGGCATACAAAGGGTTTCTTGGTTTTATTTCTCGAAACTACTAAATTCAAATAATGGGCCTTTTCATTTTTGTCATATCAGATCAGATAATCCATGTACAAAAAGGAAACAATCCATTACTTTATGATAGAATGAGTTGTCTTATCCCATCCCATCAGTTTCGAGGTCATTCTTTTCCAGAAAAAATGTACTTTTGGACTCTTTTTGTTAAATTTAACTGGTTGCACAAAATTTAAAACGCCATTTCAAAATGACACTTATATGAAATTACCCCCTTCCAAAATCTACCATTAATTTTTTATTCTTCTAAACAAATTTTTACTTCGCTTCCCCACCCCCCCCCCCCCCCCCCTACTTACTTCCAAAATATTAAAGTCTAACTTTTCAAAACTAAGTGGAATTTTTTCTTTTTCATCAATTTTAAAAATCATATAATACCTCTATCACTAAATATAAGTCATTTTAACTAACTTTTCTTATCATTAATTATAAGTCATTGTTGTCAATTAATTAGGTATTTGATGGTGCTTTTCTATATTACCCTCTAATGATAAATTTTATGAAATGACGTTCACATTTTTTAAAGATCGATTAGAGAACATTTTAGGAGGAAAAAAAGTTACCTTAATTTTTTCAAAACGATTACTGATTATTTATATTTAGTAATTAGAATTGAATATCATTTTTATAAATAGAAAAAATTTTACAAATGAATTTTGATATTCTTGTATTAAAAATGAACTATAAGTTAAATTGTTCTTTTAAAGAAAGAATTTCTTTCTTTTACTTCCAAAATATAAATGTGGTCTTACTTTTCGAATTATAAATGTGGTCTTACTTTCGAATTTCATTCTTTTACTTTTCCATCAATTTTGAATTCATATTATTTATGCACCTTTATTACAAAATATTCCCTCCATTCAAAATTGAATATTTACATTTCTATTTTAATTTGTTCGAAAATGAATCTCTTATTTCCTAAATTAGTTAAAATTTTCTCAAGGAATTGATACTATTAAGTGTAAAATGAACTAAGTCAAATAATTTTTTTAAAAAAAATATTTAAGTCAAAATGAGATATTCAATTTTGAATGGAAGGAGTATTATCTTTGATTTTGTAAGTGGCCTTTTAATAATTGTGCCTACCTCCACTATAGCACGTTCTTGTGCTATACATCAATTTTGATGAGATAATATATATATTTTCAATTTGCGAAAGTGAAAGTCGTCGAAGGTTGTGGTCAATATCACTCAATAGTTTCAACTTAATTCAAAATTTTACAACAATTTGTTAAGCTTTTGCTAGTTTAGTGGTAAGTAATAATATTTGAGATTGAAAGGTTTCAAGCTTGAAACACAACCAATATAGGTGGAGTGACACTGTTAATCCCCGAAGGAAGGAATATAGGGAGAGATAAGAGAGAGATGGGGGTAAAAAAAAATTTTTTTACAACAATTCAAACCTCCCTCAACACAAGTGTCCTGTTCCAACAAAAAGAACGGGAAAAAAGAAAAGAGTAGATGACGAAAGTGTTTATGATACAAAGTACGCACATGTACCTATTAAATTTTTTCCTTTTTATTGACTTATATCAATTTTAATGTTCATGGTAGAGTTTATTTTATAAATATA